>JBAMIG010000012.1:7574285-7606920 GCA_037177335.1 Kiunga ballochi
TATAATGTGGACCTTTGTGAAGGCCCCCCATTCAGCACAGTGATGATAAGTACTCCCAGCCCAGTGCTTTGCATGAGCTGATGGACAGACAGCTCAAGAACACTGGGAGCCTTGTGGTGGAGCATGTGTGTGCATTGTGGTGAAAAGAGAGAAGAGTGACTGGGGACTGGAGTGTGTGTGTGTGTGTTTCTTTTTTCACCAGCCACACCACCAGACCATGCCACATGGCTGCAATTTGTTCATTAACTATGTAATAAATGTACACACACACACAGAGGTAATATTGTTCAGAGTTCTGCCTGATTGGATTGTGAAATAGAGGACCCTCCAGGGAATCACTTGTAGTCTACCAGCCACTGTGACGAGGAGAATTTCTTAACATGGGTTGAGAGCAACTATGAAGAACATGTCATTTGTGTTTTTCTGTTTGTTGTAAGAAACAGTTAAAACTAATGTGTTACAAGCTGTGTAGTTTATGACACATTTAATCACATGAATGAAAGTTTCTCTTCACTCAATTTGTGTCTTAAATGGCAAGAAAAACTGCAGGTTAGTGTATAGATTTAACAACCACCTGGAAATATTCAATATTCACCGAGGGGCAATTACATGACTCATCATTACCGGTGTGTCAGATGAACTGAGAATTTCTGCTTCAATATTAACCTGCTGATTCAAGTATCAGTGACAGTTGTTTGAGCTGGACGTGTCCTACCATGGCTTAAAGCCAGCTTACAAATGCTTACATCCAGTTGTGCTCAGTGTAAGGCGGTGTCATAACATATCACTACTGAGAAATCGTTTGAACAGAAAGGTTGCTGCGGAGCAAATCCAGAAACATGGATAATAAACTAAACTGTTCTAGCCTCGTTTTGCCCACACGTGGAACCTAGTAACGGGACTTCTGGGAAAATGGTGCTACTTCCACATTCAGCGAAGCTCGTAGCCTCTGGGAGAGGATGACTGCTGTTCTGCCGTAAGCATACAGATCACCTTACGCACTGGCTTTCCTCTGCTTTGATGACGGATGCACACACACACATCCACACATGCAAGCTTCCACTGATACTGAGAAGCATAGCAGATTTGCACACACACATGCACCCTTACCCCCATCCTCCACCTGGATTAATTCACCTGCTGCACCTGAGAATGTGGCCGCTATGATGTCACCTGCAATCCCATCGCTTCAAAGGCACAAAAGCACTTCAATGCCATCAGCACAGAGAGTAAACGCACCCTCTCACTTCTCTCTTTGTCCCTCTGTCTCCTAATGGTAATTCCCCTGCAGAAGTCCACACACGGGGAAGGCAGTATTATACAGTGCACTTCACAATCAGGTATTATTGGGTTTCTGCCCACTGGCACCCACTGCATGAATCATTGTAAAACTGACAAGCTTTCTTTATTCCTTTTCAATCTTAGTGACATGAAAGAAAATGCCCAGCCGCCTGAATTTGAGTGCACTTAGAAATGTGTTCTGTGTGTGTGCAAGTGAGCCTGTGTCTTCAAGTGTACATGAATCTGAGTAAAAGGTTGTATGCAGCGAGAAACCTATGATTACAAAAATCTCCCGCTGGAAATATTCACAAGCAAGGTATGATGTGAAGAGACAGGGCGATAATGCAACCACCACATTAGTGCAAGGTTAGCCATTAAAAGACCCAAATGAGATTATGAGGTCATATGGGAGGCACAAAGCCTAACAGACAAAACAAGAGCCACTTCTATGGAAGTGAAAGCGCATGTTCAGTATTCAATCTGCACTGGCGGGAGAAAATCTGAGTGTAGGAAGACAAAAAAAAACAGGCCAGTCTGAGGAACAAAATCAAGAAAACAGTGAGAAGAAGCTTAATAGGAAGCGTTACAATCTGTCTTCGAAATTTCTATTGAGGTTGATTTTTACAATCTGTCATGGACTGACATAATGGAAACACAAAATTCAGCATGATTTACCATCAAAACATCCAACTGAGCATGAAACAGGAGGCCTGAGCCTCATCTTCCATCTCAGCTCTGTGGAAAGTATTTCCATTTTAAAGTAAGGTGAAATAACAGCAGTTCAATGTACTGTGACACATCGAGAAGCACCAACCCCACAAGTGTGCTGCTCAAAAGCTCATGCCTACTGTGAAAATATTCTTCTGCTCTCTTTAGGAAGGAAAGAGTGGAGATATGGAGAGTTCTTTATGTATTTGTGCATGAGAGAGAAATAGAAGCGATGCTCACACAGGAGGAGATAGAGGATTTACTGCTGAGATAAAAATGGAATCCATTTTGGTTCTTGAAGCACTCACATCCACCGTGTGAGGGCCTGCTCGGTGCGTTAGCCCACCACTGCTCTGTCAGTCATTTCCCCCTCTTTCCTCCTCTCCTGTACATATTCTACCTCTCTTCTTCTTCCTCACCTCCTACAATAACACCTCCCTCCCTTCTTCCTGTCGTTTCCTTCGCTCCTTTCTCCCCTTCTTCTTACTCTCACTTTTCCTCTCTCTAGGCAGCTCGGCACCCCAACACTGTCTCAGGTCCTGAAACTATGGCAACGGAACGAGAGAGCAAGCGCTCTCTATGATTAATAGATGAGAGATGCAGTGCCAATCGCTGGGGCCTGGGGAGGAGGGACAGATGCACTCAAACATCGCCACGCAAACATGCACAGATACTTGCAGAGTACACACAGTGAGTGCACACTCCACCCTCCACCCCACCATTAGCCACCCTCCATGCTTTGTGGTACTATACACACAGAAAATTGGACGAGGTTTGACTAACACTCTGCACACAGAACATGCACACACGTGCTATCAGCAGCGATAGGGCCTGAGAAGCAAGTGAAGAGGAAACAGAGTTTTCCCAATGTCTTGCATTCACATGACATGCATTTCCTTATTGGCTCCCAGCAAACAAACCAAACCACAGATACAACCACAGCCACAGTAGCGGATGTGGTCCTAATGAGTCCACACAGTCTGTGGTCATAGCCATGAATCACAGCTTGTGTCGCCACCTGTAAAAACCCAACAACAGCAGAGCAAGAACTAGGACATCATATTTTAACACTACGTATTTACATCAACTGATCTGCGGTGAAAGACTGGGCTCTTTTAAAGACCAGTCATTCATCCATTACACAGGCCCTCCCACAAAAGCCCCGCTGCTTTCGGATTATCCCTACACATGCATTTGCTTTCCGCTCCATTTTAGTAATGACAGGAGACCAAACTCAGCTGTGACAAAGGTATTACCCCGTTAATGTTGCATACTTAAGTGAAATAAAAATAAATAAATAAATAATGATCATAATAATACCCCATGATGTTATAATCCGATTTTAAATGTGCCTTTATTTGGCATGGAACTGATTTTACTTGAGCAGTAATAGCGGGCTGGCTATCCACTCTGATTCTCTTCATTTCTAACAACAAAGCTTTGCCAAGTACCAACAGCCAACAGTGGACACTTGCTCGCTTGGTCCTTCATGCTTCCGGCTTTTTTGGCACACAGTAGAAAAAGCAGTCAATTATTTTAACATAGTAAAAATGAAGAGCGTTGAACGCATGAATGGTTAATTCAGCATAAAGCGGCATAGAGTCATTTTAATAAGTAGGAGAAAGCAGTTAGTTATGTCAGCAGGATGAAACACAAACTGTAACACCATGTATCCATGTGGGTGTGTGTTTTGTGTGTGTATAGAGAGAACAGGAACAACAAGCTGAAGCAAGTGATTAGAGCGTGATTACATTCTCAATGAGCCATGCAGTGGATGGAGCCCAATGGACTGTTCTGATACATGCATCTATAAGATGCCAATTGTTATAAACAGTCAGAAAAAGGGTGAATTTTGTTGCGCATCAAGGATGGGATCAACTTGCAGCTCAAATAGAACACCAGTATCTGCCTTTCTACCATGTCATCTCATATACCTATAGCATTCTCAGTAGTTTTCTTAGTTTTAATGAGAGCTCGCTTATTTATCAAATAATCAGCTCAACACTGGAAGTCAGGGAAATCCTACCCAACTTGAACTAAAAAAACGGCACAGCTGAAGGTAGAGTAGAATTATGTTTCTACTTATGCAATGTTGCATGGTGTTACTTATGCAATCAAAAGAAAAACCAGATCAGATCAATAAATGAGTGATACCTCTTCCTGTAAAGGATGTTTGCATTGAAATATAAGATTTTGGAATGAGCTGGCCTGCGTTTTTTAAATGTGTGCTAAATTGCCGTTTGTGCAAATTGTTTATTGTCTTTCTTTTCTCTGCCAGTAGAAAAAAGGTTTATCGTGTTGGATTAAGGCAGCACTATTGAAGCAACACCAATTTATGTGGAAAGTGGGTTAAGCATCAATAAATCACATTCAAATGAGTGAGACAGGTTTGATGCTTTCTTGTACTCTAATAGTTAAAAAAAAAGAAAGCAGCCCACACACCGAGGATGAGCATCAATAAAACATGGCTTTTATAAAATATGCATAAATACACACTCTTTTGAACACTGAGTATTGACACTGACTGAATGAGGACCAGTGGTTAACAGCAGCTGGCTGGTCTCAGTCTTTATGATAGAGGACCAATTCATTTGAACAGGAGCAAAGCCATTTATCAATTATTCAGACCTGCTGCATTCAGGCAGCATTTGAATGTGTCCTTAGCTGGCAAAGGTAAATACAAACTCTCTCTGCCTCTGTCTTTCCCTAACACACACACACACACACAAACTCACACGCATACAGTGTGACAAATTCACATCAGTCACACACAATGTCGTCCCCTTTGCTATTGTTAGGGGATCGGTGGATCAAACGCTCCACAGAGCATTTCTCCAAATACAAGCATCAACCCGGGTCGCTCCGCTGTGTTCTGCCTCTCCAAGAGGACAACAGGCAAGCTGCTGTCACAAAGGTAATCATGCTGTAATTCACATATCAACACCAGAACACGGCAGCGTACATAAACTGTTAACAGCAGGATTAGCCCTTTGGTTTGTGTTGTTTTAGCTTGAATGAAAAAGTGGGATTTACAGCTTGTGAAACATCTCAAAAAACGGCCTCCAGGAAACGTAAATGCCTTGAGGCGGATGTTATTGTAGACACAAATTGTTATTTCTACTTCACATTCAATGTTTATCAGCAAAATCAGTGAGTTTGGCCAAGTGATGGCAATAAAGATGGTCACAGATTAAAAACACTTGTGCTGAAGGATGAAATATTACTAGTCTCTATAGTCAGTAAGGGAAAATGCTTTCTTCAGCACACTTTATTCTCAGATGAAAGGTAAAAAATCCTTTTTTTCTTTTTTTTATACAGCAGATAATAGAGTAATATTTCATAAACACCATGTGCCATTGCTGTAATTCAGCTTAAAAAAAGACACATTTTGTTGTGTGTGTATATTTTACTACATTGACTCACCCATTTCTATCATCTCGTTTGCAAACTTCTTAATCTATAACCTACATTTCCCAAAAAAAATCATTTTCCCAGCCTCTAGGGGAGTGTTTCATGGAAAGGGAGCGAAGAGGGAGGAGAGGAGGGGAGAGGAACCAGTGGAGTGACTGGGTGTTGGCAGACTGAGCTGCTGGATGATTCTCTCTCCATGCTTGTTATATTTGCTACAGCACTTCATCTCACAGCGAATCCACTTCTGACACCAGTCCTCCTGGTCAGAATTACAAATGCTGACTTGATCCTTTTGGATAGATGTTAATGTTACCACTTCATATAACTTAAAAACCCTGAACACAACCTTACCCTGTGTGTCGATGTGTAGAGCAAAACAGTGAAAAATGGGCAAGGGGGAGATTATGCAAAATATAAAACGACTAATTTGTTCACGCCATGTCTCTCTGCTTGCAGATTTGTGAAAAAGGTAGACAGAAGAAAAGCAGCGTGCATCATAACCCTCTCTGTAAATTGCTGTTTTAGGTGAACAGAAATGCCAACTGAAAATCAGTCATGCAGCGCGACGCTTTGGTGCTGTGCGTTTTCTACAACTCGTGCAATATTTGAAAATTAACAAATTATTATAAAGCCATATTGCTTTTGTGTAACTTTTTGGAATAAAAAAATGATGAAGGGGGGAAATAAACAAATCAAATGATGTACAACCTCCTTGAAAGTTCGGAAAATCACTTTATTTTCATTTAGTTTGCCATTCGTGTACCTTCCAAGAGGAAAACATGTTTAACTTGTGTTTTCCCCTCTGTGCAATCCCAAACAGGTCTACGGGAGACCAGCAATTCTTTATTCCATATGAGTAAACAGTAGGAAACGGATTACGCACGGAATTCTGTTGTTTATATCGGCAGAGGCATTCCTCTTCAAGGAAACCACCCTAGTTTAACTATTCATTATGAATTTACTGCGTATTATTTATTAGTTTTTAAAGTTCCTTTAAACTTAGAAACAATAAGTAAGAGAAAATTAGGTAAATAAAGTAACCCCCAGTGACGCGTGTGCACTTGCCGCCTGGCTGTACAGAATTACGAGCCTCCGCGGCTGGAGACTGGTACAAGCAAGCGCATAAAGTTTTCACTAAACAAAGAAATCTTACCTTCAGCTCATGAATGGATATGCCTCGTTTTTGTTCTACAGCTCTGCCTTTTAGTAATCCATTAGATGTGTCTCTTTAAGCAGTTCAGATGGAGCTCGATTCAGAATAACAATACGAGCGCTACTTTTCTCTTGCGCTTCTTTTTGTTACATGCCGCGCTGAAATCACACCACTTCAAATCGGAATATCCATCAAAAATCCACACTAAGCACACAGGGAAACGCGGTATTTTAGTTCCTCGATTCCCCCTCAGGTAAACTGAACAAACGGAACCAAGCGGGTGTCCCAGAACTAGCTACGTAGCTGCTGTACACAGTCCCTTCCACAAAAGCCGACGGTCATCCTATTTGGAGATGAAGCTTCTTACCAGACTGGAGCGGAGCGCAGCGAGCCCAGCTGTCACCCACCCGCTACGCACGCACACACGCACACACTCTCTCACACATACAGGGAGGGGCTACGGCAAAGGAACGGGAGCTATTGTGTCAATGGATGCCAGTTATGGACAACTGTATTTCTATTTTTACGCAGCGGCATTTCAGAGGACTGCGCGTCGGAAAGAGAGAAAGCCTGAACGCTAATAATAGAGTCAACGCAGAGAGAAGGGGAAAAAAAAAGAGAAAAGGAAAATGTTTGGAGGTTGTTTGGAGTTTAATGACTCTCTTGGCTCTGATCATCAGATATGCCATTTGTAAATTTGGAAACGCAGCAGAGACGCAACACGCTTTGTGGAGACGTTAATCAGAATGTAAAGACTCTTTTTGTACATTTTCTCCGGTCTCGGGACCGTCCTTCCCTCCCCGGTGGTCCCCATGGTGCCAGGGTAAACACGCAAACACACACACACTAAAAGCACGTGCTTTTTAGTCACTGATTTTCCAAATGAGCCTTTACTTTCCTAGGTTTTCATCGAAGGGGTCATCAGGTAAAGCCTGAAAACAACACGCAAAGTTCAGAAAGTTGTTGCTTAAATTTATGGTCCATTTGCTATCTGATGTCAGTGATGCGTGTGCCAGATGTTGTAGCTATCTTACAAAAAAAGTCAACCAAAATCAACATCAATTTCCAAGAATAAAACTGTAAGCCTGAAACAAAGCACAAGAATGACTGCTTACACATGCACTTAAAAGTGCAGCCAAAGGCTTTAGCACTACAGCCTCACAGGCTTTTACACCTAGATCATACTTATACAACACATTCACGTGTTGACATATCGACCCTGAAGGGAGGAAGCTAATATTTTTTGAAGGACTTATCATAATATAATAATAAAAACCTGTGAAATAACCCGTGTGTGTGCACTTTCACATAACTGTACTCCAGAGCAAGGAGCTGTCAGTACTACTTTATTGTCAGAATACTGTGTGTTTCTTATAACTTCATTTAAAAAATACCCTTTTCAATTTACTAATTGTATTTACTCAGATTATATTTATCAAAACTATTCAAATCAGGCGTTAATGTGCATTTCAGTGCCAGCATGGAAACCACACATATACATATCTTAGTGTAGAATGTGCAGCTATTTTGTCAGAGCTCATTAAATGCTGTGTAAAAAACTGTATTATGGTGTTGTTTCTGACACATGTAGGTGAATCAATTCCAAACACAGAATATTACAAATAAAGTGAGAAATGGATTTAATCTGCTAGCATCAGTAGCAGTTCAATTTCTGTAAGTCTCAAACCAAATAAAAGCTCTATGCAGCATTTCTGTTTTTTGCACATTGTGTCTCTAAATTCTTTCATCTTTAACTCACTTGCTCTCTCCCTCACACACACACTCACACACACTTTGAAGTGGAGTAGTGTGGGTGGGAAGCAGAGTATAATTCTAGCTCAATAATGTCAAGATGCTCACCAGTTAGTTTGAACTCTGGAAATATGCTCGTGTCAAAGCTTATCTCGCTTATCTTGCTAAAGTTGTCCCAGGTGCCGTAGGACTCGCTGTGCAGAGGAGAGGCAGTTAAAATGGAGCAAAACATCAGCTCAGATTGGGACAAGCAGCCTGTACGCAAACAAATCTTCAGGGATTCAGACTTTTTTTTCTTTCCCTGGCTAAATTATTATTGCTCATATACGCTTTCTTCTCTCCAGCCTCTGAAGCCTTATCTAAAACTTTACTTTTCGGGTATCACAGAAATCTTTTGGCTACTGCTCTGGCTTTACAGTAAGGTGTTGCAACTTGCTGGCCTGGAAAAACCCGAAAACACTGCATCTACCTTTAGTGTGGCCATAAGCATCTTTATAACAGCATGCAATTTCCTGTGTTTCTGATATTTCACCTCTGTTCTCCTGTTTTCCTTCTATTAACAAGAACAATGTGGAAATCCCTTCATAAAAATAAGAGCTGGTAATAAGGTAACACAAGCAGAAGCTCTGTCTTCAAACTTCAGCTTAAAACAGAAATAATGCACTGTAAGGACATTGCTATTGAGTAATTATTTGTGGCATTATTTCATTGATTAACATTCCTAAAGCAGTACTTTACAGGCCAACATTAGTGCAGTTTATATTGCTCAGTTGGGGTTTTCTAGCAAATCTGGTTCTCTTTGTTGGGTCACAAGTTACACCTCAGGGGTCATGAAATGATTTATTAGAATTACAAGAATAATAACAAAGTCCTACTGTGTGCCTTAATCCACACATTGTGGTGTTAAACTTTTTCTTTTAATGCCAGCTTAGGGGGAAATCTTTCCTTTGTGGAACAGCAAACAACTCATAAAGAATAGCAATGCTAAAGAGTGTCCAAATACATGCTGCTTTCAGGATCAAAGAACCCTGAAAGGAGTTGCATTACCTGCATATGTCAGTCAGCTGAGATTAAAAAGCATCAGTTTTTCATTCGATATTGTGAATGGAGGAAAATGTGTATGCTTAAGGAAAGCATAAATACCTCAGGCTCTCAAATCAGATACACCAGGATAACTTGTTTATCTAGTGAAGATGTTTTGTGGTCATACATCAATAAGTCCAAAGTAAGAGAGAAAATGGAAAAAAAAAGTAAACTTTAACACTTTTTGTTTACCTGAACATTACCAGTAAGAACGAAATGGACAGTCTGATGGTTCATCTAAGCTTTATTCATACCAGTCTGATGGCATCCGTGCAAAGCCCAGAGAGTCCAAAGGATCTATGGCTATACTGCAATAGCAGACTCATCCTATACTCTCAGATGATCACACACCTTAATTGGCTCCTATTTTGGCAGATTCAGGCAAATACAGGTGATCGGATGTCTTTATGAACCCCAGTGAGCTGTGTGTTATACTGCTAGGTCAATGGAGCTGCATCATTTGTTAAAACTGACTTGCAGTGGTTGCTATTCACCCGCGGATCCTACAGTGCAGACAGAACCGCAGCCTATTTACACTGGTAACTACTATTGTGCCATTGCTTGTCAGATACCAAATCACTCTGCTGCTGCTCCCTGTGAACCCTGCAGTCTTTTTGCTTTGCCCAAATGCTTTAGGGGGGAAAACAGTAAATATGTGGTTACATATAACTGCTGATTACTAGCCCTTTCTACATGTGACTTTCAGAGCATATCTGCATTCAAAGAGAGGGCTGTGTTCAGCTGTTTCCGTCATCATATAACTGATATGCACTTGTGGGTTTTGCTGGAAACAGACAGGAAAGCGGGGATTATAAGGATCTAGTCTAACTCTGGTAAACAGCTACAGGCTTGAAAGTGATACTGCTGGTTTTTAGAAGCAGTCAAGGTTTAGTACACTATATGGCGAGTCTGCAGCACTGAGTTTTCGTCATGCAAAATGATTAAATTTGTATGTTTGTAATATTAAATAAGATTATTATGTGTTTGCATGTATGTCTTTGCATTTAATTCTATAGTTTAATCAATAATGAATCTTATAATCATTGCATTGAAAATGCTCATTTTGTTCACTCTTGTATTTGTTTGTCTCTTTGCTCTGATGCACTGCAATATTTTTGAAGTACTGTCATTTTTCTCCAAACTTTATTTTGTATAAAGTGAGAATTGGCTAAATTAAATTGTTATTCGAGAGACCTTTTAGGAAGCTACAAAAAAGGCTGGATTTATCCAACAATTAATGTGTAATTTAAATATCTGCAAATGTTTACCCATGCATAATCTCTCCCATCAGTTCATCCGTGAAAAATGTTTGTGTGAAAAATGTTTGTGTGAAAACGGAGGAGTTCAGTAGCTTCAAAACCGCTGCATAAACAGTGAAGTGCACCCTGTTTTACACAGACATTTTGATCAATGGGTTGTGTATGCAGGTGTAACAGCTGTAATTTAGCACTTAGGCTTGATGGGAGGGGGCATTATTTAGCTGTTGCTTCTGTGTTTTCTCACTTTAAAACCACTGAGCCTGTTTCTGACTGAGGTTCATCAAACATTAAAACTGAAACTGAGCTATAGAAACAGACCCGTATCCATTCATGTGTGTGAAAAGTTAGCTTATACATAACCATATAAAAAAGCCACATTGCAATATTATGGTCTGAATCATCCTGCAGTTTCTGGTTTTGAGCGGGTCCATGCAAACAGCCAACACTTCAGCTTCTAACTTTTTATTGTGAACCAGCATGTGTACACGTGCAGAAAACTGACCTTCACCACCAGGTGATGTGGATACGGTGCTCACAAACTGCAGCAATGACACCACATGCAGCGCACAAGCAATTTAGATCTGAAATTTAACCCTTTGTGTTTATACCATAACTATAATACTAAAGCACAGAGAGTGCAGACTCTCACCAAGCAGCTCATTTCCACCAATGTTGTGATTTCCACTCTGGGTTATTCTCCTATATGTTTTTATGTGGAAACACTGTTAAACTTCTGCATCCACTGATAATGAATCCACAATACATTGGCTATTTTGGTCTTTGTTGCATCTTTATATCTTAATTTTAAGATCTTACTTTTTTATGTTCTTGGTTGTAGTGTAGAGAATTTTGCAGGAATTTGGATTTAATTTTGATATCTTGTAAAGCTTTTTGGGAACTTTTATTGTTTTTATCTTTTTTTTTTGGCCAAGCACAATGATAATTTATGATGGATTTAAATGCATACATGATGAAACTGACCCTATATTATATAGGTACAATTCACACCCAAAATTTAATGGAATCTAAACCAAGACCCATTCTCATAAAAAAAATCATAGAAATCGGTCCAGTAGGATTTCCTTATACGGACAGACAGATAAATGTAATCAAAACAGGTGGTTAAAAAAAAGAGTTATTTTTTTTAACCAGAATGTATATTTAAATACTTCTGGATAAAAAAAAATAGATCACTAGTGAGATTTGTTAAGATAATTCAGTATCAGTAGCCTACATGTGCTGCTGAAGATTAATAAATGAAGATAGCGCATAGTGCAAATATAAAAGAAGGTTGTTTTTTTTTTGTTGTCATTGTCATTAATAATTTCAGTAACATTAGATAAAACTCACATGGTTGATGTCATATCCCAGTGGGATTATTATTGGCATCATTGAAAACAAATAAAGGGAGAAGAAATGAAAAGAAAAAACAAAAGGAAGATGCTTCTCGAAGCCTTAGTTTAGTAGATTGATTACAGAGTTTCAGGCTTGTATAAGAAAACTATTGGTTAAAGAAAGTAGAACAAAATTAGTGAGATATTAGTAAAGATGGTTCATTGTCCACAGTGGCCATTATGGCAATTTCATATGTGTGCTTCCTATATTGATTAGTTTTGCATGTGAGTTTCATCCTTTGACATGTTCAGCATAATGTCACTATGAGATCAGCAACTCTCTGTGTTACAGCCTTGACTAAGCTGCACATTCTCCTCATTGCTCTGTGCTAAGACAACTAAAATGAGAATCTCTAACCAGGCTCCAGAGGAATCTTTTCGTTTCACCCTGACAAGATACAGTACATGAGTATTCGATGACGTGGGAGCAAACCTTAAAAGCTTCAGCTCATACGTCCATCAGCAGACTCTCTCCAGAGCTCTGCCCCGACGGATCTCTGAACAGACTCTCAGGAATGGCTATTTCTTTACTCTTTCCTTTGTTCATCATTTTCACTTTACAACATCACTCTTCATCCTTGACAGAGAAGTTTTTGCCTCAACACCATGTAAGCAGTTTTGCTCCAAATTTTTCAGAAAAAACACAGAGGTTATGTTTCTGATGGCTTTTTCTGTTTGTCTGTCTACATGGGAGAACGTACATCCTAAAAGGTCAAAGGTTAATAAAAAGTTCATGGTTGAAAAAATATTAATACATATTTCAGTTACATATGATACTTGAATTATAAAATGCTATTCAGATGTTATTCAGAAAACTGAGGATTTCAGATTTACTTATACATTTGTTTTGGTTTTTTGTTTGTTTTGTTTGTTTGTTTTTTGGGGGAGGGGTTTTTTTTTTTTTGCAGTTGGACGATGACTTAATTTTGGAGTATAAAAGCTGAGACTTGCATTTCATTAGCCTTGTCATTGTCTTCTACTTTCCCTCGCCCTGTTTTCTCCACAGTCCAAGCAGAAATCATACCAATCAATTCAGAAATTTACAACATTTTGCGCTTGGGGTGCCCCCTAGTGGTGGAACATAAAGCGCTTTTGTGTGTGTGTCCCAAGTCCGGTCCTCAAGATACACATCCTACAACTTTTCAATGCACCCCTTCTCCAACACACTTGAACCAAACAGCTGAAGTCCCTCTGCTGCATGGTATCCAGCTCTGCAGAGGTCTGGTTCCGAGCCATTCATTGGATTCAGCTGTGTTGGATAAGCGTTGCATCTAAAAGCTGCAGGATGGAAGGTCTTAATGATCAAACTTTGGCACCCTGATCTAAATAATCATACATTTTTTCTTGACTTTAGGGTGAACATCTTTACATATAAATGAGCTACAGTGAATATTTCATTTTAATTAAGTTTTTTTTTAATAGATTGACTTGTAAAATAAAAAAATATATATCAGTCTAACTTAATCTACAGCTTAAGATCAGCTAAGTTTCTAAGGGACAGTGAATTATTTCCCATTACATATCTACTAAGAAGAGTAGAAAGCATAAAACATAAAGATAAACATGTAAAAAACTATTTTGTTTCATGTACATAACATGAGAAAACTCTGCAGATAAATTCAGAGTGGAATTACTAACCATAATTACCAAATACTGCCGGACCACATGCACTTCCTACATGTCATTTCCTCCTTAGAGTGTTAAATACTTCAACAACTCTAGTCAAGACGTCATGGTATCAGTTTTAATGTGAAGGCAGAAGTATTATTAAATGCACATCCAGAGACCGTCCAATGAACAAAATTCTGCTAGTTGTAATATCCATCAACTCAATGGCAGTGTGATGTGACCCATGACTCATTGTTATGGCATAAAAATCAAGGGGTCCTGGTTTGGACCAACCTTAATCTCATACTGCATGTCCACCTTAAAGTTTCCTCTCTCTCTGTGTGTTATAAGTTATAATATTTTATGTTGGAACTATCAATATGCAGACACACTAACATCTCCCAAAGTACTAAAGGTTTCCTTCTTTGTGATACTGTCCCCACTACAGGTACCTTCAGGACCATAGTTTGTCATGATTACACACACAGGCAGACTCACAAGGTGAAACAGAGCCAGCTACAGCATCACAGCTGATTTTAAACTGTGGCTCTGCTGCCCCTGAGCAGCAAAATAATGATCATCACATACCTGAAAGTTTGCTCTCACTGGGAAATGTGACAATTCAAATGCATTCCTAGAGGCTGTACATGCACTTTTGCACGTTAACACACACATGTCTGCATACCCACCAATAACAAGCCTTCACTAAGTATTACAGGATATGCAGACAGATTTACAAAGAGCTTTCACACTTTTAGCAGCATCCACCTGGCAGGTAAAACTCTCACACAATCCTAATAGGTCTCAGAGACATTTCTAGCCAACTTTTTATTTACTTATCTTCTATTTTTCTCTCAGTCAGGCAGCACAGTTAAAGATTTGTGAAAATGGTGGCTCATGTAACTTCATGCAACAATTTAAAAATACAGTTCATTTACTATTAGTTTCACCAGCTAACACAAGAGTGGACAAATATATGTATAAAAAAAATTTTGAACTTTTTTGTTTTTACCAGTTTTACCATCATTAATAAAAGTTCACCTGAAAACGCCTACATGTACTGTTGTTTTTGCATATTTTGTGATCCTGCATTAGGAGTTGCCATTATCTATGAGCCAGGCTCTCTGCTGCTATTAGTGAATGTGTTGTAACGTGAAAATATAGCTCTATAAAACATGTTGTAGTGTGTTTTTCTTTCCTACTAAACTGGACAGAAAATCTATATTATTTTAAACAATATATATATATATATATATATATACAAACATAAATGTTTGTATTTAAGTGCCCCGTTGTCGCTAACCTGTGAGGAATGACTGAGTAAGGTACAGTATTAATGTACTGAAAGAGGCCCACAAACACACACTCAAAGGAAACTGAAGCTGGCTGGGGAGGAGCACAGTCCCAGCCAGCTTCAGTTTCCTCAGTGCATCCAGGTTTGCATGAAAGACATGAATAAGTCAGCATTTCTGCATGATAGGTCTGTAACTAGGAGTGACAGGTAGAGAGCATGGTCTTTAAAATCTCAGATGGGATTCAGTGTGTGTATGTGTATGCGGATGGTTGCGGGTTGCCTGTGTGCTCCCCAATTCCCCATCCCTTCCCCTCCACAAATGGATGTCATGCTGCTGATGAAGCCTGAAAGTGAGGCTGTTGACGTCAGCAGCAAATGGAGATGTCATGTGATGTGCCACTGAGGTATCAGGTAAAGGAAACGGGTCATTAAATAACCAGCTGATAAGGTTTTATTTCAACTGTAGATACAATGTTGCATGAATGTTTTTTTTTTGTCAAGTTATCATAAATGATCTTTTTGAGGAAAAATTCTTAACGCAGCTTTTCTTTTTCAATAAATCTGAGAAGAAAAAAAACACAGAATAGATACAGAAACTGTTATTCCTGTGTCATATATAGGTCAAGACGGATGCGATGAAGATGTGTGTCGTCGCACCGCATTCTGTAAATTCGAAGGCTGAATAGCTGTTTAAATAGGCTGGCACTAATTCCTTGGCCCTGCTCCTGAAGGCTCTGTTCTCACAATCAGCACAGCTCACAGCTCTGAGCCTGACAAACTGCAAAAAGAACTGGCTGAACAAGCCCCCCACTCCTACCAGTTTGTGAGTTCAGTTTCCTCTGTGGCTGCTTCTCAGCTTTTTCTCTCATGTATTGATTCTTTACCAATGTACCATGTCATATCTTTAGTTGACTCTGGTCTCACACTGATGCTGAGCTTACTTGTTAAGGAATGAAAGCACATAATTAACATAAAATATTAATTTCATATGATAATAATGTAAAAGATCATTACTAATTATGATGATCTATTGTGTATATAAAATTGATCCAAAAGAATGGAACCGTGCGGATCAGACCCCATGTTCTCCAGTTTGTCTCCACCTTGTCATTTTAGAGATGCTCTCGTTTTGTTGTCTTTAAAACTTTTTCAGTCTCATATCCAGGAATTTATAGACCTAACTTGTCACAGTATCTAATAAAAAGTATTGTTGTAAGAAAAATCAATGTTAATTTCTTCATCTGCCATTGCTCGTTATGTTTTCGTAGCAGTATAACTGACCTTTATCTCCTTCCTCTGTGACAAAGCAAGATATTTGTGTACAGTACGGTGTACCTTGTTGCACCTATGAAAGCATATCATGTGTTAGGAAATTGATTTTATGGGAAGATAATGCTGTCCAATGCAGCCTCTTTCTGTAGAACTACAATGGCAAATATGCAGACATATTCCCTTAACAATGCATGTTTTTATTTCTATCTTCATCCCAGCTCATTGATTCAGATCCCAATCTAGATCCAAATTTACCTCCAGTGTCTCATTTTTCTCCCAAAGCCCCAACTTGAACTTCACCTTGAGTATTGCAGCTGATTTAATGACATGTACACAGCCCCTACTAAATAAGTCATCCAGACTCTGCTTACCCCCATCCGGTTCATCTATTTTTCAGTCCGCAGATTTTTGTCTGTCTTTCTCGACGCCATTCAGCCTGTATGTCCGTGTTTCTTTGTCTCCTGCTCTTTGTGCGCGTGTTGATAGTATATTTTTAAACATAATCTGGTCCTATCACTCTTGTTTCCTTTGCAGCCCTAATGGATTGTTTCTATTGAATTGTTTTTGTTTGTGGCTGGTTGGGGTAAAGTGGCATGGATCCATGTAACAGTAGGAGGGAATAGAATTGAAATTGGGCCTTGCCTGGAGACGCCACAGGAAGCACATTTACTGCAGACCTTGCTAACAGCTGGATAACTCTTCTCACGGATGCTCATGGTCCGGGCATTTTGCTTTCTGTTAGTTATCTCCTGATGTATTAAAGTTTGCAATTTCATCCACAGCAGTGCACCAAAAGCATGCTTAGATATAAAATATTGTTCTTTTGTTAATGTGTCGCCTGAGAATTAATGTCATTATGATCAAACACCAAATTCCTGCACAGAGAGGCTTTTTTCCTTTGAACTGTTCAATGATTGATGGGTAAGATGAAAGTCAATGTGGGTCACTGTGGGTGTGGGTCAACAGACGCAGCATTAATAATAACCAGATATTATGAAAGGAAACTGTCCAACCAGAAGGGTTTTAGGTCAGTTTAACACTTATGACTTAGCACTTTGGCCTTGATTACTAAATACTAGACTAATGAACTAATTTTTTCATTTTTAGTAGCTTTGAATATAAGGTGATTTCTTATTTGAGGTCAGTTGGAGTGAACTAGGTTTCCTAAATAGCAGTGATGGGTTTACGTAAATGATGGATTATTCATGTGACGTGACAGAAAAAACTTGCTTATTGTCAAAAACAGCTTTGAGTCTTTAAAGCAAAAAGTGATTTTGGACATATTTGGACACATATTCACATATATATGTGAATATAATTCTGTCTCCATACTGAATCAAGTTTGATCTTACAAATTGTTTAGTAGAGAGGAACATCCGTTTTGCGATTTTTGCTTAAATCATGCAAAAAAATACTCTTGTCCCATCATTAAGCAAGTTTAAAGCAGTCAAATTATCAGATGATGAACAGATGTGACTCAAATACATAGGGAAAGGGTGAGTACACGGACAAATATACAAAGATGTTTACAGCTGCATGAACTTTCAAATCAAGTAAATAAGATGCAAATCAGCTATTTCTAGCTTTGACTTGGTTCATTAGACATAGAGGGTTTGCTAAAAGACTGATCCCTCATGCTTAAACATTGAAGTGCTGTTAAAAGATTAATTCATTTGCTCTCATTCTTCTGAGAAAGAAAAGAATTCACTTTAAATTTGCATTATGCAGAAAATGCCATCAAACCATCACTTCTGTTACTCATTTTAGACAATACCAATCTGTCATTGTGTTGCAGAACATCGTAATGTGTCATGAAATAGTTATGATGACATAACATCTATATTGCATTACCACTTGCCCCAGATTTTGTCTGGCTTTTTGACACACTTTAGATAGCATTGGACTCTTTGTGCACATCCTCTCCTGCTTAAAGGAAAAACAAGCTAAGATTCTCCCCTGTGAAAGTACTGGGTGTAGAGTATCTCTGATGCAATCTAGAGATCAGTTGCCGACTCAACGTAAACCTACGTGAGGATGGGCGGGTTTGAGGTTCTGTGTCTGTGACAGAAAATGACAAGAAAATTGAAGCTGATGCTGGGATAACAAAAGAGCAAAAAGACATTAAAAAAGGCAAAGATGGGGAAGAATTGGGGAACAGATGGAGCAAAAAGAGATGTGGAAATAATAAAGCCAGTCTTAGAAAGAAATGAGAAAAAAAAGGATTGTTGAGAGGCGTCAAGAGTAAAGGGTGAAGAGAGAGACGGGAAAGTTCTGTTGTCAGCACAGAGAGGACGGCGGCAGGTGATGGAAGGATAATGACAGAGGGAGGAGCTTGCCTGACCCTTCCTGACCCCCTGCTGGATCCAGCTGCTGGGAAGAGTTGAGGGAAATGGGTGGAGCAGCAGTCCTAACGTGATGGGATATCCTGCACTCACCCCTCTTCCTCTGATGATAATGTCTGCCTACATCGTTTCAGTCACCTCTGCACAGTGACTGTAAGAGATACACTCAGACAATGACGCACACATGTTCACACGCCGCACACACACTCACAGATGGATAGACCCTATGCTGATGTATGCAAGCCTCCACACATGCTGCCAACAGAAAACACACACAGAAACACACCTCCAGTTGACTCAACGTTCACAGCCAAGGACACGTTCACGTCGGTCACTGCATTACGCAGAAATGAAGGACGGTGCTGAAATGATGGAACAGAGGACATGAGAGAACACAGAAAGTCTGCCAGAGACTGCACCAACAAAAACAATGTCATTATGCAGAGCAGTGCGGTTTGGTTTACTGAGCACAAAACAAACATTTCAGTGTTGTTTCTGCACATTTAAATCCAGCTGAAAGTCTGTGAGATTTTAAAGAATTCATAATAAAACTCAGAAGCAAAATGTTTCCTGAAGTCAAAGGCTCAAAAGCAAGCTTATGTTTTATCCCCCGCTACACTCCATTGTGGTTAGTTACTCATGTCCCCATCAGACAGCAAAGTTCAGCAACTTTTGGGTATTTTTTCTCCTGTGGAAAAGCCGCCTTGCTTCACAATCCCCCCATCCACACATGAGACATCAAAGCATGGCCACACTGAAACCTTAAGCCAATTTTTTGGCAATGCCCTCCTACCTCCAAAACCAGTAATTACAGCTCGTACAAGACATCAACATTATAACTCGTCAAACCACTGTGAAATAATACCACAGTGCACTTCAAAGAGACAACTCACATTTCAAGGGGAAAATAAAAACTCATGGATTATGCATTTTCAGGGATTGATTCAACCTTCCAGAGCAGCTGGGGCTCAGTTTGTGTTAACTGGAGCAAGACCCAAAACTTGATCATTATGATTTATGTGGGTTTAATTAGAAAATAAGTATTACTTCAGTGTTACGGCTGAGCAGGCCGGCAGTGTGCGTTTGGATTGGGGTGTTTTTACCTTAGTATTTAAAGTACGATGTCTAATTCTCTCATAACAACAGGATTATGCAGCAGTAGCTGTAGACTAGGAGGTTAAATAGAAGTGGCTTAAAAGTTAGGAGAACTAAACCCCAGGAGAACCAAGAGGTATTTTTTAAACATGTTTCAATACTGCCCTCCTGTGTTCTGTGTTTTTTAAAACAGTTCTTCTTTTAAAAGTATTGTCCTCATCCAATTAGATCAAAGATTAAACAAACATAAATCAAGTACTTTGTGTAAATTTATTTATTTCCTCAGTTACACACCGTAAAGAAACAATAGCCATCAAGTGGCTATTCAGACAGTTCCAATTAGTTGAACAACAACTCATTTTTCTGTGTTCCCAGAGTAGTAATTTTATTAAATATCGATCAAGAATTGTTAAAAGGAAAAACAATGTTAAAGTATCATTACAGAAGGGAAACACTGTCTGCTCTTTTCAGTCATGAGGCGATTTAAAGCAAAGCTGAACGGTGTCAAGAGGAACAACACTGCTACCTTGTGGTTAAATCTCCTAAATGCAAGGAGAACAAAAATATCAATTCTGCTGGAGGATCTTCCTGTACTTTCCTTTTTAAAATTTATTTATTATACTGTCCCAGTTTGTGTTGACCTTCTTCGTGTAATTTCAGACAGTGATGTTCAGATAAAGGCTATGTGAGAGAAATCTAATATATTGCAATGCGTGTTCTTTTATTGCTTTGGTGATCATTGAATTTCTGAAGAACAAATTTGATCTCAGTAGATCCAATCATAGTCTAATGGATAATATATGTTGTAATTCTTCTTTAAGAAATCACACCCTAAACCTCCAAAGAACCCTATTTCATTATTGCACTGCTGTTGAGTCACCTGATTTTACACTGCATGCTTTGCACCAAACACACCAGTTACATCAATTTCCCCACCAGCTGCAAATCTTATTAAAAAAAAAACCTCTTTGAATATTTGTGGATGATAATCATTCTTCTCAATGTGTGCATAGCACAAGATATTTATGGAGACAGTCTGAATAGAGGAAGGAGTGGACAACAAAGAACACCAGAGGAAAACAGATTTATAAAATGAGATACTTATGCATTATGTTTAGTTTTATCATAATTACTGATTACATCTAACCTAATAACACACCTGTGGCTGCTGCTAAAAACATGCTAAATCTTATTGTGTAACATCAACCATTGCTACCTTGTAATTTATATGGAGAAATCAAATATATCCGGTTGTCCAGCTGGAATTTGGGATCCTCCTTCCCCTTTCTCTTCTTCATCCCTTACACTCACATCTTTTTTGGGTACAGCTGTAGCTTAGATGGAAGCGTAGTTGCAGAAGTGAGCCAAAGCAATTATTTTGCTTTCCTATGGCCACTGAATCCTCATTGGTATTTTTATGGTTTGACAGTGAGAATCTAACATGGTTTCTAGGTTCAAAACTGGGAGGACAGTTGAATTTAATAGCATCTTTTAAGATTTCAGGGCATTTTCCAACAGGGAGTGAAGAGGATGGATTGGCCTCCCATGAGTCCAGCACTTAAAATTGTGTGGGATCAGCTTGGTCAAGAGTGACCAACACAAACACACTGGCTGACCTTCAACAAATCCTGGTGTAAAAATCCCACAGCAAAATGTAACCAGGTCAGTGACCAGTGTATAATGGAGTCACATGCTGCTGCGGTCCTTGACATCAATAAAAGAAGAAAATGCAAAACTTTGTGTCGCTTTTTTCCTTTGTAACACAGGAGACTGAAATAATCCAAACCATTAAGCAACTCAAAATTGTTGATAATAACAGGAGAGTCTTCTGGCACTTTTTGGGACGCCTCTATTCACTTTGTTGTTTGTTTGCAATGTCTCTCATTCCACAAAAGCATGATAGACATATTTATGTTTTTTTTAATTATGGCAGGGGAAAAAAAACAATAAAAAAACCCCCATAATTTTCTTCCTTATCCTTCCCTTCACAGTAGTCATGTTAGATGATGTTTGGCATGTGATGTGCTCCTTTCAAAAAACTTCATTTGCGCAAATGTTTGAAGGTAACTACAATGACCATAATGCATTGCAGCGCACGGTCTTTATCATGACACATCTTCAACATTACGAAAAGCTTCCTCTGTTTGAAGCGTTTTATTTTTTTAACACTGAGAAGAAGATAGTTCCCTCTTAGTATTTTCTTAAGTAAGCAGTTCCTTTTCTCGGCGAGGAAAGATAGTCGGCATCTAAATGTATGCCACAAATGATCTACAGTTAGCTTTGAGAGTCAGTAGCTCGCTAAAAGAGAACTTAATAAGCTAGTGAAAGCTAACATAGCTAACCGGGAGACCGAATTCTTTGGGAGCATATATTCACCAAAAAGGACAGCTTACATGAATAACTGTTGACGTTGCATCTTTAGGATATGTGACAGGGGACTATCGTGAGGTAAGCAGTCAATTTGTTTATCACTGTCGTGTCACAGTGTGTCTTACAGACAGCGGATGGTTAGCTAAACTTGACAGCTATGTTAGCCTCATAATTAGAGGAATTTAATCCATGTACCTAATTTGTCAATAAGGTGTGAAATGTCTGCTTTAAAACAGGCTGACTTATTACGTGTTTTTAATAGAAATAAGTGACACTATTTTCACTACATGTGGCGTCACTTGCTATGTTTTAATTTTCTGGCGTGTGAAATGTTGTCACGTGAGTTGCCACAATACAGGAAACATAGGTTAACCTATTTTCACAAATACCAGTAATAAAGGGTTTAAACGCTCCTGCTTTTTCGTCTCTGAAAGGTATTTGTTTTCCACTTTGAATGTCATTTTGTGTCCTAACATTCACGTAACAATGCTATGAATGCTCTAGATCTAGCTAGCCTCTAGCTTTAAACATTAACCTTGGTGTTGTGCATAGACGTGATATGGCTTTATATTGGCTTCTTCTGTATGTGGTATCTTCTTAGAAAAACTAACAGGAAAGTTTAGTTGACAAGGACAATAAAAGGAGTTGTTAACATGCAAAGTGGACTAACAGGGTTTGCTGTAAAGCATGTAGGTGTAACTTGCACTGTTGGGACCAATCTGTTTTGTCTACACCTGCTATCCAGCCTTTTGAAGCAGCCTTTAGTTGCCAGCTACAGAGGAATACTGTAAAGGTTTATTATCAGGCACTGGCTCTGTCTTATCTGATATTACTTCTTCAACACTGCAAAAGGGACTTTTTTTTATATAAGTAAAACAAACATCACTGTGTTGTCCTTGTGCAAAAGTCACATACAGTGCATCATCAGTTCACACTACTGACAGCTCTTTTCTTCATGATACAAGTTGTCAATTTAAAGCATCAGATATAAAAGCATCACCCTGCTTGTAGGACCTCGCCTTGTTGTTGAGTGAAAGTCTTCCTTTCACTCCAATAGTTTCTAATCTTCCTGGTGATATAAACTTCCTATTCCCATTGACAAGTTTGTCAGCTATCAAGTTGACTGCATGTATTTTAAACCAAACGTTATTGATCACGACCTCTAAAACAGCTGATATACCAATGGCATGCATATTACATGAGGAGGGAGGTCACTGGGATCAAAAGAGCTTTGATGCCTCTATCCATTGTTCATCTGTGTTTTCTTAAAAAAAGATAAAAAGGTTAAGAGCAGCTTTTTAGTGGCTACTCACCCAGTTGTTTTTGTAAAGATTTCCATTGACAGAATATTTTTTTTTGCACTTTTTTGCCATTTGTGTAAAACATCCTACATCATAAATGTTACTGATAACACATACTAATTCTTTTTGACCTATACAATGTCAGGGAAATAAACAGTGTGAATGTTGGTGGTTCAGTTATATTGTTTTTGTTTAATAGGTATTTTTATTTCAAACATGCTGAACATTGCATGTGTAGCATAAAGAATGACTGGTCATTATTTTGTTTATTCGGTGCCGTCTATGCCGTGCTTTGCTAACCAAGCGCTCCACATCCTAATTTGATGGAGAGCAAAATATAACACTATTTGTTCAGAACAAACTTTGTATTTAAAAATATAACTAATACTAACTACTAGGAAAACATTTAGATATCAGTATGAGCATCTCATGCTGAAATGTTTCATTCTTTGTTTACATTTCTCTTCCTGTCTTTAGGGATACCATCCAGCTGCAAAGATGAATACATCCCTCCTGTGCTTTCTCATTAACCTCACCTGAAATAAGAGCGTTTTAATAAAAATCAGAGAGGAGGTGAAGACGACAGAACATTTGTGGCGTTTAAACAGAAGTTATGAATCTTCATCAAGTCCTCACAGGGGCTGTCAACCCTGGGGACAACTGTTTCTCTGTTGGGAGCATCAACAATGTGCCTTTCACGGTAAGATATTTCAAGCTCTGGAAATATTTCCTCCCCAGCACTTTGGATGCTCTGATTTTTGGGGGGTGGTCAAACTGATTCGTCACAAAGCTGAATGGATTTTTGTCTATTGTGTTTTTCACTCATGCTGAAAAACACATGACTCCAGTAGACATTCTTCATTGCAAATGGGTTTTTTTTAAATCAGCATAGCAAGTGAGTCTGCGTTTTCTTTTATTTCCAAACCCTAAAAAGATTAATTGGTGAATTTTAGTCATATTTTATTTGTAACTTTATTATCTGAAATAAAGAACTATTCCAATGTATTGCTTTCTTTCACATCTGAACAAAAACAGTAAGATGCTACTTCCATTTATCCTCTTTTAATGTTCAGTCATAATGAATCACAGCTCATATGATGATTTTCTTTCGAGAACCACAGAAATAGAGCAGATAAATCTAATCTTGTCTGCTTGCTCTCCAGCGCTGTCATATGCTTGCATGTCTAATGCAATGACACTGTTTCTGAAACAAGTGCAGGTCAAGTGACCCTTAAAAAAGTCTCTTTGGATACGTCTGAGTGTCATCTTGATCTCTCACCCCTTGCTGTATCTCTGTGTCTTCATAGGCATATGCGTCAGGTTGTGACGTGGTGATTTTGGGCAGTAACTTTGAACGGCTGCAGATTATCCCAGGGGCCAAACATGGTAACATCCAAGTTGGCTGTGTTGACTGTTCACTACAAGGTGGGCAGGTAAGAAGAACTGAAAGACGATCTGTCCTTTTGGGTCAAATGCAGGTTTGATGCATTTCTCCTTGTTAAATATATCTTTGTGCTTTTGGTAGTGTTGTGAAAACCCAGTTAATTATTCTAAAACTGTCATGTTAATCAGTGAAAGAAATAATATACAGATGCACCGTCAACAAAATAATCATGTATGTGGTTCATCATCCTCTAGTGTGAGATCAGACTACAGTGTGTGTGGATCAGAGACAAGAATCTGAATACTTAATCCAGATTTAATCTGAAAAACACAGAGGAAAAATGTCACTGACAGAGTTTTCTTTTAACTTTATCTCTGTGTAATGGCTGATGCTGTGTGGTATAGCCACATACAGCCTGGTGCACAGTTCATTTTTGGTTAAAGTATGAATTTCTTCTTAGATTTTTGTTTTGGACTAACTGGAGTTTTAACGCTGCAAATTAGTGCCTGGTTTTGCTGCCTTTTACATGTTGGCATCTTGCGTTTGCAACATCAAAGGGTGGTTTAATAAACTCCGGGTCCTTGTCAGCAGCTGCAAAGGCAGAAAAAAAAACATCCAAGAAAACCAGAAGTATTACAACAAGCTTGTGTTTGCTGATCTTACAGACTAGTTTTAACTGTTTGTGTAGTTTATATGTGTTTTGTCTTAAATTTGAATTCACAGAAATGAAGTTGTTGTTTTTGGTTGATTAATATGAATGTTATGGTGTTTTTAGAGAACAGTGTTATCAGGAAAAAATATTTTATGTCTGATTTTATAACAGAATAATTATTATTATATTATTAATGGACAGCATCTGTTGATACATTTTAGTTTGACTTTAGATTTTCAGAGGTTGTAGGTTTTATCTGCAAATAATCTTACTTGCGTGCAACATGTATGTATCTCCAGTATGTCAGATTTGTATGTAAAAGTAAATTTAACTTTTTTTTTCACTTAAGGATGCTGTGTGATGGAAAAAAAAACAATAATGAAACTAATAAACAAAAACACACACAGGGTTCTTTTGTCTGCATCATGTACTAATTTAATAAAATGTACTATTTTAATAAGAAGTGTGTAGTTTTTGTAATATGTAATATTAAAAATCTTATTTTAGGTTTACTGTCTTGTCCATACACACAATCTGTTCTCATATCACTTTGTAGTGCTTGGAATAATTTTTATTATTTGTAATCCCAGAGTGATCTGAACAGTTTGATTTTCATTATTAAAACAAAAGAAAAAGCTTATAGTTCCTGTTTGTTACTGAGTAAATACAGCTGTGGTCCGCTGCATAGGACAAATCCAGGATTCCCACAGCTGCATACATTTAATCATGAAGATAATAAAGGCAGAAGTCATCAGTAATCCGGATTTATTGTTTTACCTGGGGAGGTAGCTTTGTTGAACAGCACACAAACCAGATATAAATTAAACATGCTCAGTCAGCCTTTTCCAGGCCTTTCCCCTTGTGATGTTTAATCCAATTCACTTGGGTCTGAAGTACCCACACAAGCCTCCAGCATGGTCTAGCATCTACTTAGTAATGCTAAGTTGGTATTCTCTGTCAGTTCCACTTTATTAGCCCGTGCTCACAGTGCTATTTGCTGGGCTTTTAGCTTCAGCATTACATCCTGGACTAATTCTTTCAGGTTTTTAATGCACACCTACAGTCTACTGCTATGAGACATATTTTCCAATTTCACAGTTATGAAGTTTTAATATAACAATACATTATTTTAAACCTTTTCAAATAGTAAGTAATTTCTCTTTAAAATCAAAGTAAATTCAGAGTTTCACTTTGCAGGCAGCATCACACCGCTAAAAGCTAAAATGCCTGACTGCCCCTCTTTAGTTTAGCATCTTGTCATTAGAACTTGTTGTGAAAGTCTTGGAGCATCATCTCAAATTTTAATTTGTGATTTTATGAAAGGGAATGACTGAATAAGTATCTTATTTCAAACAAAAATAAATAAAAATAAAGTCAGGTCCTCACAACATGAAATGTTTTACTTTTTATTTCCTATTATAAAACAACCAGCATTAATTTAAATACTTTCTACTGCTACATGCTGTAGTTTATGCTCCTTTCTACAGGTCAAACACAAAATATGTGGTTTTCTAATTAAGTGTTAAATGATATTCTCAATGATTTACCCTAAAATGAAGCATGAATTATTTTTTTATATTTGTAGAAGTGTTTTCAGCTGCGCACACTTTTTTATTAATTCACATCAGTGCACATCCATGTGATTTACTGATTCATTATATTCTTTTTCTCCTTTGATGCTTGCCACATTATTAAACAGCTATTGATAATATTCATTTTTGTTTTTTTACTGCAGTAGAAATTAAGAAGTTAAGCTTCTTTGCCTTTTTTAGGAAACACTTTGGCATGTAGTCGTAATTAATGATGGAAAGGGAAGCATGTATGTGAAAAGTTATGCTAACTCAACTCTTCATTGTTAAATACGCTCATTTTTAGTTTGTTTTTCAGGCACTTTTCACTTATGAACTTATAAGACATGGTTAATGGGAGCTGTTTTATTTTGTAATAAACAATTTCTGTTCTCTGACCATCCTAAAGTTTTGTTTGTGTTTTTTCTTTACAAGAATATATTTAAGATAATTTAGAAAGACATAAGCTTAATGTGTATAACGTCTCTTATCTCCTCTGGACAGATTGCAGCTTCCTATGGAAGCATTGTGTGTGTGTTTGAGCCTGTTCAGCACTCGGATCAAAAGGACACTTCATCGTCTGTAAGTAGCATACAGTATCTTCCAGTCATACTCAAATAAACCATAAAACAATATCTTTTGGAATAAAAATAAATTGAATGTTTTCTTATAAACCAACTAAAACAAAGTAAGATGCTGTAGAATTTGCAGACCATGTTTTCCAGTCACATAATTTGTCTAAGTTTTACTGTACTTATTATCGTAAATGTTTACTATAACGCCGCTGTGAGTAAAGATACTGGAAAGAATGTAAAATTTTACACTTCTCAGAAATGCAGCTGCTGCCTGTTTGGCAGAAGTTCTGTGTTTTTTACATTGTGATCATTGTGAACTGGTCACATGGGGCTCTCATAAAACCAGCTGATACTTCTTGTTGCTCAGTTACTGATATTACGACTGTAAACAGTGAAAATCACAATAAAACTACTAAAGTTTTCTCAATTTTAACGTTAACCACTGTGTTTTAAATCTGTTTTTGTCATTAGAAATTGAATTGCCAGTGGCAGAAGACTGGTCAGTTTGTATTGGAGTCAATGGTACGGAACCTGGCCTGGCATCCCACAGGTACTTTGATCCATCACAGCGTCACAGTACATCACATGCATGTCCACAGTTAAAGGAACTGTTTAATAATTATTCCCACATGTATAAATCTGTGTGCAGGTGGTTCGCTCTTAACAGGCTGTAGTAGCCTCCAGTTATGGTCTAATGTTGATAGTGGAAAAAATGAAGATGATGAAAGAGAAGCACAAACTGAGATGACCATACAGGACTCTAATTCTCCCTGGGAGTGCATCTGGCAGAGCAAGTAAGAATAGAAATGTTCTTTATCCTGAGATAATGATATTCTTCTACCAGCTGAGATTTTGATTTTATTACTATTGTTTCTTTTTTTCCTGGTTTTTTTTTCTTTTTATCCCTAATATATTTATATCATTGTGCACCTTTTTTTTTATTGCATATTGTTACCATAACAGCTACATCGATAATTATTGTCCTTAACTCACTTTTTTGTCCTTGTTTTCCATCTGAAGGACTGCTTCACCAGTCAGTTTTATGAAGTTCTCTCCTGATGGGGAATTCTTTGCGACAGCTGGACAGGTGAGGTCTTTACCTGGAGGTGTTAAAACCTGTATGTATTTTAAGGTATCTTTGTTTATTTAGTCACTTTAGACACTTAGGCAAAAATCCACTACTAATTGTACCAGTTTACTGACAAAAACTGCATTCCTGTTTGTCCCTCCTTTTTCAGGATGACTGCTTAGTGAAGGTGTGGTACAGCACCAGCAAGTGGAAATCAGGTGTTGCCCGATTATTCACACCTCCAGAAGCTTGTTTGAATATTCAGGGAGAGCTGGTCTTTTCCTTTGTCTACCTGGCCCATCCCCGCTCAGTGACTGGGTTGTCTTGGAGGAAGACTAGCAAGCATATGCCACGGTATGAACACAGTTATCAATGCTTCATTGTACATTTATGAACCCTCTCTAAAGCCATGTGCATTTTGACATTAGCTCATTGAGCTACATAACCAAAATCAAGTCAGTTTATGAAAATTAATAAAAGAAATAATCCTGTTTGCTGTTAATTTCAACACACAATGCAGTATTTATAGTAATGGATGTTTTGTGTCCTGCATTATAGATCATAACTCTTTTTTTTTTTTCCTTCTTTGTGGTGTTGATTTATAAAAGCCTCATAAAGTTACCTGTAAGTACGGTATTCTCCAGCAGAGACCAGTTTAACTCGTTGCCACACTTTGTTTTTCTCTCCTAAAAGAGGTGCAGTCTGTAATGTTCTGCTCACCTGCTGTAAGGACAGCGTTTGTCGACTTTGGGCAGAGACGCTGTTGCCTGGTGACAGCCTCCTGTCTGGTCACCATAACAACCACACTTCTGGCCAAAACAGTGAAACGGCCAGACATGCTGCCTCATCCTGGAAAAACAACAGTAATGAAAAAACACAAGGAGCAACAACACAGGAAGTAAGTGAATCTCATGTAGTTTTTTGTTTGAAAAAAAGGCCGACTGTTGATTTAAGCACAGTTTACTAACGTTAATATACTCTAGTGAATCAGTTTAGTAGTAACTGTTTCCCTCATGAACATTTTAACATTTAGCTACTGATAATAAGTTATTTGTTGTGGAAAAGCAACTCAAACTGCATACATGGGGAAAAGAGATGAGGGAAATTATAAATGTGGTAAAAAAGCAACAAAGGTTGAATGCTTTTAAAAATGATTAATCATTGCATCTCCAATGTAAAAAGAAATTCTCTTCCTGCTTTTTACTGTTAAACTGAATGAACATGGGTCTTATTGTTGATTAAAGTAGGTAGGTCTCAGTAGGTGTCAGATTTGTACCAACTCCCTATTTAGACCTCCCTTCATCATTCAAATCAATCACATTTCTTTGTTTTTTACTTTAGATTAAAGAACACATAATTTTAGCTCTATCTGACTGCTTAACTCCCATAAAAATAAAAAATAAAACCCATAGCACTTGTAAGATCCCTTGTAAGCTCAAACATTTATTACTGTAATTTATTTCTGATTCTCAGAAAGCCAGAGGTCATTAGATTACTGGAAAAGTAGATATGCAAATTCCTGCTGCACCATCTGCAAGAATACCTGTGTGGAATTATTTATAATAAATCAAACTGGGACATATTATTCATCCAGGTAATGTTTATATTCAGATTATTCTTTCTCACCGAAGCTGAATGTAGAAAATCTGGATTAAATTAAAGAAGTGTTTTCTTGATCAGAATAGTCTTTGGAGAATCGTCTCCTACTGTTATAACATTTTCTTCTTGGAGATGTATATTTTTATACATTTTTATTCATATTTTAAATATCAAACAAGGGATTAACGAGCATTTACAAGTGTATTGGTGTGCAAGGAGTTAGACTGCTCGTTAGATTAATTATGTTAATGGAACTTGATGCCATTTACCTCTTTGGTGCTATATTTTCTGTGTCATTGAAAGATCACTCATTTGAAAGAATTAAAAGTTAAATTAAGCTTTATCTTCTAGTAACCATTAAGAGATTAATAAGTGCTCTGATTTGTCACATAACCTACTTAAACTCACTTAATCTCCTCCACTTTCCCACAGTTTTTCTGTGACTCTGATTACAGTTTAAACATGAAAAAGAAATTTAATTAAATATCCATCTCTGTGATAAACACCCACTTCAACCTCTTGTAGGAGGTAAAACATGTCATCGTAATTAGTGTAACAAAGTGTTTTATCTACTTTGCTTTGACGGTATTTAGGTTTTTTTGTCTCATGAGAGAAATGCAAAGCTATGTTTTGTCATAATACCCTGATAGATTTAAAGGGGATATATCATTATTTTAAATCCTTCCTTTTAACATTGTTGATTTATTGTCTGTATAAAGTGGAAGCACAATGCTTTGGTCTGAATTCCTGCTAATTCTAGCTCCACACACACCTTATTTCCCTGTTCTGAGCTGCGTCTTCAGAGCGACTCGTTTTGGTACCGTCTCTTTAAATGTGAATGAGGCATGTTAAGCCCCGCCCCCTCCCAGTCACAGGAAGTTCAACTTTACCCTGTTCTGCCATGTTTGTAGCTTGATAACAGGAAATTTGGTTACGTAGAAGTTCACAACCGTATTTGGCAGACCCACAGCAAATACTGTGACGCAATAGACTTAAAAAAAGAAAATTAAACAAACTAAAAAATATAACCAAAAAGAATATAAATATATATGCGCAGCATCAGGAATGAATAAATTGACATTTTCTGCATTCCTAAACACCTAGATGTGTATTTAAGAATATATTTAAGGGCTAAAAATGAGAAGATTTTTGCATATGTCCCCTTTTAAGGTAGTTTCCATTATAGCTTTATTTTCTACATCTACATTTAGTACATTTCAAATTTCAGAAATCTTTAGTAAATTAACATTTTCTTTGCAGTTGAATTTTCAAGAATCATGGCATTCGTCCTTTTATCGGGATGTTCCCCAGCCCTCACTGACTGGATGCCTGCCTCACCATCAGAACCAACATTATAATCACAAGAGAAGCGACAGTGGGATGCCTCATGCTAATGCTCTCTGCCATTTCCACATCGCCGCCAGCATCAATCCAGCCACAGGTTAGACTCTGTCGTTAATCTCTTTCTTCAGGTCAGAAGTTATTAAACTTCATGGCGAACTTAAGATTTTGTGCAAGTTAAACTTAAAAACTCTGAAATAATTTACAACACATTAGTCGGACTGGCTGAAGAAAAACATCTGCAGGTCAGATAGCTTCTCCTCTGTTTTGATTCCACATAAACAGGTGGGTTTTTTTTCCATTGCTTGAATGTTTGTTAAAAAATCCCTCTATGCTTCTGGGCTCAGAGCCACTGAATAGTGGTTTGTTTTGAGCTGAATCTGAGCTAAATCTCGATTGATTTTGCCTTGGGGCTGTAAGGTCTGTTAACTGTTAAAACCACAAACCATATTTATATTATGAAAGTTAATATTCTCAAATTTAATTAAGTATCTCTGCAGCTGTTTTTCATTTTATAATGTTTTTAATCACTTTGCAAATGTTTGTCAGACATCCCTCTGCTGCCTTCCATCTCCTCTATGAATGCTGTGGATGATGAGGAACCTGGGAGTCCATTTACTGTCCACTGGCTCAACAACAAGGAGCTTAACTTCACCTTAGCCATGGACGTCTACCTGCAGCAGCTGGGAGGCAGTTTAGATCAGAATGAATGCTCAAATGAAGGTACAGAAAACTTTTTATTGTCAGACATTAGTACTTCTTTTTACATAAGTGGAAAGCTAAAATAAGACTGTCAAAACTAAACTACTCTGTAAATATTGATATAATTAGGTTTTTTTTCTTGTCTCTGTTATTTCTAGAACCTGAAGATGAAGATAACTTTGATGAAGGAGATCACAGTAGCAGGCCAACTGACTCCCAAGGGTCTCAAGGTGTGGAGCTTCATTGTGCTGCTGTTAAGCACCAAGTGGATGTTTTATTAGAGGAGTGGAATAAAGGGGCTGACATGTTGTTCAGTATCCATCCAATGGACGGCTCTTTGTTAGTCTGGAATGTGGATTGGCTGGATGAATACCACCCAGGCATGTTCAGGCAAGCACAGGTAGGTCACCAATAATGCTCTA
>JBAMIG010000012.1:7637505-7655323 GCA_037177335.1 Kiunga ballochi
GGTTAGGCCCTGCATAAAGAGTTTGTACCACTACGGTGCTGCAAATTCAATACTCATTACAGTCAAGCAGCTTTATGATGTACAATACTCTCTGCTGCTCCTCTACAATGAATTAATGTTGTCTGATGCTCTGAATCTGCCCCTCTTTGTACTCAAAGCAAAATCCTCTAAGCAGTTTAAATGACTTGCATTAATAGTTCATCTTTGTCTGCCAAAAGCTTCGTGGCTGCTAACATTAGGTCCCCTCACTGACTTGCACTGAAATGTTGGTGTAGCTTGTGGGATATAAGGCCAACATTAGTCGTTTCTCTCATTTAGTAAAATCTTTTTTTTTTACTCGGCTTTATTCTCAGTCCTATGATGAACTTCTCGCCTCGTGTTGAAGGATTTCAGACATTCACACCACAATGTGATTCTTTAGTTTTGTATCCTTTGTCTCTGCTTCAGTGCAGGTTTATATAGTGTGTGCATTAATGAGTGAGATCGGTTTGATAATTTATCACATTTTATTGTCTCCGTTTGAGTATTTCTGCAGTAATGGTGTTTAGAAATAACTCTGATTAAAACTCTGTTTGCATGGCATCAGCTACAAACCTGTGTGGCTGCACACAAACACTGTGTTCCTGTCAAATATATCAAATAAATCACTATTTACATTGTGCCTTTCCCAGTTTTTAAATGTTAGCACGTAAATGTTTTCCCCCTCTCTGAGTCTTCTGCTTTTCACTTTCCTTCTCCCAGATGATTAAGAGAAACATCAACAATGTGAGAAGAATGACCTCTCATCCCACGCTGCCATACTGTAAGTTCTGTCTGAAGAGCATCAGCCTTTTAAAAGTGCCGTCCAGACTTCATATTTCTGTGTTAAAATGAACTTTCAGGAATGATAACCTCACTGAAGAAGTTCCTTTGTGCATATTCTCAGCAGCTAGAACAAACTTTCTGTTGTTTTTTTCCTCTTTTGGTTTCTGTTCTGCAGATTCCTAAAATTCTTTGTGACCTTCTGTGCTGCTAATTTGTGTTTAAAACTACAGTGTTGGCACCGTGTTGTGAGGCGTTTAGGTTTTATAATTCTCATCCAAATAGCGTCTCTTTAAGTGCATGATGTGCTGCAAGAGCTCACTGAGGTTTACTGGAAAAGTGAGCCATTCGAGTGTTTTCCTGTTGTGTTTCAGACCTGACGGGGGCTCAGGATGGTAGTGTGAGGATGTTTGAATGGGGCCACTCCCAGCAGATTACCTGCTTTAGAAGTCCTGGGAACTCTCGAGTCACCAGGATACGATTCAACCACCAAGGAAACAAGGTTACAAAGTCACACAGGCGCATCATGTTTGTTTGTTCTGGAAGAGTGAACCATGAACTGTTTACCATCACCACAGATGTCAGGCTATTCTTAGGTTTGCAACATGACTACAGTGATGTGAGGCTGTCGGGTTTCAGAAATGTTTTCTCACACTTTATGACACAAATTTGCCATGCTGGCACGAACCACAGCGGGGGGGTTTGACTTCATCACGCATTAAAGCCAGCGTTTTGGAGTCAGGCACTCGCTGCAAGCTAATCATTGTCTCAGATGGTTCCTCTCCTTTGCCTGTACCGTTTTATCTGCTTTCTGTGGCCTCAAGAAGGACATGTGCTCATTAATTAAAAAAATGTAAATAGTAATAACTGAAAACTTCATTTTAATTATATAAGTAATGCTGGGACTCCTTGAGCCATTTGTTTGTTTTTGGAAGATAATTTTAGTGCTGAAGGGAATAACCATCCCATATCCCCAACCATCAGTTTTTGTCTGTGAGTTGTAAAATAAAGGTTAAATCCTAATTAAAGCAAAGTCTTAGATCTCTCTTGGGTGTTTTTGTAGTTTGGTATTGTAGATGCTGATGGGGGTTTGAGTCTCTGGCAGACCAACACAAGCGGGAATACACCCAAGCCATACCTGGTAAGCATTCAATCTTTATTCTCTTAAATTCCTCTTTTCTTTCTGGTCATCCTCCTCATCCTCTTCATTTTTTGCTTCATCTTGCAGACTTTGCAGTGTCACAACAAGACGGCTCACGACTTTGTCTTTGTGGGTTCTTCCTCCCTCATTGCCACGGCGGGCCTTTCAACAGATAACAGGTACAACATATCTGAGAGAAGATTATTCTTCACAAGGTGTTTTCCAGGTTTCTCCCATCATGCCGAATCCTTTCACTTCAGATCTGACAGAAGTGTAAAATAATGCAAATAATTTTCTTTACTCTTCAGGAATGTGTGTATCTGGGACACACTCGTGACTCCTGCTAACAGCCTCGTACATGGTAAGATACAGTAGAGTGATTTGTTTACTTAAAACTTAGAGTTTTTACAGATTAAACATTTTTAATGGCTGTTTTTGTTGAATTGAAGGATAGGTTTTCACAAGACCTTAAAATACATGACCTGTTCAAAGCGCCTGGTTTTAACAGAGCAGATATGCACAAGCTTATCATTAGATAATAACTGTATTGATGATGTATTATGCAAAGAAACCACCTAACATTGTTAAAACTACTAAAATTGGGTAAATAACTGTTTGAGTCGTTACTTTAAACTGGAAGGATAGTGGGAAACCATCGTCTTTGAGGAATAAATGTGGTGAGCAAATAAATATTGGATGATCTTCATGGGTAACCACTTAAACGGTTTGGCAGAATCTAATCTTCAAAAAGAGCCGTAGATGTCTGAGGTATGTTTTAGCTGTTAGGGTGAAAGCTTTTCCACATGCATGATGTAAAAGGATTGGCCCTAAAATGCTGTGTAGCCAGAAAAAGGTTTCAACTTGGGAACATAAAGACTAGAGTAAAACGTGTGTGATTTACCCTGTACCAGAGTGACGGGCACATTATTGAAGTCTGCTGTGGGGTTTGCTTTGATCTGGGTTTAGGGCATCCAGTCCAGTCTAGGTTCACAAACATTACCATGAGGTCAGCTGAATATACTGAATGACCAGATTGTGCCATGCATGGGTTTTTTTTTCTCCCTTCATGGCACAGGCATGCTCCAAGACAACCGTGCCAGGATTCATCGGGCTCACATTGTGAAAGAGTAGCTCAGAGACTTCCTTTTCACCAGAGTCCAGACCTGAACCTCTTTGAAAATGTTTGGGATGTGCTGGAGAGGGTTTTGCACGGTGGTCAGACTCATCTTAGTGAAACATGAATGCAACTCGGGATGGAAATAACTGCGTTGACATTGCAGAAGCTCATCGACATGATGCCACAGTGAATGTGTGCAGTAATAAAAAAAAAAGTTTATGTTTGAATATCAGTTTAGTGTTTTTTCATTCATTCTCTGATGTGACATATCCATTAAGAATATTTATTTGATTCAAATTTAAGAAAAAGCAACTTTTTTCCTTTGCTTTTGCTCTCTTGTCCTCCACTAACCACCGCATCCTCTGTCTGTAGCATTCTGCTGCCATGAGTCTGGTGCCACCGTTCTCTCAGTGGCTCCCAGGCAGCAGCTGCTTATCACAGGCGGAAGGAAAGGCTGGATCAGTGTCGTGGAGCTTCCACACAGGCACCAGCGGCAGAGCTTCCAGGCCCATGACTCACCGCTCAAAGCTCTGGCTGTCGATCCAACCGAGGACTGCTTCATCAGTGGTTCATCTGAGGGCAACATTAAGGTATTTTAATCTCTGCCAAACAAAATGTCTGACCCTTTGACAGCAGTATTTCAGAGAAAGAGCTGACATGGCTATTTTCTCATCTACCAGCACTGTCAGACTTGGTTTATAATGATGAGCTTGATCCTTAAGAAATAAAAGGTCCTTGAATTTCTTTTGGAAAGTCATGAAACTGGGAGCAGTTACTCTAAACAAAAGATTAGATTCATAAAACATATTAAGTCACACAGAGTAAACTCATCCCTGACTCGTCCTGCAGGGCGTTTGGCACCCAGGTGTGAGCATCTCTTGCTCTCCTCCACATCAGTAATCAGATGACTGTTGTGTTTATACACAGAGACAGCGAAACCCATCAGAGTCGATAGAAATCAATGTTTCCTGATGATTAACCTCTTGCTCAGGACAACAGCCACTGATGAGGACTCATTTGTGAGGTGAAGTTTAGGGAAAAGGAAATGATTTGAAGGACGTCTGCGGCTGATATCGTTCCAGGGACGGCAGGTCTTTAATCTTTTTCAGCAGAATACAGTGGTGCAGATCACACCGCTGTCACTCTGTGGACAAAGTCATTGTGTCATTAGATTGTAGAGGAAACGGTTCAGCGCCCATCTGCCTGAAATTCAAATGATGTTCATGGTAAATGATTGCTCAGATGTTTGATGGATTCAGCTGAAACCCAAAAGTTTGAACATGATTCTGCTTTACATACAAAAGTTTTAAAAAGTTTAAGGGTCAAAGTCCAAGAACTGGAAGATTAGCTAATATATATGCTGCAGTGTGTGAAATACCTTATCTAATAATAAAGCTCTCACACAGGGGATGCTAATTATGCAGCGTGAGTTCAAAGCAGATATTCATTATGTCATTTTCTGTCTGCCGATTTAATAACGGGAATAATGCTGGCGTTCTGTTTCTCTCCCAGCAGATCAACATGAGATGCTGTCACATGTTTTAGTATAATTTCTCAGCTTAAAGTCATAAATATGTAGTTTTAAGCATAAGAGGATGAAACATGAAAGTCCTGCTCTTATCAAAATATCTTTGTGGGAGTTCTCACTTCCTAAACTGGTTTCTCTTGTTTCCAGGTGTGGAACCTGGCCACGCAGAGTCTCCTCTACACCTTCCCTAACGAACACGCTCGCCTGTCGCTGTTCAGGAACCTCGGGACGGGCGTGATGCAGGTCGAAGTGGGACCAGCCAATCACATCTTCTCCTGCGGCGCAGATGGTACCATGAAGATGAGGATCCTGCCCAACCGCTTCAGTGTTGTGAACAACAACGTGAAGAACGATGTGAAGTTCTTCATATAGCCGGGAAAGCGTGGCGTCCCAGCTCCTCGTCTGAGGAATGTGAAATGCTTCTTTATCAATGATGGAGCAAACGTTCCCTGCGCTGTTGTGGAAAGTGCTGTCATGCGTGATGGGAAGGATTGCTACAATGGCTTCATTTTGGGGGAATGATGACATGACAGAGCAATGATGTGAACTTTGAAGACTGACGAAACAAACTAAATCCTCATGGGATCGCCGACTTTGACGAAGCAGGAGTTTGTCATCTGATCAAGGGGTACCGAACGTGACCGCACATGAAATAATCTGCTGTGATCTTTTTCCTTTTTTTTTAAATGAAATGTGAACTCAAATTTAGCTTTAAAGGCAACTAAGCACAGGAGCTTCAAGTGTATTAATCTGTAGCTAGAGAGAGCAGCGGATAATGACAAAGCAAGCAGAATAAACTTATCAGAAACCAGCTGGAAATGATCTGCTTCAAACTGCCATCACTAAACAGCACGGAGAGCCTTTTTTTGCACAGAGATTAAAGCGAGTGAGAGTAAAGTCCAAAGCTGAAGCACTGTTCTAGTACCATATCAGCTTCCTAGTTAAATTAGTGAACAAGTTCATCTGGAGCAACGCTGGAGTATTTACTTTGTTTGCAGAGTGGCATACAGCAACAATAGTTGGTTTAAAAATCCCCACAGTGCTGCTGAGCCCCCTCAGGACTGATGGACATCGAACAAAGCACATAACACCCGATACACAGATTCCTGCTGCTGCTCCATAGAAACACAGATGACACCTGATGGTTGGACAGCAGAGGACCAGGTGTTTCATCTTGATCAAGAACGCACGTTGAAATGAGCAGATGTGTCGCACTTTGGGTTTTAAGGAGCTTTGCTGGACCTTTTTTTTTCCCCAGCTGGACTCAAAATAAACACAGCAAATCAGCTTTTATAAAGGTGGTAATAAACACGTCCCATATCTAAAGCTGTTACGCATTTCAGGAAATGTGTGCATCTGCTTTCCGGTGGGGGGGGGGAGTTGTTGTGTGAAACACTAAAACATCTCGCAGCTAATTAGTTAACCCAACAGCCTGGCTCTGTCTGGCAGGAACACTCTGCCTGCCCCAAGAATGACACCAGGTGTTAGTCGGCTCCTATCTGGCTGTATTTACAGGTAATTACCAAGTAGTCATGGCTAATCTTACATCTAACACGTGTCTCATCTCCTGAGACGTAATGATGCCGGCAGCTGTGCTACGAGTCAGGTCAGCTGCTTCCTCGTTTGTTTTCAAGCTAAGTTCAAACTACTGCCGTCAAGTGTCCCAGGCAGCTGTGAGCGTTGTGCATCTCCTGCGTTTTTCCCTCCCAGGAGGCAAATATATCTCCAAAAAGGCAACTTAGTCCTTAAATGAGGTAGAAATTAGAAAAGTGTGCAACAATGCACCTGCTCTTTCTGTATTTGCACATAATAAGCTAAATGAAGCTGAGCTGTAGTGACATATGACTGCAATAAGCAGGACAATAGTACAAACATCAGTGTTTAGTTATAAGATAATATAAAATGCAATGTTCGTGTATTCCAGCATAGATTTAATCACTTGTATTATCTAAAGTGTCCTTAATCTTCTAAACGACTTGTGCCATCGTGGTACATTGTGCCGGTACTGTTGGCTAATACTGATTAGTGTTGATACTCAGTTGCACAAAATGGCTTTAAACAAGTCCCTTGATGTTGGTCGATGCCACAAATACCTTTTTCTGGCTGTGTTTTACTTTCTTTTTTTATCCTAACATATAGAACATGTAGCAGGAAGCTTCACTGTTAATACATGGGGGTCTGGGTGGGATGTTAAATGTATTTGAATAGAAATTCATTTTTATTCTAGGACCAAGGTCTGTCTCTTCTCTAGACTCCATACTGCTTTTCCACATTATCATGATTGACAGCTGCCTTGGACGCTTTATTTGCCTTAATTAGCAGCTTTGCTTTATCTAGTTTGCTGTTAAGATTTTGTCGCTGTTCTTATAATCACTTTTTGTTTTCCATCTATCATGCAGCTTCCTTTTCTATCATCCAAAGCAGCACGTTGCCTTCAGCACAATCTAATATAATCTGATGTACATAATCATGCTTCCTGTTAAACGAGGAATGGGCTCATGCAGAGTGTCCGATAAGGCATAATCCACTAAGTTTACTATCAGTAGAGGCTTGTTGTGCTGCTGTAGGGAACTAAAATACAGTTGCTTTAACTTCAGGGCAGATTATTTAGATGAAGCAGGTTTAATGCAGTTATTCATATGCATAAATGCAGAAACAAAGCTACTTACAATGCATGCATGACCCCAACATCTAGTCATTCTAAAAGCCACTTTACAGAGACTATTATTCTGTACAGATAGATTATTGTTATATTTCTATGTTCATATTCAAGCGTTAGGATTTTTTCCACCTCTTCCTTTTCCCTAGAAATTGAAGAAAATGGACGATCTTGTGTAATTCTGCAGCAGCTTGAGAGCAAAATCAGTTTTTAATGAAGCCAAATGTTATGTACTTATACAAATAATTAAATAAAGTTATTTTTTCTTTTTAATCACTTACTGTTCATTTCTTTAAAGACTTGCATCACGAGCAGGTGTGTCAGGTTGTACACGTTGCACTAGAAGATAAAAATAAATTTTTTGGCTTTATTTAAAAAAAGAAGAAAATGTAGAGCTTTTTTTCCTCCAACCTCGTAAATGTGAATTTAATCATAATTTTCTATTGTAAATTGTTAAATTCGTTACAGAACATGTACTGATGTAATAAAGTTATTGTGTAAAACAAGTTGGTGTTTTTTTTGTTGTAATTATCAGATTAATTCATATCAAACTGTTCCTTAAATGAAGAGGAAAAGAAAAATCTACACACCCAAACATCAATGTTTTGAATCTCACAGGTCTGGACGTTGGGCTCAAAACGAGCCGAAGCAGTAAATATGTCGTATAAATAACATTTTATTTGAATGGAAAAACCAGACCCCACCACAAAAACATACTGCTTCATGTTCATCACTGTGGTGCATAAAATGCTAAACTAACGAGATGTTAAGATAGTTTTAATTAACACATTCTGCTTCATTTACACTCCATATTTCCCCGCATGCAACCAGTGCCCAAATGTTTAATGGACCCGTACCAACACTACCCCTTCCTATGTCCACAAGTAACCCGTCCCCTCATGCAAATATCTGTCCTCTTTTAAATTTGTGGCTTTTGGTCAGAGAGTAGCGGCGAAGGCACATGAAATGTTTTATGGGATGTTCTCTGCAGCCTGGTGAGGCAAATAGCAAGAAGGAACCAGACGGTAAAGATGTCCGATGGCAGCTTTACACAGTGACATGCAGAAACTTTTATTTTGTAGGATTGTGTTTTCTTAGAACAACCATTACATTAATCACACCTTTACAGTATTTAATAGATCAGTATTTGAACAAGTTCTTTTAATCAGATACACATTACTTTTAAATCGCTCTTAAAACTTTAAGTTATCGCATAATCTGGATGAACTGGACCAGGTAAGTATTTGTGCTTCATAATGTGGAAATTTAACCCCAGGTGAAGCTACCCTGCATTAATGTCTCTCCTGATACCAGCAGCTGAAAAATCTAAACAAATCTTGCATAACACCTGCATTTATTAGATTTTACTTTGACTCTTAACAAAAAAAATTAATAGAAATTAATCCTGAATTATTGCTTATTTATAACTTTTAATAATGTCTTAGAAAGGCACTGCATACAAAGTGCAAACAGGAAATGGAGCGAGTTGGCATGGTGGTAAGCTCCTGGAGACGTCTGATTGGCTGCTGCTCACAGCTTTGCGTAATCCTTCAGGATGACGTCCAGCTTCTGACTCAGCATGAGGTTTCCTTTAACCTTCAGTTTTCCAGCGAAGAACGCCTACAAAACAAGAGTTTTTGGTGTTTTATGGTTTGTTTTGGCACAAATCGTGTCGTTGACGTTAACTTTTTCGGACAGGCTGAACCAAGATTAAGACACCTGCAGATATCATTTCACACAACTCAAATAAGGCGAGCCCGTTTTTACAGCAGAAGGAAAATATGTGAGCACTGGCGGCGATGGTGCAGCAGAGAAGCGCCTTCACAGAGCGATCCAAAGCGCTGATGATGTGTGCCGCTTTCCTCGACTGAAAAAAATCAATCACATGATGTGGGTTATGATGACCCAAATGACAGTTGGCGGCATCCCTTTCAACTCCGCCAACTAATCTTCCCCCAGCTGCTTCTTTCATCATCGTAGAGGCTGGAAAAGACCCAGCCTGAGGGGTATCGGCACCCAGTCTGCTGACTCTCTTTGTGGAAGGCACATACACAAACAGCGAGCGCAGATCAATAAGAAGCGCACCAGGAAGCACAGTGACAGTCACTCCCGCTGACAGATGGGATGCAACAGACATAACAAGTAGTGCGGATTGATTACCCGCACTGAGTGCTTTCTGATCTAACTCAGAGATCACTGCTGCTTCTGTTTCCGCCCCCCCTCTTTGAAAATTGGACATGACAAGATTAAAACAGATGTCATTACTGACTGAAGGGCACCTCAGAGGCATTTTACTGTAACCAAAATGTACAGGAAGTGACATAAACAAACATACTTTAAAGAAAAAGATCGGTCAAATTGTTCCCCTGTGCAAAGTGAATAAATAACTACTTCCGTTACCTTCTGTGGCATGAGTTTCCCCATCACCACTTCCATGAAATCCTCATCCGACACAGTGATGGTCACGTCCACCTTCCCGCTGTATGGTCCTTTGTGCAAAGAGCCATTGCCGTTCTTCAGATCAATGGCTGCAGGAAGATAAAAGTACAGAGAGATCATCATAAAACACAAAGCTTCGTTTCTCTCCAAGTCGACTTTCTTTGACTTCATCTTTTTTCACCCGCCGACTCAAATCTTGTCTTGGTTTTTAAAAAGTCAACTTATTAAACGAACCAGTGCAGCTGCTTCTGAACCGACGAAAAAGAAAAGCAACAAACTACCCAGAGATGAAAAGTGACCCACTGTAAAAATCCCCAACAAAAGAACCCGGATGGATAAAAGGTTACATTCATTTAAATTTCCCCCCCAAAAAAGAAAAGAAACCTCTGAAAAACTACCCGGTGTGCTTGAATCGGTTCCAGTGGCCTGAACAGAAACCACCAATCACACAGCATCAACTTAATTGAATGAAAAGTTACCATACAGCCCTAAAAGTGCTTGTTTTTCTAGGAAATTACACCCAAGTCTATTTAAGGGGTGCCACACAAGTTTAACCAACTGTTTGCATTTAGTGAGTTAGTGTATTTAAGCACCAACAACCCACACACACACACGCGCGCCAAACCTAAAATGCTGGCTTCAGCAAAGCACATAAACTGCTCAGTGTAAAAATAAAATACAGTCCCTCTTTTTTTCCTTTTCAAATAAAAGCTTTATTCAGTACATGGACTGGCTTCCCTAAAACAGATGCACATGTGTCTTCTTACTTGTCCATGATTGTGTATGCATGGCTGAACCATGTCAGGACAACAAAGAGCATAAGAGCAGGAAATAAGATGCATAGGAGGGAGAGAGGCTGTGCACTCTGCAGAGAACATCAACCCACAGCTATATGTTGCCGTGGAAGGAAGCAGTTCACTGTTGTATTAAGGTTTAATGTTGGGAACATGCATCTGCCTCAGCATCAGCCAAAGCTCTCTGTAAGTGCTTGGCATGTGTTTAGCTAACATGCTCTTATATATTAACCTAAATTTTCTGCTTCCAGGCTCTCTGGACACCTTAATTATTCTCCTATCTTTGTTTTATTGCAGCAATTTGTCTCTCCTTTATCACATAAAGCCATTATTGAAGTCTTTCCAGCACATTTATGTCTACAATTGTCTCTCATTCACTCTTTTCCTCTTTTATGTGGGAGAAATTAACTGAATTGACACCCTGTCTGTGATACAGTGCAGGTGACTTAGACGTGTTTGCTGAGCACGAAGGGCACTCACTCCACTCTGCGGCTTTCTTGCCATCCTTTGTGATCTCCCAGCCAAACACGGCATTCGCTTTCTTGACCAGCTCTGAGCCCAAATCTTTTATACGACGCCCAATTTCTGCAAACACCAGCTCGCTCTGAAGATCTCCTCCCTGCAGAGGCACAAATGACAGAAACAATTGTTTCATCAGATGATTTGGTATAAAGTTCACACATTCATTTTGTCTAAATGCCAGTTTAGTGCATAGTGGGTGAAGGGATGCATGGGAAAAACAACTGGCACAAACGATCCGACCCTTACTGCAACTTGCAATTCTGAAATGAAAGCATTGCAGATAACATAGATGGGTTTGTTCATTTAAACAAAGGAGAATTCCCTCTTCCATTGACCGCTACGTCCTATGACTGCTTCTCCGTTTCGCTTCTGCAAAACCTGCCGACTCGGATCACTGGCTTTAGTTAACACCACATGAATCTGTGGCAGAACGGGATTTCTGCGACACGCTGTCAGGATGCTCGGGCAAATAATGCATGTACAACCAGATGCTTTCAGCAAGTTGTCATTGCTAACCTGACAGTAGCTTGTTACGAGGTTGCAGTGCGATATGAGACTTGAGTGGTGTCATAAATTTAGACACTAACAATGGCCTCATTTCCCAACATCTCCAATGCAAAGAGTTTAGAGTCCATGTTTCACAGTAACATTTATTGTCCAGTGAGAGTTTATGTTGGTAGCTCTTAATTTTTTGTCTGTTTAATTTTCTTTAACAGTATGTAAAAATAAAAAAAAAAGGGGGGGGAGGGGCTTTTCTGCCAATGCAACTGGCAATTTGAACATCTGGAAAGTGCTTAAAAAAATGTTTCGAGTGGTGTTTGTCGCTTCCAGATGCTTCTGTTTTTCTGGTGTGCAGATTTTTCACCATTTAAAAACATTTGTTTCATCAAAAACTAGAATAACAAAAACCAGAGACAGTGGAGCAGCAGTAGGGAAAAAATGCATGTAAAGAAAAACTATGGAACCGGTCCAAATTAACGAGATGTGCTCGCTCGCTAAAAGTTTCTGAGTAGTAGCAAGATGGATACGTATCAGTGTGATTTTGCATTAATGTTGCATAAAGAGCTCTGGTCTGGGAATCGGAGGCGTTGGTTACTTAAATGGCCTTCGCCAAAGAAATCTGACCGCCACTCAAAGAAACGATTTATGGGGGCAAAAAGTTGATGATGCGAGCCGAGATGAAGGTGAGCAAAACAAACTGACATTTAATAAAAACTTCTGCAAATAAAACAGATGGGAGTGCAGGGGGTAGCCATACAGGAGTCATGGATGACACAAGCTCTTATTTCTAATGTAGGACTCATTTATTTTTTAATTGTCATTTATAAACTTACCAGCTCACAAATAACAAATGATTAAAGTAGAAAAGACCTTCGCTAAGCTTATGACCAGCTGGATCCAGACGAGTTGTGTTGTTCATAATTTATAATTCAGTTATGTTATCTGCACTCATATGCAGCCGCCTTGTATTATCCCATTAGTGTGGGAAAAGCAGATTTCTTTTGAAAAACTTGATGTAGTATTTTGCTCCGTGTACGACTCCACACTCAGTGTGCTGCTAGAAAAGCTTGCACACTTTCCGTGTGTCCAATCCGTTTGCACATGTCTTAGTAAACACAAACCTTTACTCCATCTGGCTCCAAATACTAAATAATTACTAGAGTAAAAAAAACTATAAACAAAACTAGGAGTAAGTTCCCACTCCTTTTTGTACATGCTTTGTGAAATATTTATTTGGTTTGTTTGCTTTATTTATTAAGTTTAATATCTTCAAACTTAGTAGTTGGATTGTTTTTTTTATGTGTAGACTTACTAACCTCTGGTAGACATAGTCCAGACCATTAAAACTAATGCAGATTCAGACTGAAAGTATCTGAAAATGTACCTGTACAGGTTTTTCTGGAGATGCTTCTGTTGCACCATGCAATTCCACATAGGCCCCCCCGAGCACAACATCGCCGGTTTCTTTCACCTGTGTGACAGAGACAGCTGATCAGAGGAAAACAAACTAACTTTGAGAAGAGATCAGAGATTAGCTAAAAGAAAAAACAGTCACTCTTACTTATCTATTCTGTTAACTGGATGTAAGCCAGATTACAGATAAATAACACTCACTTTGCACTGCATGTGGATCCTGTTGCCCTCCTTCCACATCTCTGTCTGCAGAGACTGACCTGGGATCACCGGCTTTGCAAAACGGACCTAAACAGGAAATCAGTGCATCCAACATTTCATCAGATGCAGATTGCTTTATTATTTTTTTTTATTTTACCACTCTAAACCGGATAAACCTGTCATGAAATATAACTGTAAATATATTTAAAATTCACATATTAGTCTAAATATCCAACACAATTGACCTTTCGCAACCCCCCCACCCCTACAAAATGGCGTGTCCACTATATAGGGCACTATGTAGGGCATAGGCTGCATATTCAGACGCAGCCTAAGTTGCATGTTTTCAATGTAAATGAAAATAAAACTGTAAAAAAAAATGCAATGACTCATAATCACGTTGTGGTAAATAGTAATGACAAAGCAATGTTAACTAAAGGTTGATCAAAATAATAATAAAAAATCCTGACTGAAATGTGGCTGCAGAGGCCGAAACAATGAAGTGAAAAGAGGAGAAATGACCATCTGAGCAGACTGGTAAAGCACTGCAGAGATGAATATGTCTGGCAGCTAATTATTTCACCGCGGCTGAGGCAAAAAGCAGCTTCTGACGTTGGGAACGAGTGATTCAGAGCGCATGAGACATTGCAGAGATCAAACGGCTTCCAGAGCCCACTGAAGGGGATGTGATGAAGACTTTACACTGCAGGCACGATCTCCCATCATCACAACTATTTACTTATTGGCATGACAATAATTGCGTAAGCTTATCACGTTTCCATGGTGACTATGGGATGGAAACTAAGCAAAATGGGGTCTCACCACATATTAATGGCAGATTATTTTCCAGTCAGGCGCTCGATTAGAGCATAATTTACTGCAGGGTACAGATGATAACCTGCTCAGCGTTAAGCCCATGAAACACTATCGCTGCCATGCAAAAACCTTTTTTCCTCTTTAATTTAGGGTCATTCTCCTCACAGCCTCATTCAGATTAAGGCATTACATCGTGGAAAGAAACACCACCTGTGCGTGATACAAGCGACAGATCTGGGTAGAGGTTTTCCCCAATACAAAACTGATGAATGCAACAAATGTTCTCCTGTGCTTCCTGCATCAGGCCAAGTAACTCATTAAATGTGAGACAGGCAACCCTTACCTTGATAGCTTTGAATCTAGAGGGATCATTGTCAGCAAACTGCTTGAGAACGTGTCTCCCAGCAAAGCCAAAAGAGCACAAACCATGCAGGATGGGAGTCTTGAAGCCTGGCCAAACAGTATATTATTATTATAAAAACCTCTTAACAAAAAGCTCTTGGGAAAGCTTTAGCACTGATTAAATCAAAAGAAACATTTTTAAACACAATCAAAATCTAAAGACAGATGCCCACCTCCCATGGCAGCAAAGCTGGGGTCTATATGAAGTGGGTTCCAGTCTCCACTCAAACGGTACAAAGCTGCCTGTAATCAGAGGGGGAAGCAGACATATTTAGAGCCACGACCACCACTGTTACATCTATTCCTCATGTAAACATGGTCAACACAACCGGCAGTTAAGCCGAGCACCAGAATGGGCATTGTTCTATAGATGTTCACAGGAAGAGATAAAAAAATCTAGAAAGCAGCATTTATCTAAACAATGTTAATGTCAGAAGAGACTGGGTAGACTGGTTGGAGATGATGGAAAAGCAACAGGATGCTGCCATGTAAACAGAAAGAAATCATGAATCCATCCTGCTTTGGAGCAATACTTCAGGCTGGAGGATGTGTACAGTTTGTGGGGAATACTTTTTTAGTATATTTAATATAAATATATAACAAAAGAATTAAGATAAAAAAATTAAATAATAAAAATAAACCATACAAACCACATCCATCCCTTCATAAACACAGTGCAGCATCGTCTGATGGCTACCTCCAAGATGATGATGCACCGTGTCACAAAGCCCTAAAAATCTCCAGCTGCTTCCTTCATGATCTTATCTGCACCTGAACATATATCTTCATCCTGCATCTGCACGCTTTCATGTCAATATGGAGCAACATATCTAAGGAATGTCCCCTACACCTTGTTGAATCTATGATGCAAAGATTTCAGGCAGTTCTGAAGGATAAAAGAAGTTGTACCTAATAAAGCGGCCAGTGAGTCTATGGTTCTTCACAAACCCCTGAACTTCTCACACACAGATACAGAATGAGATTAAATGGTCACAGAAACCTCTAAAATAAGAATGTCTTTGAAGTGATACAGCTGAAGTCATTTTCAGAGCATCAGGGATTCAGCTTTATTCCCTCCTCTGCGTTACCGTCTGCTGCTCCGTAAACTCAGCACTCTTTCTAACGGAAACCTCGCTCGACTCTTCTGCCGTGCTCTCACATTTGGTCTCAAACAACAACATGTTCTATTTTCGCCCACATATCATCAATTCAGCTGATTTATTCAGCACCAAAACCCACACAGACACTCACTTGGTCTCTCGTTGTTGAATCAATCACCACGGCATCTGGAGCGCGCTTAGGAGGCGGCAGCGGGGCCTGGAGGAAACAAAAAGTTTAACATGAGGTAGTATTTAGCCGAATGCAACGATTTGCAACTGGGCTGATTGTTAATGAAGAATTTTACAACTAATGCTGAAAGAATTTGGCAGCAGAGGAGACAGACGGCTGCACACCTACATCAGAGAGGTTCGGCATCGTTTTGCTAAATAGATAAATAAAAAATGGCGACTAATTCGAATCAAGCACCCGTAGAGATCTTCAGAGATGTGCAAGATGCCATGATTTCTGAAATGCATTTGACGCTTTGGGTCATCGGATCACAGTCCGGCTTCACCTCTGCAAAGTTTCACAAGTCTCTTTCCTTTTGTGTGAAAGAGTGTATGTGATACAGCGACAAATTGTGTTTACAGAGTTCGTGCAGTGGTTGCTGCTTCAGATTCAGGTTAATTTTTAATGCAGCGTTGCCTCTGGGCCACAAGATCACAGCCATTTCATCTTAGCTTTTATACTTCTCTTGATTGCACCAAATTCTCCAAATATTTGTCTTTTGTGAGGATAACTTGCTGGGATCATCCATCCATGTATTTAGGAGCGGAGACAAATACAGGATCTTTATTTTCTACCCCTAAATTTCTCTAACGTGAAAATCTTTGTGCTGTTTTTAGTTAAGCATAGTTTTTTTTTTAGATGGTTTACACCAAAATCGCTAGTTATCAGAAAACGTTTTAGTAGAGATGCTGGAATGACCTCAGTAAAGTAGCACAAAAACATACTTTGGCTTTTTCTGAGTTTCTCTTTCCACCGAAGCCTCCAGCACCGACCACAAACACTGAAAACTGGTTGTAGCACACCAACTCGTCCCCACTGTAGGTGTTCACTGTCAAAAAATTGCAATAAAGGAAAAAAAAAATCGTGCTTTTTAGAAATTTTTGAAGATTAGGGAAATATTCAAACAGCTTTTTTTTATACATTTCATTGTGACAGCAAAGCATTTCAACTAAACTAGTCTAATTAAGAGGAAGCAGTCCATCAGACTGAATGCAAAAAAGCCAATTATTCCCAGTAAGAAGCAACCAGATCCACTTCCCATTCATCCTACGGGTTGGTTTTATTTCATTAGGTCAATTTAAATGCTGTTGCCTGTAAAAAGCCACAGCTGTTTTCACAAGAGGGAAGCTTGACCCAGTCTTAACCCAGTGCAGCTTTATTTTCACCCTAACACAAACCGACTGGTTTCCTGTGTGTGAAGAAATTTCATGGACCGCCCCTCTACGAAAACACAGGGAAGCTCGGGTCCCATGTTTTTTTGTGGTTTAAGCGGGATTAATTATAGATCAGAGTAGTTCTAATAGCATCCATCTCTGTGGATTTGTCAAACTAAAAATTGAGCTGTCCGTGGTCCATTACGTCAGTCCCAGTAGACGCAGACTGGAAATTAAGTTGCATTAATTCAGCCTGAGAGGCAAGTCTCAGAAAAGAGACTAAAGTGATGAAAGCAAATGAACATGGAATAAACATGTATAATAAATATAAAAAAGGGGGGTAAAAATAAACACTCACCATCCAAGAGGATGACGACTCCAGATCCTTTATCCAACACATCTGCCACAGTGGACTCAGAGGTAAGCGTACCTGAAAAACGTCCTGGAACTATTTACTCTGCAGAGGCTCCAGTTTGTTTTCAAGCAACTCTGGCAGAAAGGAGACGTTTTTTTTTCTCTCATCTTACTTTAAAACATTCAGAAAAGTCACTGCTGGCTGCAGCTTTTGTTTGGCATCAACACCAAAGACACAACAGGCTGAAACGTTTTCCCTTAATGCAACAGACCACATACTGAAGGTTACCAGAGGTTCCTAAAACCTTAAATAATTACAGCAAAAAGTGTTGTTAAAAAGCCTTTCAGGTTCCAGACTCAAATCACATTTTATTTGTATAGCACATTTCTTAAGAAGGTAACACAACGTGCTTTACACAATAAAAACAACAAAAAGGGACAAAGAGAAGAAAAAAATTACTAATAAGTAATTAAAAATTTCCAATAAATCTCTGGCTTGGCACACTGAGAGGAAACAATATTCTAGGGACCCTCTCACACCAGCGGCAAACCCCCTCGTAAAGGTAGCAGTCCCCATCCCGAAAGTGGCCACGTTCTGTGTATATACATACATATACATATACATATATACACATATACATATATAC
>JBAMIG010000012.1:7656283-7677204 GCA_037177335.1 Kiunga ballochi
TGAATATATGATTGAGTGTTGAATCAAATGGCTTTATTTCAGTAACATCTGTGCATTAGTTTATGTACAGCAACATCTAAAGTGATTATAATGCCTATTTAGGTACAACACTGTATTGATAGGAGGAACATACCTGAAGTTGGCAGAGGTTTGTAAAGCTCCAGATACTGCTCTCCATGCAAAACCTGACACAAAACATGGCATCAGCTGTGATGTACGTTTCCCCTGGAGTCTTTAAGCTATATCAGCATGAGCAATGTGCACACAGCTACAGATCATCTTACGTGGAAGACTGTATGAAGTATATCATATGCATTATGACACATTACATATGCACCAACAAAGTCATGCACACAGATGCACACGAGCAAGATCGTACATGCAAGATATTTTACAGATAAGCTTGTTTTCTAACCTGGGTAAAGTCTATATTCAGTCCAGGGACTGAGCTTAGCCCGCCGCCGATCATTGATGATTGCGACGGGATGACCCCGAACGTCGGGAGGCAGCTGAAGTCTGGATGGCCTTCGTACAGGAACCTACATTAAAATGTAAGTGTTAGTGAACTGTGAAAAGCACAGATGAAGCGATACAAAGACAAAAATAACAGCACAGATGGCCGCACAGGCGTGTGAGTCAGGGTTTGTTCTCCAAGCAGGTCAATGTAAAAATAATGATTGCAGCAGGGATCGCATATTCCTATTTAAATTCACACAAGTTGCCTCCACAGAGACTTTGTGAGGATGCCAACCTGAGATGGTCTGGGTCCTTGGTGGACATGCCGACCCCCAGCGCGTAGAGGATACACTGGGTTTGGGTGAAGGTGAATGAAGTCGCTGGGAGTTTTTGTCCCACAGCTTCAGCCTGGAGGGGGGAGGAGAAAATGAGAAGTTACACAATACTTTAAAAAAATGAATTAGTGAGATTTTGCCCTACATTTTAAAGTGTTCCAGTGTGAATTCACCATTTTTCTGATTTGTCCTCATTAAAAATAAAAGTCATCTGATTTTCCAGGTATCATTTGCTCAGTTTAAGACTTCTCTTCTTAACATGCATTCAGTGGCAGCCCTCCTTCCTCACTAAAATGTGTTTAAGTGAAGATAATGAGGATGCAGCCATCCAAAAAACAGAGTAGATATCTTCCAAAGTTACCGTGTGTTTAATGTAAAGATTCCCTGTTTCTCCATTACCACCCCTACACAGTGCAGTTAAGCAGGGAATCGCCGTCTGGAGGACGATAAAGAGGGAATTCTATGCTAAAAAGATCATTACACTGGGAGACTTCCACTTGCTTGTCTGAATGTAAATACAATAGGGCCGGTGCATTTTGTTGCCTCTCCTTTGCACAAAAAAATCCCTAAAAGCTTCATCAGGCACAGAAAAGGAGGAACGGTGAGAGCAAGAGGAAGCTTTTGCAGCTCTAAATGGAAAATACTCAGTGCAACTATTAAAATGTAATGAAATGTATCTTCTAAAAAGAAAAAAAAAAAGTTATGCAACATCTGTGATCATCAGCAAGTCTTCAGTTTAAAGACCTGAGGGGTCTCTCAGAGTTTGAGAGAAATCAGCAATTCAGAAATGAGCCCCTTGGCCTGATTAGGCAGCGCTTTGTTCACTGATCAGCACAATTTTAGGATGGCTTTGATTCTGAGAGTTTTGCAGCGCAAGCGAGGCTGGCGATCCACCGTTTGACTGGTGTTAACAGACAGAAAATGGATGTGGACCCTCCAAATGGACATCGCGGTAATTAACTAATAATGACACTAAATCACAAGAGTCTTGCACAGATCCGTCAGGTTGCATTGTTAATGTTTTAACGCCATCATCGATCCTGGCTCAGGTCGTCTGGCTGAGCTTTCTGTTCATTCAGGTGATCATTCATCTTCCACTGTGGAAGAGCTGCCAACAGCCACATGTATTCAAAGTGGCATGAAAACATTTTAAACACCTCTCAACACATTTTCTGCACATTTTCCACTGAAACAAAGTTTTTTTCAAAACAAAGCAACCTTAATCTCCACAGTCACCGAGCATTACTCGCATCATTAAGGCGCTGAGTCAGCAGCAAACAGCAGTCTCTCAGCGGTATGTCGCTGCAGAAAAAAGAAAAAAGAGCCACCTGCCTCCACTCCACCCTGCCGCTCCCACTGATGGAACAGAGGTGGCGTAGTGGAAACAGTTGAGTGACAACAGCTGGGTTGTTTGCAGTGGTGCGCCCCACTCTGTGACTTCCTCCGCCATCAGCTCAGCAGTTCCATTCCCGTGCCTTTCACAGAACACGGATCAGTCCAGCACAGACATCACTGTGTAAATATGACTCGTGTTTAGGTACTTAGTGGCATAAAACACTAAGAACAGAAATGGTTAGAGACGGCTGATGTGTCCATATAGGATTAACAAAAGATAAGAGACTCAGAAACTCTAATTAACAATTAATGATTCAAGCATTTGTTTGTTTTCCTTTAATCAAAATCCCCCGATGTATTTTTAATCAAAGATGCAAAGAAACATCCGAGTCCTTTACAAAGCGTTGCTAAACAATATAATAGAATATAGAAGAATGGCTTACAATCATAAAAACACTAACACAAATGCATCTATAAAACCTGCTATGTAAATATTCACAGATAAAAGTGCTGCAGTTCATATGAATCCCAGGGGAATAGTCCCTTTGTTGACCTCAGCAGGCCAGCGGTATTATAATAACAGACATTTTGAAGGGACTTTTAGCCAGAGGAACTCTAAATCTCATTTCTGCAGGAGCTCAAACTGATGGGACAGAGGATGGTTTCCTCTTTGTCCTCTCACGTTTTTCCCAAACCTTCACCTGCCATTAAATCTGGTTAACCCCTTCTGGCCGGATGTCGCATATTTGATACATACTGTTTCTGAGACATGTTGCATCAGTTTATGGCAGAAACTCCACTCATAATGCTGATTTTTACCACATGATACTGGTCTCCTGGACAGCAGGAGATTACACTGTAATAATTTTTACTTTTTCCATGGTAATAAATAGTAAATATATGGAAAAAATAGCCTAGTCTTATCAGATTTAGTTAAACGGTCAAATAAAGTTCTTAGATTTAAAAAATGAGATGTCTCTGCCCAGTTACTCTCAATTTAGGCATTAAGGGGTTAAATGTGTTTTTTGCACTTCAGTAACCAGACAGAGCAAGGAGGTGAACCGTTCAATAAAACCTAAGGACTGACTCCATCTCTTTAAGCACATTTTGAAACCGTGTTCTGGGTTTGAGGAAATCTCAACGGACATCCATTTATAGCTGCATGTGCTTCAAAAGCCTTAAGAGATATCGGGAAAATACAAAGCTCCACCAGAGGGGCAGACTAAGACCTTGTCACCTTCATGTTTAATTACTTTAGAACCTCCTGAATGAGAAAATTAATTTGTTTAAAAAAAAAAGAGTGAGGGTATAAGAAGCCTGTGAGCAACCAGTGCTTATTGTAAGCTCTCCGTATGAAGCGGCTTGAAAGAAGCATTTTTTTTCAGCCTCATCACTAAACTCCAGTGCATCAGATTATTCTGCATTAAAGAATCCAACGATTAAATAAGCTCTAAAGAACTAAAAGCCACACTTGTCATAACAGTGCTCTGCTTAGGAGATCACTAAATAAAAATCACCTCACATCAGAGCCCATTGTTGCCATCGCCGTGACAACACTCCCATCCACTGAACTTAGTACAGTGTCTACCTGAATCTCATTCAAGGATTCAAGCCGTGCTTGAAGCCCCCCGAGCTTTTCTTCCTTTATACCAGCAAAACATCCAGTTATTAGTTTTTGCAGCAACCATTCCATCGCCTTGCATGAAGATAGTCTTACAGCAAAAGATAACGCCCTACCTCTGATAGCATGCCAGGAAATGGTCAGGTAGAAACTTTGTGTTTTTACAGAGGTCATCCTAAAGGCATCCATCCACCAGACTTACCCTGATCTTCCTTTATCTGAACAAACCCAAACAACCCGCTTAGGTTTCTGTGAAACATTCATTATTTTCATTCCTTTTGCAGGACATCTTTTCCCACCTGTTCATCAGTGGAACGATCCCTCTTCTAGCCCGTACGTGCTTAATAATGTGGAACAACCGGAGTAGTTTCTAATAATTCAGCTCATCTCACCTGATGAGCAAACGTGTCAGTAATTATCAGGAAAGAGAAACTGGAATCCCACATGCTGGAGCACAGTGTGTCCGTGCTGGTCTCAGGCCACCCTGTTGGGATGCTGCTGGTGGTGTTTAAGTGTACACCTTCTGTCAGTAAGAGCTTTGTGAAGTGGACGCGTCAAACACAACTGGAAACAGGGTTAAAAAGCAGCTGCTACGGTGGCCCCTTTATATCAACGGGAGTTATTAAACCAGCCAAATTATCTATTAAAAGCCATCTGGGAGAGTGTGCCATTATCGTACCTCTGTGGCATGATTACAGTCATAGTAGTCCTGCAGTTGCTGATTTATCACATCAAACATCCACACTGCAGAGCTCCAGCTCAAAATCATTTTGCTCTGTAGAGCGGTGATTCACACTCTGTGTAATATCGCCTCTCAGCTGGTCCAAAAGAAAAAAGAAAAATCACCATAAAGCCTGGCCTCTGGAGGCCTGCTTTTAATTAAAACTGCATTAAAATGCAGATGTGGGAAATACAGTGCTTTCCCAACCATTCCAACGCTCCCTCAGATTCCTTATTATATGCCCTCATATGTTCACATGGAGATTAAGGCCACAGTCTCTGGAGGGTATCGAATACTGAGGATATAAAAAAATAAATAAAAAGGAAAAGAAACCATAATCAAAATGGAAATTAGGCTTTAAGTAAATTGGGTTTTATTAAAAAGGAGGACGGGTCATGCTGGTGGTCTGATGGCTAAATGCTGATCATGTTATCGCCACGTTCTGCTGGTAGACTTTGAGCCGAGTTGAGTTGCATAACTGCATTATACAGAAAGACATCTCTGATATTTCATTTGCTCTGTTGTGAAAGCAGCAGAAACAACTTAGTAAATAATACAACATGGTTTTTAGCACAACTGTAGCCTCTCCAAAATACAAAAACCTTCTTATATAACCTAATTTCCCTTTTAGAAGTATACTTTTTTTATAAAAACATTTCTGCTCCTCACATTCACTTAGAAATTCTTGAACACAACACGCAGCGTTTAGGGAACATCTGTGCAACTGGAGAGCTGGATGACATTAAATGAGGTGCAAACACCTACAAGGACAAAGAGACGCATGAAACAAACAAGTGTGTAGAAACACAAAACACACAGAGGACACAATGATGATGCGTGTCTTCAGGCTACAGTGTGACTCTGTTGCAATCTCATGCATGCAGCATCAACACCCCGAACACGCAGCAGAGACGACACCCAGAGACACCGAGCAAACATTCTTATTGGAAATTATGGAAACACTGAACCCAGCCAGCGAGCCGTTTATGTCTCTCAGGATATAAAACCTGATCTTTTTTTAAGCTACTACATAGTCCTGGTATGTTTCCTCACTGAACAAAGTCAACATAAATAGGGACACTTGCAGAATTTGCCCGCACTCGGTCATCTGAGTAATACCCCCCGTAAAACCTGAACTTCTAATTTCCTCTCTCCAAGCAGCTTAATAGAATATAAGATGACTGCTGTCCATGTGGATAATCATTTCGTGTGGTGTGATTTTACTTGCGGCTCACTGTTTTATTTAAGCGCCTCAGCCATATGCGCGCTGTCATCAGTTCACTCCATGATTCAGTAACGGGGAACTCAATAAAGCCAGAGAGTACCTATTGAGGGAGTCGCCGCTGCTCTCTCATGCTCTGGCATCTTTTGTCTGTTAGTATTTTAAAGGCCGATCTGAGCACACTCGTGTTTGATGGCTCAACTTTTTATATTTACAGGAAACATATTATTAGGATTGTTGTAGGAGTTTTACTAAGAAGGTATTTAGTGTCCTTAACTTAATACTGTGCGGAGTTTTAAAGATATGAGTTGAAACAGCCAAGAGTGTTTACAGCTGTATACTTTCAGATGTCTACATATTTCCTGGTATCTGAACACTCAATTGTCCCTGCAGAGACATACTACCACACACTCCTAATGGGTCACAAGCCAACATCTTATAACGTGATGATGCTGCAGGGTGTGAGCAAAATATCCTCTTTAAATTCTCCAAACATTTGCCTTCAGTAAACATTTCAGTACAGAAGAGCTAAAGTTAACCCAGATTATGCAGAAATTCCTGTGCTGAAGCCATCTATAGCCACTTCAGTTCAACTGCTCACATGCATGTGCATCTGGGTAGTGATGGTATTCACCGTATTATGCTAAGTATATCATGGATGCAAAAAAGCATGATGGTACACCAGTAGGGATGGTGCAGAACATGAATAGCTTCCTGTTTTCTTTCAGGATTTTTCTAGCAGCAGTATATAGTTCGATATTATAATATTAACCACCTCAATAAGCTGGTGTGTCACTTTTTTAGGTGTTCTATTGCTGAAATGTAATTTTTTGTCTTTGAACAAACAATTTACTCAAAAGCAGAGCAGGTACTTCTCCTGCTGCTGCATCACAGTGATCCAGAAGGGAAAAAACAAACAAATACTTGCAGCCCCAAGAAGTTTTAGGTTTGTTTATTTGTTTGATTTTCATTTCTTTCACAATTAATTTAGCACTTTATTACGTAATCTTAAAGATTTCCAGTCCAGGATGTTCTAATTATCCAATGGATGTTAACATTTCAACAGGGTCTATTTTCTTAAAAGATATTATTCTGACTTTGGAGGTCTGTACGGAGCAGTTGCTGGTTAGAGAAGGAGGTCAGCACCAGAGAGGTGGGGGGGATCTGTAGAGGGCCAGGATTTGAACCAGCTGCACCGAGGATACCTTCCTTCGCACAGCATCCAGCTGCAGCTGAAACACTCGGGGTAAATGAGTCTGATAGAAGCAGCTCTAATTTCCTGGCAATGGTCCTCCTCGTCTGTGAAGATTCACAGAAAACTTGGAGCTCTTTCAGGAAGCTTTTCTTAAATTCCTGGGAGCTTTGTCGTTTCTGTCGGTCTGATTTTCAGGGGGATAGCAGAGTTCTGTCGGCGCAGAAGAAAAACTCACGCCTGATTTTCTTTGTTCACCTGGTTGACACGCTAAAACCTTCGATTAGGAAGGAAAAGTGAGAAATTTTATGACTGACTCAATATTTTGTTCAACTCTAAGACTGCGTCCCAGTTCATAGTGCATCATAGAAATCACAGAGCTGTAAATAATGAATAAAAAATGGGTTTTTCATGCTTTCTGCAATGACCCCAAGGAGTAGAATCCATAATGTAGCAATAGGCACTAAATCCTACACACTGGACCTTTAATGGCACATTAGGATGGATGGAAACAAACACATTTACATCTATTCAGTCTTTTTACTACAACCTGTCCAATATGTCTCAATGCAAACGGAAAGGAAAAGTCTCCAGCTGCATGCAAATACATTTGCTTCCATTTGTGTGCACAACAGGCAAGACAGGAAACAATGAGAACATAAATCAAAGGATTCCCAACACTTTCTGCCACCCTCCCCTTAAGACCTGGCACCAGCTTGTACATCACTAACAAAGAAAAAGAGTACCAATAGCTGTGCTTCTACTCACAGGATTAATTCCTCCTCCTGACGCCACAGAGGCTGCAGCTGCTGTTGGATTTGCACCGACTTCATCCTCTGACTCCACTTGAGACAGCACACTCACAACGGACTCCAGAGACTCTGCACAAGGGCGAGAGCAGGTATCAGATGCAGCACATGGGGTGAAAGGTGAAATGATTCTGAGCATTTAAAACCAAGGAATTTCTAAACCTGCAGACCACACATGAAGAAAAACAACCCATTTAATTGCAGCTGGGCAACATTTTTCAGGAAATAATATATGAACTTGAATGCATCATATGGGGAATTTAATGACATGAAGAAAAAAATGGCTTATTTTATGCTTTTACATAACACTGTCACTTTCAGTTGTTTTCTTTAAAAACAGAAACACTGAATATTTCCACTTGAGATGCACAAGATTCAAATAGCGCTGCAGATTAAAAGAAAATGAACAAAGAACGTCTGCTGAGATGGCTGAGGAGCAGAATCCGAGTGAGACTGGGAAGACCACAGCCGCTTATTACCATCAATCAGCGTAGGCTGTTACCAAACAGAGGCAGTGACAAGTCTCTGTAATAAGCTACAAATCAGGAAGCACAACAAAGCCATGCTAATGAGAGCAGCTAGCGCCCTGTGGGACCACCACCCACATTCAGTTAATGTTGACACCGTCACCTTCTCTTCAGCTGACATCGGAGAGCGTGGAAAGGGTAGAGGAGGCAGACAGGCAGATTTATCAACAGTCGCCACCCTCTTGTTTGCATCCCTGCCTTTCTCATCGCCACCTTTTCCTCCCCACATCATTTGCTTGATCTGCAACAGCATCTGTTTTTTGTGTTTTGTGAATAAGTTGTCATTTACAGGTGAGCTGATGGGAAAAGTGCATGTGGATTTCTTTGTCCTTTTTTAAATGCCATTTCCTTGTAGGAATGTGTCAGAGCTCTTAGAAAAGGTTGTTCCACCTCTAAGGTTTAATACAACCCATATGTCCATTTTCCTCACAGTCTCAGTTGTCTAGTCCTCACTATACAGCACAACTCTGTAAACACATCTAGATCAAATTCAGTATTTTTCTGCAGTCGAGTCTGGTTTTAGATTGTTTTTAAAATATAGTACATATTTAAAATTTGTTACTTTTTTTTTATAATACTTTAAAAAACTACAAAAATAGCTGTGTTATTGCAGAACATTTGCTTCTCGTCTGCAGCTGGTGCAAAGCCTTTTTGTGAGGTTTTTCTCTGTGTTTTCTTCTGCGAATGCAAAGCCCTTTTTACACTGATGGGTAGAACCAGAACAAACTAATATCTGGTTTGAATGCAGTGGGATTTAGCATTCATGTCTCTGCAAAAGCTCTGAAGTAGAAAGGTTTTAATAGGTTTTGCCTGGCTTCACCAAGAACACCCGTGTATGCATCAGGAAGCTCAAACGCTACATCTCAAGGGTCCCACAGGTTTTAGATGTTTCCCTGCTTACATCAGCTTATTGTGCAGAATTAGACAATAAGCAGATGGAGCCACTAAATCTCAATGAAATGGGCTGAAGCAGAAAAGCCCATCAGACCTGCAGGGCATGGGCTCTCAATAGCAACAGGTAAAGATCAGCGAATATCTGAGGAGCTTTGAGACAGTTGCAATATTTTGCATTGCGATTTTTCTATTATGTTTTTTTTTAAAGAAACCAAACATAAACAGAAATAAATAAGAGACAAAGCAGAACACATTTAAGCTCATTACCCCACTTTGCAAACTGCACAGACAACTGGGGACAATCACTTATCCTGACTAGCCAATCAATAGATCCAGATTCAGTGACTGGAGGCCAAAATGTATTAAACGATACCATCTAATAATAAAGACAGCACTCTTAGTGGAAATCATTCATTTTCTTGGAACACCCAATTGTGTTCTGATGATTTTATTGTGCTTTTTATAAATCAATAATAGTCTTGTTTTGATCTGCATTTTTCCTGGAAATAAAACAGACTTTCTTTGACAGCGTAAAGGGACAGAAAGGTTCCCAAGGAAAGAAATAATCTGAAAAATAATATCTGTGATTACCTAAGATAGATCTAATAAACCCTGCTACACTGATTTTCTTCATATAATGCACGCCTACACAGTAAGCTGCAGGAGACCAGCACCATTAGCAAGTTTGATATTGTCCAAACATGAAAGATTATTCTTGCCTCACAGCACCGAGGTGCAGCTGTACTAAAGGGCAAAGGGCAAACAGTGCAACCATGAAACAATCTGCACTTTGAGTCTTTCTGACTCAACAAGGAGTGAGTTAAGTGTGAAAGTGTCACATGCATGTAAACCACTTTAGCAACATTTCATTTCTATGCAGAAGCCGTGTGTTATGCAAGCAATGAATGAATGCTCGCTGAAAACAAAAGGCATTAAAGTGTTTTTTTACATTTCCAGACATTTATAGGCTTTGAGACCACATTGTGATACTTACTGCATGGTGGTTACATAAGAACATAGAGATGCATTTCATCCCTTCTCAAACACATGCAGGAATAAATGTTTTTTGCAGGTTTTAGAGTGTGTGAGTTTATATTTGTAGTTATGCATCACTAACCTTGTACATTAGCAGGTGTTGTAGCATTTCTAAAATCACAGATTTGGTCCCATTGGTCACGGACAGCCTCAGGAGTCATGGGTTGGTTCTTTTTTCTTACAGTCTGGCCTCGAGTACGCTCCCAGCGCACTGAAACGAGAGAAGAGATCACCACACATTGAAAAAAGAAAAAAAGAACTACTACAGTAAGGGCCAACCTGCAGCTAAAAAATATTACAAATTCATACAGACATGTCTCCCAGGAAAACTACACAGTACTTACATTTACCAATCCATCCTGCACCGACCTGAAAAAGGGATCAAACGTTAGAATATGAGCCAACTCAAACTGCTATTACAAGGAGGATTGTGTCCTTGTTTTCAGTGACTAAAGGACAAAAACGAAGAACAATGTCTCTGTGTACCTCAAACAGGCTCCCAGTTTCTTGGCATTGTTCATGGCAGAGCCAAAGGACCAAAGGAGCCACGTACTCAGGCTTCAGAGATGCCACAAGATCTGAATAAAACAGACAAACACAAATAACACAAACATATACAAACCAGTCCAGTCCAGTGTTGATGTGTCATCTGTCCCAGAACTGGACTAAAGGGCAAAAAAGTGCGTGTCTGTGGAGTGGTTTGGTTTTCTCCTCTGCAGACGGAGCTGATAAACAATAATATCTTACAATGTTCATTATTTCATCATTTTCTAGATGAGTTGAAAAAAGATAAAATCGTTTCCGTGTTTCTTTCTAGAGCATCGATCACCTTAGAGCCGAATGTGAACTTTTTATTATTATTAATAATAATCTTACGCTTTGTTGTAAGTGCTTTTCATAATAATACTTTAAAAATAAAGCATCAATTCATTTAATTCATGTGTATTTAATCAGATTTTTTGCATCAATTCTGGCAGGTACTTAAAATCTTTATTTTAATAAAAAACTACTATTTTTGTACAAATATTAGCACACGCTGATAACAAATATAAAACGTCATGGTGATAATGACTTGTTGCAAAACAAATGTCTAAACTTGTAGGAACAAAGTCAAAAAATATATCACAGCAAAAGCTTTTGTTTCCCTTTATAAACAATTAAATAATAACTTCAGACACCATGCAGGCTGCACGGTGGAACAGGGGGTTAGCACTGTAGCCTCACAGCAAGATGGTTGCTGGTTCAAGTCTCAGGTGAGGGAAGTCTAAACAGGAATCTTTCTGTGTGGAGTTTGCATGTTCTCCCCAGGTTAGCATGGGTTCTCTGTGGGTTCTCCGGCTTCCTCCCACAGTCCAAAGACAATTAGGTTAATTATTTATTCATATTAGCATCTTATTCCCATATTCTAATTTCTCCACAGAATGAACACAAGTGTGGTTGTCTGTCCCTGTGATGGACCTGTCCAGAGTGACTGCTTCCAGCTACCTGCAACCCTGAATTGGATAAGCAACTGAAAAAATGACTGATTGACACCATATGTGAGCTGAAAATATCTGTATTCTGGTGGTAAGAAAGAAGCCATTCGGCTTCACAGCGCATTGAGTCTTACGGTTTGTCTTTTTTTAACCAGCATATGGAATCAAGGTGATGCCTCCTGTGACAGTTGGCACAACCCAGTGTAACAGATGCTGCTGCAGACCAGCGCAGCAGGGCAACTTAACCGTTTCTCTTGTTAGTCAATTAATACCCATGAGAGCTTTATTCACAGAGCATGCATGATAAACCCATGAAGTAGAGAGAAACGCTGTTTTTAGCAGCTCTCAGACTTATTGGTTCATTATTTTAAGCTTTTGTTTGATACAACACACAGTATCATGTGTAAATGACTTGTCCTGAGCCTAATTTCTAAATAAATGCTTGTGTTTAATCATTGCTTATCTCTTTAGCACAAGACCAGTAAATGTTTCATGCAAGCCAGCGTTTCCATGGTTTTTTTGAAAGCAGAGCTAGAAGGAAAATAAGGAGCCCAGAGCTGCCTGGTTGAATCAAGAGCTAACAAATTGAAATTTTTTAAAGCACTAAGAGGGTGCAAAATTTCATTATGGCTGTTAACACAGCAAAGAAACTACAGCTGTTGCATTTTAGATGAAAATGTGCATACCAAACGCCTGCGCTGTTGCTTCTAATTTAGTTAAATAACATAACATAGCCATTAGACATTTCGCTGTTCAAAGAAAAAGAAAAAAGCTGTAGTTTAAAATGTATTTGACTATTTTGACCTGACGAAAAAAAAAACATGTAAAAGAAACAGCAGCATAGTGTGCACTATACGGACCGACTCCATGAGATTATGTATGACATTTTATAAATCTGCTTACCCGGTGGCATGACTGTCTCTGTCAGACGTGAACCGGCCACAGGAGCGATGGTGTTGCAGTGGATGTTGTACTTGTGTCCCTCAATTGCCAAGGTGTTAGCCAGTCCCAGCATGCCCAGCTTGGCAGCGCTGTAGTTGGCCTGGCCAAAGTTACCATAGATGCCTGCAGCTGAGGCAGTCATGATGATTCTGGTCACAGAAAAAAAAAAAAAAAAAAACGAGGCAGCCAGTCAGGGTTAATGCGATGTGACAGAGTAATATACCACCGTGATGGCCCACACAGAGAGGTACACACTTCTCATGCATGTATAAACACATGCAAGCATTTATATTTCCAGCATGTATTTGTGTAATAAAAGCCCATTAACACTTACCAGTGATTTATCCTGGATACACCACTAATCTACGTGATCGGCTGTAAGCATGTGTGCATGTAAAAGTAAAAGCATCGTCTGGCACTTGTGAACACAGTCTCACGCACAGAGTTCACCTCAGTCGAGCAGAAGTAACGGGGTTAAGCATCAATGCCACATTAAGTGCGGGAGACATCTGCAACACACCATCCTTCTGGTTTTAAGAAGGCAGCGATCCATATCAAAGCACTCATATGCTGCATGGAAACTAAAATATCAAGGAACCAGCAAAGACAAAATATTCTTCACATGAACAACTTTTATATGCCAAAGACATTTACTGAGGAAGAATTGTGTTTCTTGTGATTTCTTTTTTTTTTTTTTTATTTATGAGAGCCATGCAGTAAAATGTTGTGTTAGGGAAGCTGCTACAGAGAATAAATGTGTTCAATATGTGTGATCCTCCATGCTTTTCAAACGGTGAGAGCCAGGTGATTGACATTTCCCCCTTTCATTGCTTTCTACAATGACTTCACCATAGATGGTCCTGTGGCGTGACCACACATAGATTACATTTCTAGACAGCACAATGCATTTAAAAATCTCTAATTATCCTCAATAAAACTGAATGAAAGACTATATTTTAAATAATTTTTTTTGGTGTAAAAGGTTGGAGAAAAAATACTTCATTGTTTTCTACTCTGTAAGTCATGAACTAAGAGCAAATAAAGCTATAAAATATGACTTTAAAGTATACTTCCACTGAAGCTGAGCGGCTCATGTGCACCTATGAAGGGCAACTTTCACATTAACATGAAAAAGCAGTGTGTGACCTTCCTCTGCTAATTATAACACACACCATGCATATCTAAACAGGCCCCTCATTGCACAACACATTTCTTACTTGTCAGAGAAACAAACAGATGTGATTAATAAGAACATTAATGATCATTTAGTTCCAGAGAGCAGCCATCAGGAACATTATTGGCTGCAACAAACAGGTCAAAATGTCTCATAAAGGAAAAGCCTGCTAGTAAATTGCATTTAAATAAATATGCATTAGATGTCTGTCTGTTATGTCTTTATTTTCATTCCACAGGTAAACAGTGCCTTGTAAAAAAAAGGTCAATAAAAAGAGCGTCTACTATACGATCACAGCTTCACAATGCTGGAGAATATCCACCTCAAGGTAAAAGCAAAGCACATTCGGCTCTGCCAGTGAGGATGGTTGCTATATTATGTTTGTGCTGTTGTAACACTCCAGGATAATTTGAGTCTGCACAGCGACGGTACATTTGCTTCTCACAGATTAACCCACAACGCAACGTTCTTCCCTTCTATTTTAATTTACATATTCATGTCATGTTGACTGTCCTGGGGCTTTTGGAAGTATGCAGATTTTAATATTTTACACCATGAACCCAGCAGCAATTGATATGGTAACAACAGTCAGAATAAGTTGATAACATGATACACGCAGACGTGCATTATTATTATTAAGATGAATAATGAATGAGTCCTTTTGTTCTTACTTAGATCAATTACTGACTCACAGCCTGTGTGTTCTGTAAGTGTAACAGCTTTAAATGACCTATATATGAGATCTAAATGAGATATGGGATTAAGCTATACTATTTATATATATACAGGTCATGTTGCACCTGTTTCCAAGACTTGGAGCACAACCCATCCCCTCCCTGCTGCTCACTCCCACACCATCAATTAAAAGGCTGAACAGGCAGGATGCAAGTTGTTGAAGAGAAGCTCAAAGATGAACAAATAAAAACAAACAAAAAAAAAAACAGCTTGATTATTTGGAGTTGGCTCCAACTAAATGTTTGGGCCTAATCTGTTCCACCATTTCCAGCAGCTCCATTAGGCCCATATAATGAATAGATGTAGAGGGTTTTTTTTTAATTAAATTAAAAAGTCACATTTTAGATGCATCGTGTTGCAGACATGGATGACTTTTAGTTTATGACAAATGTTAAAACACAAATAAAAAGTTTTTTGCAGTACATTGATAGCACAAAAGCAGAACCTGCAAATGCAGAAGAGCAGAGTCTGTGATGGGACTTAAACTGGGTTAATCGATCATCAGAAGGTAATTATGGTCATTTTCAATCAACTTTAAATCATTTTATATTACAATTTTGTATTTATAGATCATATTAAAAAGCAGTGAAAGTAGAAAACGCAGTGTGCTTCCTCATTTAGATTTATATTAAAAGATAAATGGAATTCATTCAATGGTTACACTGGAAAATGTGCGCACATGAAACTTCAACACCATTCTAAAGACGCATTACATAGAATAAAAAATAACGTCTCAATGAAATTCTTATCCATTAATCAATTGTGGATTAATTATGCCCACCCTTAGACCTAACTTTAATAATCCCTTTGGGACAGTGGGCGAACATAGCGGGTGCTGTTCGGGAAAAAGTCTACAGATGAGGAGTCTGGATACAAATGGAACGATTAACAAAGTTTCATGACCAGAAAAGTAAAAAGCAACATATTTCAGATTGAGCTCTGGAGAGGTTCAGATCTGAAGAAGAGATAAGAACTTCATCAGCGTTGTTATCCATCGTTACCTCGAGCATGACATTTCCTATCCAAAGCTCGTACCAGACCTGGCACCTTTCATCCAACGTGTGCACGTCTTCACATGGTTAACAGGGATGAATAATTACAATCACCATTATTTATGACCAGTCTCTTGTGACCCAAAACAGCACAGCAGACTTTATGGCAAGCAGTAAGATGAAGCAGATAATTGTGAAACAGAGAGCACTTAAGTCTAATGGACCTCAGCCTAAAGAATGACATGAAAATGAGGCGTATAATCTTATTGCTGTAAAATAACATGAAAATATATGACTCAGAATACTGAAAAAGGATAATATTCCTTCAAGAGCACATATAAAATGATCTATGCAATTTATTAAATAAAATTTAAGTAAGGCAATAATTTCTACAACAGGCATTTAATAAACAAGATGGCTGAAATTAAGCCAGCAGCATCTGCAGGACAAGCTCAGGTGAGGAAGCGCCTTAGCTTCAATGGCAACCCGTACGGACCAGAAACTAATTAAATCCAATGTGAATCAAAGAAACAAATTCTGCTCTGTGTACAAATCTCTCAATTAGCCTCAAGTGAATCAGTTACAGGAAGTGGACTCTAATTCAAAGGTCATTCTTGGTGCACACAGCTAAAGCAAACACACACGTCAGATGATTTGGCTGAAAAACTGGGTTGGTTGAAATGACTTGGGGTCGGGATAAAAAGGCAGTAAAAGTTCTGAAATAAACAGGATAAACCCGACACAGGATCTGACGCAGCTAACGTTACTCTGCAACCACCAATAAATGTAGTTTTCTTCTTTGTTGTCTAACAACAAATATAAGAAACCATATCGCCTGTTTAACTAAAAAAGAAGCATTAGTTATGGTTCCCACCTCTAAAGAAGCATCTCTGAAGTCCAGACTGTGGATTTATCTTAAACTTATTTGTATTTATGGTGTTTTATGACAGAAAGAGGGTGAAACAAAGCAGCTTCACTAAAGCAGCTCCTTAAGTAATTTCTCTATCTACATATTTTATCAGGTTTATGTTACTATGCAGATATTTGTTAATAAAAGTGTAACAACTAGCACATTATGGCATTATGACTTTTTTCTCTGTTATTCCCACCTTCAGTCAAAACTCTCATTTATAGCTTTATTCATCTATTTATTTAAAAATGATACCAATCAAATATAACAGGGGCTGTTGGCTTACCTGCCAAACTTTTGGTTTTTCATGTGATTCCAGGCAGCTCGAGTCACCAAGAAGGAGCCTCTGAGATGAACCCTATGAATAATGTCTGAAACACAGAGAGGGTCCATTGGCACGATCAACATCTTTTCATGTTATTTAACATCTGCAGAGTATAAATCTGAGGCAACTCTGATATACTGAAGGGATTCTTTAACCTCCCACAAAATAATGTGTACTGAGAAAACATATAGAGGTCAAAGAAATATGGCGGCAGCATAAACTAAAGGAAATAATGTGATGATCCTCTTATGATGAAGTAAATTAGACTGAGGTCAATGTAAGCCATTTTCTTCTAATGGCACCTTCCATGTATAAAAAATGTGACAACAAGCACTAAGCGGTATCCATAAAAAGACAGATAAACATGAAATATTATATGAAAATAACAGATAATATATTTACCCCAGTCCAAATCACTGGTCCTGGGAAATGATCTGTCGCGGAGTATCCTAGATGATGCAATACAAAAAAAGGTTTTTTCCCTCCATCAGCCAGAAATTCTCTTTAATTACATTATACAGACCAATGTGTCTATTAATGTTATTACTGTGTTTCTTACCACATGTGATGGAAACTAAGGCAAACAATAATGTAGTTATTGTAAATGTATTACGTACCCAGCATTGTTTACAACAATATCTGGAAGAGAAGAAAACAAGCAGGTAAACGTCTTTGATAATTAGCCTTTTCAGTATCAACACTCATGAGTCCCAAGTGAAAAAATACACATACCTATTCTTCCAAATACATCCAGGGCTGACTGGATCAGCTTCTCTCCATCCTCAACAGAATCTGTACATAGATGAAATGAAACGTCACTTTCTCAAGGTGTGTATTTTCAGATGATTATATTCATGTCTGCTTTCGACTTAATGGCAGCTCAGACTCGCCGCCCTATCATTACTGCTTACATTTCTATACAGGCGAATGACTACGAACACAGACAGGGAGTGAAGCACATGAGAAACATATTATTGTGAAAAGCAGAGCCTTGATAGCCTCTAACAAATTCTCTGTTTGTAGAGAGACGACGTGTAGCGCAACACTTTTATTGATCGCCAGTTTTGTTGCTGGCTGCAAATTGAATAAAAATGTGCCTCGAACAAATTTGGCATGCTCGAAATTGCCAAAGAAACAACATAACCAATAAATGTCTTGTTTTGTTCTCTAGAATGAAATCCCACCCCAACCCCTCCTCCCGAAATCGTGTGAGGAGCACGAAAAAATAAAGAAAAGGAGGTGAGATGCATTTATTTTCAATACTCACTAACTGTTTTATTAGTGAGCATGACAGAGAAAAATCTATATCATTTTTCAGTCTACCATTACATCAGAGTTGTTTAAAGTCTGTTCTCATTGTGGCTGTGGTCCTGTGGGTTTTAGATGTTTCCTGAATCAGCACACCTGAATTAGATCGGGCAGAACTCGCCAACAAGTGGTTTGTTTCTGGTGTGTTGAATCAAGGAGATGTTTAAAACCAGCAGGATTCAAACCATCAAGAACCAGATCTAGAAACCTCTGCATTACATAAACTACATAGTATGTAAGAAGAAGGTTGTTTTTTTAAATGGGCATGAAGAGGAGAAGAAAAGACAGATAGTATATAGTTCTCACCATAGTTTGCCACAGCTTTGCCTCCCTTCAATCTTATCTCCTCCACCACCTTATCAGCAGCAGCAGAACTCTTTCCCCCTCCTTTTATGTCTACCCCAAGGTCATTCACTGCATTCAAAGAAGAAAAAAAAGATCAACAATAATGGGGTTATTTCTGAAATTCTCCATAAGTGATTAACAAAACAGGAAGGCAGAGTTTTTTCAGAGTAAAAGCTGGTGTAAATTATTTTTATGCAGGATGTCATAACCTGAAGTTGTCCAGTGAAAATTCATACGTCTCAATACCTGGTGAAGTATAATGTACCTTATTATAACACCTCCACACATACATAAAATATGTAGGAGTTTAAGATTAATGTGATTATGCCCAGATTTTGATGGTCATTTAAAGATAGTCAGTGTTTAATTTTTTCAAAAGTAATCTGAGAATTGTTTTAATATTCAAGAAAGAAATGGTGGTGTTGCATAAATATCTGAAATTAATCTGAATTGGTCTGTTGTGAATCAAACTGATTCAGGAAAGTATTAGTTGCAATACTCAGCACTAATCCCTACTGCAGTACACATCTGCCCATGCAGTCTGCAAGTGCATGATCTTTGCCTTCATCTTATGCAGATGAGGATCACTGCTACTACCAGTGGGAATTTGTGTCCATCGAGAAACATAACCCTACAAAAACAATATTATGTTTTACTTACTAATCCTGATTAATTAACACTAACCCCTCTCTAGATGTACTAGTGAGCCATGTTTTTTCTGCCAGAGAGCAGTTAGGAGGGGTTAATGGCCTTGCTTAGGGGCCCACGCTGGTTCACAACTGGGCATATCGGGGATTCACGAGGACACACGTCAGCTCAATTAAAAGCATCCAGATATTGTTAACCTTCATCTCTTCTAAAAGAACATGAGAATCATAAAAAAGAGTTATCCTTTAAGTTTATTTACCAACAACTGAGGCGCCTCTTGCAGCAAAAGCCAGTGCATATTCTCTGCCAAGGCCTGTAAAAAAAATCTGAATAATTAAACGCCCCAAACATACTTTAACACACACACACACACACACACACACACAGGTTATTTCATATGCCATTTAAAAATTTTCCTCAATCACTATAGGCCATTGAAATAATTGTACTTTGCTTTATACTACTTTATCCTTTACATAAAAATTTAAATATGCAGCTTCAAATAACCATGCTGTGCAGTTTGTACACATAATGCAATCGTAACTATTATGACTATTATCAGTTTGAGATTTGCAACAATGACGAGTGTTGGCAATCTGTAAAAACAATTTTAAAAGGCAGATTAACACCAACTACAGCATGGGGAAAGTCAGCTGGTTCGTGTTCTGGCTCCTTCTCACCTACTTTGTCAAAAACACAGCAACTAGTGATTAGCATTTGAAGCTAATATTACCAAAAGCTGTGGAAGTGTCAATACAGCTGATATCAACGCAAACGGCGTGTTTACCTCCTCCAGCTCCTGTGACAAGTACGACTTTTCCGTCGAAATATAATGTCATAGCTGTCAGATTTTTGTTGCTGTCTGTTTGAGATCGGTGCAGGATCAGCGGTCATACGATGAGTATTAACAAAGGTAAGGGGTGATTTCTCCAAGTTCCACTTCCGCCTTTACGAAACGACGTCTTTGGAAGAGACCAATCAGAGATCAGGATATGGTCACGCTGCTGTTTACGATATACGCACTTTGAGCTCGTGTTATCAATTCTTTGGGTTCCGTTATTTTGATGATATCGCACATTTAACTGTCTATAAGTGACATTTATTATGGTTTATCTTGTTGCAATAATCTATCATTTTTTCTTGTAGATATTCTTGCAATTATAGATTCTTTTAAATGTTTATTTTGACATTTTTTTAAATTAAACTTGTCACCCTTTGTTTGTGGAAGAAGCTCAGATAAACATCAATGTTTTGTATTAATCTTACAATATGTGGACTGATACACCAGTATGAAAATAGGCAGCTTGGAGTAAAAGCCATCCATGTAAATTCTTCCAGAAGTAGAAACATGTATGTTTATTTTGGAGTAGAGCAGGATAAATAACCCCCAATAATTTTATGACAGGATTATCAGATGATCTTTATTATCAGTGCATGAATAAGAAAGGAAGTAGACTTTATTTGTATAGAGCTTTTTACAGACACAAAGTCACAAAGTGCTTCATGACAATAAAAACATACAAATAGAAAAACCAGTAATTGGCACAACTATGTACTGGATAAACAGCGGAGCTCCTTTTCCAAAAGGCTCAGACAGCTTCGCTGTATCAAGGTTCGCTACTGGAAATCCTTCCTGCCACAGGCTATAAGACTGTTCAATACATCATCACTGTGTCAGAGATGACAATACCGGGCTGGCAAATTGCACAAACTGATCCACACTTCTGGTCAACTGCTAACTATGACTACTAGTTACACACTTCTGGTTTCATACTACTACATGCTACTTGTTTACTTATCCAAATCTCTGACTGTTATTTTGTAAATATTAAACTATTGTTTGTATTTCTTTTTATTATTACTGCATTATATGCACAACCGCAACTCAGCTGTACTGCCGCAACAACTAAATTTCCCAAC
>JBAMIG010000012.1:7703908-7714305 GCA_037177335.1 Kiunga ballochi
CAACGTATTCGTTACTTATCTTTTTTATATTTATTAAATTTTTCTAAACTGTTTATAATACCCCCCCTCTTTTTTAATTTTTTAATTTAGATTTTTTTAAATAAAATTTAACGCGGCCCATGCTGCTCCACTTACATTGGGGGTGATCCAGTATTTCCTGCATCGGGTTAAAATATTTTTACTTTGAAGAGACGTGACCGGAAGTAGTGTTTTTCGTATTTCCTCTATCTTGAACCAGCCTCTTCTCACCCGCTTGGACCGCGGCACTTTTTTTTTGACAGCGGAAATGAGCAGTAGCCTCTTTTTTCCGCGTTAAGTTCGTGGCTAAAAGTTTTCTTTCCTCTATTTTCTGCCGAGGACCAGTGGCACGCAGTCACCATGAAAGAGACAGTAACGGACTTTTTAACATGCAGCCTTTTCTCTGATGTCCACTTTTTGCTCCTCGCCGACGTCGCTTAGACTTAAGTTTAGATGTTTCTCAACACATTTCCGTTATGCGAAGCCCAACTTGGTGGTTAGTCGTCGTGCTGCGGTGGGTGCCCGTCCGAGATAACGGAGAACGTGAGTAAGCTGTGCAGCCTGAGACTGTCAACTTTTATTCACTTCTTTCTTTGAGGGTTTCCAAATGACCAAATTACGTTTGTGACCACATGTAGGATAATCCCATATTAACGGACTGCTGCAGAAAGATTATTATGCTTCAGCTATTAAAGATTCACCTTATTAGTCAATTAAAATGTGAAAGTTACAAAAATAAACGAAAAAAGTTTAAAGGGTCTTATTTTATCTGGTTCTGGTTGCGCAAAAATCATTAATAACAGTCCTGCCATGCTTTCTGCATACTCTGTTGAGTACTAACACTTGTAACTAAGTGTATAAACACCACGTGCAAACAAGGAGCTGAACACTATCTTAAATATACGTGCACTTATTGATTGACCTTTAAACTAATATTTGGCAAAAAAAAAAAAAAAAAAAAAACTTCAATGGTCATCATGGTGAGGCACAACACTAAACCCACAGTATTTTCCTTAACGTGGCCCCAGCCATACAAAGATACACCATTTGCATGTATGCTTTTTAAACCATAAGTTATAATTATGAGTAATGTGTTAATGAGATGTGCATGTGTGTGTTATGACAGGTTAGTAGTCACCTGTCATGACCGCAGGTAGAGAGCAACATGTAGGGAACAGCCACCTGGTTTCAGTGTCCACTGTTGTGTCAGGAAATCAATTATTTGTGTTTTTTTTTAAAGGTGGGGACTCTTTTTGAGGGTTTCAGTTTAGGTTTAGCCTCTTTTCTAAATAGGAAAATGCTGAGAACAAACTCAACTGCGAACAACTATGCATAGGAAAAATATGGCCCAGTCAATTTATAAAATTTTCCAAAACTGTTCAGGTAGTAACCAGCTATGACATGACATGTGAACCTCACATATATCCATCATTGATCAGTTCAGTTGTACGATGTAGTGTGAGTTACATGTTACCTCAAACCAAGAGGCTGTGTATTCACTGTTTTTAGTGGTTGTTAAATGAGGTAACATGTCCCAAGCTGTATCAGATATGGTTTTTTTAGTTATAAATTAAACCCAATGAATTTAATTAAACAAGTCAACATAAAACCTTATTGTGGCCTGGAAGCAACAATTTAGCTCCATGTTATTTGCTTCCTGCAGGGCATTTTGCAGCCCAATTGCAGAGATTTTCAACATGTGAGGTGAACTTTCCCAAGAGCCTTTGAATAGTTAATGAAATTAGGTTACCCAAAAGGTTTGTGATGTGTTTGAAGAGTTCAAATACATCAACGTGTTGCATAAAGTAAAACATGAAGAAATACTTAAATATTGAGCAGTTATGTATTCATAGATTTCTGTCAGATAGCAATATGTGCTTGTTTTGACCAACTTGACTGGTCTCCATTGTAGCACCTACAGTACATGAAACAGACAACCCTAAAAACATGGATTTTTGTTGGCAAGAAAAGTGTTTAAGAGGTTGTTAAACGATAATACTTTCGTGCCATACCAGATGATCAGAAAGTACACAGAATATGGTGACCAGAAATGTTTAAGGGGTGTTTTGCTGAATCAGCCTGCATTGACATGCTTTCTGCATGGTCTGTGGGATGATGCCTCCTCTCAGGAGATTAAACATCATCAAGCAACAGAAAGGTTTGCACATTGTGTCTGTGCCTCATCATATTTGCTTAATTTAAACCACCCTAATGTTACTGATGCAGCAGGGTCTCTCTTCCCACAAGCAACTTTGACAGTTTGGAAATGTAGTGTGGGTTCAGTTTCAGTCTCACTTCCAATTTCATGGCTTTCTTTGGCTCTTTTCAGTCATTCACTCCTACATTTTTGCCCAGTTAAAGTCTTCTAATTTTTTTTCTACCCCCTGAGTTTTCTTGGCAGTTGTAGCAACCAGCTAAGAGACTGCTGAGTGTGTAGAGGGATACACAGCTGCCTCTACAGATCAGTTGAAAATGTCTCAAAGGGATTAATTTAATCTGGATATAATTTGGGGATCACTTAACTATTGTTCATATTATATTACAATATTTTAGATTTCCATAAAATATTTTTAAAGACATACTCAGGGTCATATTTACCTTCTGCAGTGATCCAAATATCCAGGTATATTGTGCATTTTTCGTGGTTGAGTCATTTATGTACATCACTTGTTGCACCTTGACTCATACAGCAGACAGACAGACATGCCTTCAGGGTGGAGAAGGAACTTGTGCTAATGTACTTTTAAGGTTTTTTTCTTTTCTTTTGGGGACCATTCTACCTCTGCAAACCCCAAACAAAACACTATCTGTAAGTTGAAAGGTTTTCATCGTGCTTGGCTTGTACAGTCACAGGAGAATCTGATAATAATCTGAAAAGTGTTTACTTCAGACCTCCTTACTGCAGACCTCCATGGTTCCTGCTGTTTGGATATTTGGTTGTGTATTCACTTTTCTTTTTCTCATGGCAGTTTTGACAAGAAACTTGCTGTTCATAAGTGTGTAGATCACACAAATATGCATAGCTAGAAATATATTTTCTACAGTGTGTTGATTTGACAAAGTTTGTGTATTATAGTAACTGATGAATGTTATTATAATCATAAAACATATTGGACAGAGGCATGACACTTGAGTCTGATTTTAACTTATCTTTTATTACTTTTAGGAACAATTTATGCTTTACAACACATGGTTGTCCTCAAACATGAAACATATTCATGAAAGAAAAGCAGCAGCTTCGTGGATTTCAGACTGACATATTTGCCATTTTTCATGTACACATTGTTGTGTAATACATGCATGCATATGTTTGAGACAGGGGAAAGAAAGTAGCAGTAGAGAACTCTGTAGCCTCAATTATCAGCTGTGGATCAGACAATGTCATGGCTCTGTGTCCTTAACTGAGATGTTATCAGACATCAGCTCTTCCGTTTCCCTCAGGGCTTCTAAGAAATCTACTGATGAGACCACGAGAGAGGTCTGACCCACAGTAGATGTGTGGGGAGGGGGGAGGAGGGGGGAAAAGGCAAAGGAAAGAGAGGAGCCGTGGGAGATAGAATAGCAGGGAGATGGGGGTCAGGTTCTGGAAACAAAAGGAAAGAATGTAGGAAGACAGAATAGATAATTCAGGGCAGAAAATGGATTGAAAGGGGATGAAAAGCTCCATTTTTGTGACGGTGAGGACTTTCCACATTATTATACACAGGTTTAGCTGACTTGCATGGCATCTGGCCACATAAGTCTCTAAGGTCTAAGCTCCAAGGGGCATTGTCACCATTAAACGCACACATAGGGCACAAAATAGGGAAGGACTAGCGTTTGAAAGAGATAAACGTGTCTGATTTCTATTCCAAAGAGGTAATAATTAGAGTCTGTGTGATTGCGCGTTTAACCCAATGCGCTGCTGTTCCTGTTGAAGGAATGTTGATTACAGGCCCTTTTTTTTGCTGAAGTATCATAAAGATGACAGTAAAAACACGAGTGTGCTTGTAGACTACAATCTTTACTTAAGTTAAACAGTCAGACTTTCTTTCATCACAGGTTTCCATACTCACAGAGTCAATGATAGATTGTTTCAGGCTTTTCTTATAAGATGATCAATAAAAAAGATTCATCATATTTGTGGAAATTCAGGAATGTTCTCATTAACTGTAAAATCTGCATATCTAGTTACAGCATAAACCGTTTTAGCTCTACATGCTGATTAATACCAAAATGGTGGCTTGTTTGTGTGTTTAGCAGAAATGGGAGTTTTCTCTCAGCTGAAGTGAAAGTAGTGAAATATCCCGTGTGCATCATGCCACAAAGAGTTTCTTTCTAACACAAACAGATTTTGCCGTGGTGCATAAACCCAGACGTTTTGGGTAATGTTTGTGTGTCAGAAAGAGGGATTTTGTAAGAACTAGCACTGAAGCTTAAATGGCTCCTCATTAGTCCCTATGTGGAAAAGTTTATAATCCTAAAATAGCCTTCCAGGAAGTCAGATGGCTGCAGATGATTCACAGCAGATCAGAATAACCGAAGGAGTCAATTATCTTGCCCGAACAACTCCACACATGGTTTATAACATTGCAATGTATGTCTTAAGCATTGCCACACATCTGTGTTAATCATAATGGATTACACACACCATGACTGCGGATGATTCATTCATAAAGTGATTTCTAAAAGAGATGTCTGTGACACTTTATTGCTGACTTTTGAATGCTTGAATTGGCTGAAATGTATTGATTTGACTCAACTGACTTGTGAATGATGCTGATATGTTGTTGTTGGCTTCTCAGAAGCCGGGCCTGTGTTTACAGATTCCAGTAAGAAGTTGAGGTAAACCTTTGGTGGCTTTGTTGCTCAGAAACTTACTGAAACTGTTAAGCTGTTTCATACATGCCCATTTAATGTTCTGAAATAATCTAAACAGTCAGTGTTTATTTTGCAACTATTCAAAGTGATTTCCTGCCTGCAGTTGCTCTTTATAGTAATGTGTGCACAGTACACTGAACTATAACACTATAACATGGTGCAAAGGCCCAAAAGCAATAGTTTCTAAATGCAGGATTTTATTACACTTAAAATAAAAGCAACAGACTAACTGAGTTAAAACAATACTGATTATTATCACTTTGTCTGATTATTTTTTGTTAATACTGTTATTTAGTCCAGGTTTTCCAGCAAAAATGTAAAATGTTTCTTTACTTGTCTAAAGGAGGGAGGTAACATTAATCTGTATGAGAAAATGTTGCAACTGCATAAAAGAAAAAAAATATAAATAAGTACTTGATGAAATTAATTAATTAAATTAATTGCATTTAAATTAGTAGATACATAAAATAATTACAGTATGTCCTATATACATTAATTCCTGTCACTTTACCTGTACTTGTTGGTTTATTCATCCATTTTTTTAGTTAGTTTTAGTCATACTCTGAGTTTTACTCTTTAGTTGCTTTATAAGCTGCCTTTTCACAGGGAGTTGTGGTGGGATTCTGTTTTATTTATGTACATGACACGTGTATAATGACTGTAAAGAATTTCTGCCCTCGCCTAATGGCTCTCATTGTTAGTGTTTATAAAATGTTGCAGTAGAGCAGCACAGTAACATGGGTTGAGAATGGGCATTGAACAGTTTTCTGCTTATTTTACCACAGTTGAGCTTTTGTTGAACTTTATAATGCCTTCTTGCCCTTTGACCTTGCTCCACGTCCGTCACATTCTTGCAATAAAAGTTAAATCTAAACTGTTTAGTTTTTGTATTTCACTAAGCAAGCCTTATATTTTATTAGTTCCTTGATATGCAAAGGTCTGCATGATACTGATAGACAACACATTGTAGACGGGCGTATTGTATTACTCCATCAGTGGTCTGTTTTTGGACAGCTGGCAGGATGCATATTTGTAAGTAATCTACCAGGTTATGTGGAAATATTGAACGCATATGTGTAAAAATGTTATCTTCTTTTGAGGTAAAGCTTATATTTGTTTTGCATTGTGGCATTCAAAATGAACTGAATGCTTTAGCAAACATTTTCAAATTCTTGCTAATGTCATGCAATTCCTGTGTTATCGTTACAAATCCAGACATTCAGTTGTTCTGCTTTCCCAACCTGTTTCCCTCTTGCTGTTTTCCAGACCACAGGAAATGGCCAGAAAGTGGCCGGGCTGTATTTCTGTGCGTCTTAAGAATAGCAGCATTGTGTCGTTGTTGTGGGAATGCATGACTGAGCTAGAGAATATCCTTACCAAAACAAAAACTCTGTGTACTCAAAGGTGTTTTGTCTATACATGTAACAAGAAACAGCCAGAGCAATGTAAAAGATAAGTCTATTGCCTTCTTTTCTTTCAGCCAGAGCAAGCTGCAGCAATAAGCTGCATGCCATTAAAACCAGGGTGGATTAATTATACAAAGGGATTTGATCCTTTTTCTGCTGTAGTGTGAAGCTTCCCACTGCATCTACATCAGCTACAGGTATTCCCAAACATGGAGGAACGTTTGTTTTTCCCCATCACTTTGTTCTGTGGGCATTTATCTTTAAATAATGAATTATTTAGCATTTCTTGATGCATTTTTGTTGCTTTTGAATATTTGGATTTACATAACAGAAACCTTTTCCGGGTCTTTGTTATGCCTGTCGATCCAGATCAAACACTCATGGTTTTGCTTTCATGTGATGCTGCTTCACACCCCCTCTTTTTAGTTTTAGCCTGAATCAGCTGATGCTCTCCTCAGGCGAGGGGAAATTCAGGCCAAAGTTATCTCATGTTTCAGTGCCGCTTCCTTCTCAGCAGTATGTTCTTCAATTATGTAAGCTGCCTATTTCTCGTTTTCCACTCCGTTGTCAAAGCTCTTTCACATCTCACTTCACACCGAGCATCAGTCACTTCCAACCCCTGAAACTGCTGGTCTTTTTCAGGCTGGCATCCTCTTTATGCAGCTGATCGACCAGGCAGTGATTTTAGAGAAGAAACAGTTTGTCACATGTAGCTTTGGCCGGCTGCATAACAGCGTGTTGCACTCAAGTATATAACATGAAGTGAAAGGGATGAGAAAAAGGTCACTTGGTGTCAGTTCATGTTAACTGGTATGTTGACTACCACTGGGACAGGGCTGCTTTGCCTGGTATAACAATACTGAATAGTGAATGTAGTCAAAGGAATTTTTTGTCCTTTTCCTCTTGAAAAATATGTTTAAAGGTGGGTTTGTGCTTGTATAAATCTATCTATTATTATCTCTTTATATGATGAATATGTGTACATGATTGTTTTAGTGACACTCAGTATAGTGTTGTTAACTATAGACACGTCTTAAACTTCAATTTTTTTGAATGCTTGATGTCCTTTCATCACTTTTACTTTTTATTTTTCTCTTGTCAAAAGGTTCCCACAATAGCTGTTTTTTAATGTTTAATTAGAAGACATGAAAAATGGGTTAATGGGAATGACAACATTCATGAGGTCTTTTTATACCAGAGAGAAACATGTTTCAGAGACTAAAAATGGACTTGTGTTATCTCCCTTTGGAAAACCAAGCTGACTTGTAGGCGGGAGATCAGCAGACTGAATCCCCAAGCCCTCCACATTTCCCACAGATATGCTTATCCAGGTGCCACAGCATTTATATATTAAAGTGGGTTCCAGGATATAGGAGTTTGGGTCATATAGCTATAGACTGAATGATAAACTGTGAAAATAATTAACAATTTGTAAAAGTAATTTTGTCTTTGTTAGATAGAGGCTAGTATTTTGTCTGTTTTTAGTCATTGTAATAAATTAATTAGTCTACTACATTATGTCAAACTTAAAAAGAGGATTTAAATATATAACCACTGTTTTTATGGAGCATCACTGCGATAAAGATTGGACCTAATAAAGCCCGTCTCGTAGCTTGTCAAATTCAACAGATTGGTAATGAATGACTCTTGTAAGAACGGAGCCTGGTGAACATATGTACCTACAAGTTTTTACACGCAGTATTATCTTACTCGTTGCATTCAGCCTGAATGCATTTTCACCGACTGCTTTGAGCTTTTTCCATGCTTTTTCCAGCTCGGTCAGTGCATGCTGCTGTATTTTGTGACTTTGCGTGCTCGGTGTCTTTGCACGTGTGCACTGGTTGCTGCTTGTCTGGGCAGGGCAGGGCAGGGCTTCCTGTTGCTGTGATTGCTGCCCAGGCAAAGCAGAAACCCTTTGGTCTTTGTTCCTCTCTTGCTCTGCCACCTGGACCTTCATACACAAATCTGGCGCCATGTTCTCCTCTCGCCTCCTCTCCTGCCTGCTATTCCCACTTCCTGCCTGCCCTCTCATTATCTTTCGTGGTCTGTCTTCAGCTTTTAGTTTCTTTTTTCCCTCTTGTTTTTCTTCATTAATATCAATTACTCCTTGCTGCCTCCTCCTTCCCCCCCTTCATTTATTTCAATAAGTCTCACAATGCCCTATCCATAGCTCTGATTCATTTGGTGATTCACAAAATGAAAATTCATAGGTGATAACAAGATCTGTTTTTCATTGCAGTCTCTGTGATCCACATGTTGCTTCATTTTTTATGCATTTATTTTAACCACTTCAGTTTTTATGGGAAAAGCCGAAGTGTGTGATGTCTCAGTGAGCCACGATGCCGCGCGGATTAATTGAGTCATCCTTAATAGATTGGATCTGGCTGAATCTGTTCAACGAGGCCGAGCTATAAAAAGGTCAAACGGATGTGGCTTGTTGTAAATTGCATTGAACTAATGAATAATCTTGATTATGATCACATCCTATTTTGTGCGCTGACATGTTTTTGTACAAACAGGCTGAGATGAGTTGCTCACATCAAACTTCACGAATAAAGGGAACTATCGGTCCCTCAAGCTGAATAATAAAGATTAAGTATATTTTTATTGAATCAAATTATACCGTAAGTCAGATCAGATTACACAGTGGAGTGAAACCAAACATTTCCTTTATGAGCAGACACCTGGATAGTCTGGATTTTGGCTGCTGCATCTATAAAGACGTGTAAAGCGATACACAGTAATTAAAGTATCTGTTTGTGGGGAATGTGCCAGACTGCACTCTTGTCATGTGTGCTAAGCAGGCCTGTTTTTGTGGTTGGTAAATGGATTTTAAAGTGTTGGTTTGGAAATTGAGTAGCTCATGGAAAAAGTAGTCCTGTAATGGTGAAATTTATCTGATCTATATGGGACGGGCATTTTGTGATCTCTGTAGTTGACTAGTCAGTCAGTTAATTAGTTAATTGATGATATTGAAATAAAATGTACTTATTTAAATATGGTTGTGTATGCTCTATTGCGAACATCCTTTATGGTATCGATGCAGATGGAAAAGTGGTTGAGGGAGATGTTGGGATTGAACCAGGACTGGCTGCATGTACATGGCAGCTGCTATGCTATGAGGAGCATAGCATCAAATGGTCCTTTTGCTCATAAAGCAACATCTCTGTGAGGTTTTGTAACTTTGCTGCTCTGTTCTTCATTATAGGCAAAACCTTTATCAGAAAAAACTAAACTTTTTGCTTCCTGCTTGTTTTATTTCTGGTAATTATTTAAAATAAGACAAAACCAGAAATAATTTTTGGAGGTCCAGTTACCAAAGCTAATAAAAAAAGCAAATAAAAAAAAAATCCTAAATAAAAATCTTTTGTAACTATAGTGAAAAGAAAATGTAAACTCAGAGTTATAACCCTGTGTGGTTGGCAAGCTCCAGGGCTTTATCCATTTTAGATGTTTAGTTCTGCAACCAGAGCAGCGAACAGATCGCTTTGATGGCGATCTAATACAAACGATCAAAGAGGAAGTGCAACTTCAATTCTGGTTTGAATGAAGGTTCAAGTATGCAAATCCTGAGCTGTGTTATAAAGCACAAAATTAGCATATTTCAAATCTTTTGGTAATTTTGTGCTTCTGAGATTTCTTTAGAGTTGCTTCAGCAGGATTGGCTTTTTATTTGGACTTTTTCTCATTCTAAGAGAATACTTTAAGTTTTGTGTTTAAATCTGAACATGCACAGATTTGTTTCCCATTCCTTATAATGCTACAATAGAATTTGTAGCTTTGCTGGCATTATTACCCTTAGTGGCCCCCGCTTAACGTGCTCAGTGCTCCACACAGTCCCAGTACACATCAAACAGCTAAACAACACATCTAAAAGGTGCTTGCTTGAGAAAGTTCAAATAGGTAACAAAATTAGTACATTTTAATCCATCCTTTAGTTAATTTGTAATGGGATTTAATTAGGGTTGTGATTCACTTGCTAATCACTAGCATGATAGATAAAATACACAAAAGACGTATCTGGACATTTTCCCAGATGTTAAGGTGTTTAGGAACATGTAAGACAAAGTAGGTAAAATAATATTACACAGGAAAATAAAATGTCATGAAATG
>JBAMIG010000012.1:7761718-7794206 GCA_037177335.1 Kiunga ballochi
TGATGATGATGATGATGATGATGATGATGATGATGATGATGGATACAAGCAGAGAAGCAGATTTAATCATGGTGGTGCATGGAGTGTATAACATATCATACATATATGTATATGATGGGAAACTGACCTGTGTGTTAAACCTGGGTTTGAACTCATTTGCATTTGGGTTTAAAGTTGATTTCCTAACTTGGCTGCAGAAAAAAAAAAAAAAAAAACAGTAAACAGGATTTTAAAGTTCAAGCTGAGATTTTCCTTATTTATAAAGATGTCCAGAAAATATTGTTTATTTTTTATAGCTACTTTAAAACACTTAGCTAAATAGTTTGATATAAGTACACACACACACACACACACACATATTTATATATATAAAAACTAAATATATGCACAATAATATATATATATATTATTTATTTAACCAATTTGTAAAAAGTAGAGCTCTATAAAAACACAGATGATTAACTTAAACTGCGTTAAAAGTGTTTGTAATGTGGACAATGGACCTCTATGAACTACACAGCATCTTCTTTTAAAAGACTGTAACCAGAATTAAGTTTTATCCAAACTTACTCTTGAACAGCCTCCTTTTTTTCCTCCTTCTCTTCATGCTTGGGCCCACTGAACGTAGATGTGGCTGTTTGAACTCCTTGTGATGTCACATCCATTCCTGCCCTCTTCTGATCTGGTGCTGAAGGAGAAGGAGACAGGGCAGCGGGGCTGCCAGGCTTACTGGTATTTGTGGTGATAGGGGATGAAGCAGGAGCAGCTCCAGGGGTGTTAGCAGGAATGACTACAACACCATTTTCACTACTGTCCCGTCCCACTGCAGAGGACTTGTCCTGGGGAAGGTCTTTAGGTTTTTCTGCTGGATCTCGGACTGGCTTGGTCATCATCTGGTCAAAGGCTGGGTCTGGATTGGAACTAGACTGCAACTGGAAGAGATGCAACAAAAAGATTAGCTGAAAAGCTCAATTACTCATCTTTGGTTTATTGATCATATGGTAGTGATACTTACTCTAAAATCTACACTAAATTTCTTCAGATTATCTATTTGTTTTCTATGGTCTGGTGCCATTGAAGGGGGTCCTGTAAGCAGAAACCAGTTCAGATTATGGAAAAATATATTTCTATTACTGTTCGACACCCTAAATTACTGCAGCTTGATATACAAGAACAGGTGTAAGACAGGTGTGTCTTTTTAAAAAGCCCTAATGATTAAGTTTAGGTTGAAACTGATTTCTAAAAACAAAGTGGCATCCAGTGTAAACTGTACCTTTACAGACTGGTCTAGTAATACTAGGGGAACCATCCAGAGGCTTAACATTCTCCTTGTTTGCTGATGGGGACATCTGCCTCATCTCCTGGACACGACACTCCTTGACTATAAAAAAAAAAGGGGGGGAAAAAAAACACAAAAAACAAACATTTTTCTGACTTAGGGCTAAAAAACAAAAACAAAAACAAAACAAAATCACAGAAATGCTACTGGCATTTTGTAGCATCTGTATTTATTTTCTCCTCGGTCAATCTAAGTGGAAGTATTTCTTAAATGCGTATTTACCATCCCCTGATGGAGAGGTGACCATGTTGGAGGCGGGACTATTAGCAGTAGGGGAAGAAGCGGATGGCAGCGTTTCAACTGGAGCTGTTCCTGTTTGGGGTGAAGGAAGGGAGGAGGAACCAGGAGACGCTCCTCCCACATTGTTCTGTCTGGGTGAGCGAGGTCTGTGAGCTGAGGAGAGACAGAAAAAAACCCACTGGAGATCACATTGACTTAAGGCAGCTGCATGACTTGTTTTATAATTACAGGTTAAGTTTTCTAAATCAACTTTACGGACAGAAAATCTAATCAATTATCTCCAAAAAGCCTGCACTACCTCCACTGACAACTGAGGACCAAGTCCCTCCAGAAGAGCTACTTCTGGTTGGTGGAGCTGCTAAGACCTCTCCAGGTGCATTGTGGGAAATCAAGTCCACTCCAGGGGGAATGCCACTGATTCTAGAGGGTGGTACTCTGTGAGCACGAGGGGTCCGCTGAGATTTTGGCGACATCCTGGGAGGACCTGTGGATGAAATCAAACATTAATCTGTGAACTGAAACTGGCAAGGATTTTTCTACAGTCTCCAACTGTGAAAGCTTCTTTTCCAAACTCATCTCTGGCTCAGAACGATATGCCAATCCTCTGCAGCGACGGTCATTAACTCCGATTTAAAATCATATGAGCCTGTGGTGGGCATGCGAGTTAGTGGACAAACCGTAGATGACCACTGAAAGTGACCAAACGCTGCAATGCACTTATAAAACCACAGCAAAGTAAAAGGGAGAGATGAGAAAACAAAAGAAAGAAAGAAAGAAGTAAGCTGGCCTTATTTTTACTGCTTAAAAAAATACTTTTGCAAATAAAAAGAATCAGTCTCACAGTTGCTGAGGTGGTTGATGGATTTGGCTGGAAGGCTTGACTGGTATTTACAAAGACTAAATGTAAATTAAATGCTTAATCTTTTCTTTATTGAAGATCATCTTTTTACATAAAACTCACATCTATATACATCCTATTACTCTCTGATCTTCCTTTAAAATCGCTTGCAACAAAGACATTCAGTGATGGTTCCTTCTGTTTTGGTGCAAGAACCCACAGGCGCAAAACCCAAAAGGCGCAAAACCCAAAGGCGCAAAAAGCACAGCAAAGGAAAAACACCTCAATGCACCCACATGCCAAGAAGAAACCGCCTGATGCACTAACAAAGAGTCAGATTTGTTCAATACAATATCCTCATCTTTTCAGAACAAGTGGAAATCCCAAATCTGACCCAAAGTCAGTGAAGAAGCAATTTCATCATTTTGTGTTATTCCACACTAGACCTGGGCAAATTTAGTTTTGAAAGTTTTTATGTCTTTACTTTTAGGCTAATTGTTCATAATTTGACTGGAAAATTTGTTTAAAAATTGAGTTCAATCCCTCCACCTTCAACTCATGTCTTTGCCCAGGTCTGCTCCACAGTGATGTGGATACCTTCTGAAGACATGCGTTTGGGTAGAGTGGAGGCTGGCGACGTGGGCCCATGGTGAGAAAAGGAGGATGAAGAGGAAGAATAGGAGGGATGAGATGGGTGAGAGGGAGGCCTGGAAGGTCGAGAAGGGGGTCTGGAGGGTGGTCTGGTGGGCGTGGTTGCCCGGGGAGGCAGGGAAGAAGGGCCAGACTGGTAACGAGAGGGGGGACGAGAGGAAGGAGACGGACAGGGTGAGGGCCAGTGGGATGAACCTAAAAGAGGCAAGGACAAATGATCAAAGATGATAAACCATCAATCAAGAGGGAGAAAAAAAAAAGGCTCAGCAGAAATGGAAAGGTGTGCGTTAATAAATACGAGAAAGAAATGTAAAAAAAAAAGAAGCTATAAATGCAAAAAATGGTTTTAACAAGAACAACAAATAACATCTAACTCATCAAGTCAACATTAAAATAATCTAACCTGAGAGAAAAAACTGTTTCCAGTCAGTGTAGGGGTCAGAAGTACTGTTCACTGTGGACTGTAAAACCTCTGGTTTGTGAGGGAATTATTAAACGTACCTCCGTTAACCACCCTCTGATCGGCCCCAGAACTGGGACTGTAATCATGGGGTCCTGGCCGAGGAGTCGAAGGTCCAGCTGAGCCCAGGCGAGGTGAATTCTGACGACCCGGCCCCCATGACATGGTTTCTCTGTTCCTCTGACCCGGAGGAATGTACTTGTTCTCTCTACTCTCACACAAAACAAAGATGCACAAAAACAACAAACTGATGATGGGTATGCAAATGTGGTTTCTGAGCCGGTCCAGAGAACCACCTTCAATAAACGAGGACCGAAATGAAACACAGTAAAATGAGTCTTTCAGGTTCTTTTCATTTACTTTAATGAACAGAGCCTGAGAGAAAACTCTGCACCCCCTTATAGCAAAACTAAAAAGCTGTGTTCATGCATAAGCTTGCAATAAATGTAAAGGGAAAGCATCGTTTTCTGTTTATAAAGATACTATGAAGGATGCATCTTCCACATAAATAAATTAATAAATAAATCTACAGGCCAGTAATATGGTAGAAGGTAACATAAAAATTAAGTCTGCTTTTTAACAAATAAAATTAGGAAAAAAGTTGCATTGTTGTTTATTTGCCATGAACAATGTTTGAAACCTGAACATGATATCTAACTGCATAATGTAAGATGTGGTTTATCAATGTTAATCCCTAAATATTTATGTGTGTATCCTTCTCTTACCTGCTGAGTGTGTGGGTCTCCCTCTCCCCTCGCACCACAGCGGTGTATTTCTCCTCATCAGTGCGTTCGTCATTCTCCAGGGCCACGCGGGCCTTATATGTAGCACTGGCCTCAATCTCCTCCGCCAGCTGGGCAGCACGTGCTTCTCTCTTCAGGAACTCCTCCGAGTTATCACGCTCTAAGGGCACCCTGGAAACCAAACTCTGGTGAGATTAGGACTGATAACAACACACAAGTTCAACTCTTCACTTTTCCTGCTGCAACACACCCGAATTAGATCAACGGCTCATTGAGAGGCTGGTGCAGAAAATGTTGGGAGAAACTTTTCATTCAAATCAAGCAAGTTGAACTGAGGGAGACACTAAAACCTGCAGGATGGTAGATTTGGATAATTGGTTTTGGTGATCTCTGATCTTGGGGCAAGTTTAGGAATTACAGTGCTTTCACGTGTAACTTCCTTTTTCAAAAAAGCTCAAGTTTTTAGAGAGATCTGAATATAAAAGTAATTATTTTAAGGTTTTATGGGCTTTTCTCTGAATCCATCATCCATCAAGCAGGTAAAAGAACTGAGTTTACAGGTGTGGTGTTTGCATTTAGAACATTTTTATGAATCTACAGCATGCAGCCAGAAGCTCTCACTGACCATGAAAGAGCATAAATTGAGTGGGCTGAAAGAGGGTATATATTGGTGAGATTGGGAATTTAGAAATATCCCCAAAAAAAAAGTTTACTCAGTACTGGAACAGCATTGTTTGGACAGATAAAAATGAGATCCGTCTGTGAAAGTAGTATGGAGACAGGAAACGGCTCTTAATACAAGGTACACCGCGTTAGATGGTGAAAGTACACGTTTTCCAACAGGACTGGGTCACTGCGGTTTATTGATGTGGCAGCAGAGAAGCAATGGGATGAAAGTTTATATCACATCACCATACATATGAGCAATGACCAAAACATACTGCAGCAACCAGCAGTTTAAGTCAGTCACCAAAATCTGAACATGGCTTCCCGTAAAAGTTACTGACTGAAGACAAAATTCAATGCAAAAAGACTCTCGAACAACAAACATCATTAAACAGCAGCAGTAACGGTCACAAACGGAGAAACCCCAGTGTTTGGTGAAGTTTATGAGTTCCATGTTTCAAGCAGCCCTTGATTGAATAGCATTTTCATAAAAACATTTATAATAATAAAAAAAAAAAACTAAAAAAAAACTATATACGCAATGTTAATTATCCAATATGATTTTTGATCCTCTGAAATTAGGATACTTTTAGTGTCCAAATATTTGGGTGCCTAACTCTATACGACTATTGATGGTTATCAAGACATTCGTGGTAAAGATGTTCCCAGAAAGAGAAAAATGAAGGGAAAAATGCAGAGGCTTACGTATATGTGGACAGACTGCTGTCATATGTAGACAGGACGCCATACTTCTCCTCGTTGTATTTGAACATGTCGTTGGGATCCCATCCATTTGACTGAAAGAGAGCAGCAAAAAAAGCATTTGGAAAAAAAAACTGTAAATATTTACTTCAACCAGTTCATTGGAAGTTTGGATGATATCCCAGGTATAAAATGGGTCTATTTGTTGTTAGTGTTCCTTCTCACCACATCTGTGTCCAGAGACTCAAGGCTGTCAGAATTGTGGGTCTCTCCTCCATCCCAGGGCTCTAAATCTTTTTCTTTGTGCTCACCATTGATTCTACCGCTTACAGCAGCATCTGTGAAGTTGTCTGACACATAAAAAATATATATACATTTTCTTACAAACCACATACTGCCAGTCTACCTCTTGCTGAATACAATCTTGTGGCTTCTTTGCTTCTTGACATCTGCACAGTAACTTTATCTGATCTGCTTTTAATGACTTATTTGTAATTTTTGCTGTTTTTGTTCTTCTTTACACCTGTAATGCTTTTGCTGTTTTTATGTAAACACTTTGAATTGTCCTGTGCATTAAAAGGTGCTATACAAATAAACTTGCCTTGCCTTCACTCTCTGCCTCAAGTTCACACAGTAATGGTATGAAGGAGGGTTGTGGAAGTTCAGACACATTCGCACACAACCAGAATTGGGCCTAACTGTATGTTAAAAAATATCTTTTCAGCATGTATGAGCGTATGAACTAATCTCCTTTTAGTGAAGCTGGTAAAATGCAAATGTTCTGTTAGTATAATTTGAGCTAAAGTACAGAAACAACTAAGAAAGAAAAACCTCCGTTTGTAACATAATGTTCCCATTAAAATTAATTAGTATAGAGCTTTAACTCTGGCTTGATTTTATCAGGTATCAGTAGTGCCTTTCTCATTACCTAATTTGTTCAACATCACTATGGCAACAACTTGTGGTGCAGCCATCTCTCGTGTAAAACAATACTTAAGACTGCTTGAACATATAAAATATCTTGGTTTGGAGAAAAATGATTGCAGCTTTGCTTAAAGTGGAATTAAACATTGTAAGACAGTAGATCTAATCTCCCGTTCGTCAGCGATCTGTTCTCACGTTTGGGGATTGAAGGGCTGTTTCCTTAAAGCATACTGGTCACCTGGAGCTGAATATCTCAGACATCACGATTAAAAGTGTATTTAAGCACATGTGACAAAGATACAACAGAAACAGGACATTTGCACTGTGTGCATACTGGGTTAACTAGTCTGGTAAATATTTAAACAGGTTGTTGGCATGCTTTGTGGATCAAAGGGTTTGTAAATATATCACATATACAGTTTCCCACACAATGGTAATACTTTGGCAGGCTGCCCAACATATCCCAACAGTCATCAACTACTGAGTCATTTGCACATTTAGATTATTTTCCATTTAAAATATATATTTAAAAACTCTATTATAACAGAGCTGTGCTTTAGCACTATAAAACATAAAGCACACAGACAGCAGCTGACCACACTTGACCCTCTGACACACAATCATACGATAGACCCTCCCTGCTCAGTGCAAACAGTCTGGATCAAGATGGTTTCACAGCAGAAACACTCGCTGCCATTGCCAACAAAAGTTTAATAACTGACCTCCTTTCAGCTAAAAGGTTAGGGATATTCAACTCTGAAGTAAAACTTACAAAAATAAAGTATTTCTCTGCTATTATATAATGAATGTATTTTAGTAGATTTTCAATGGCAATGCCTTCATTTCAAATTATGTATTCAAACCAAACTCTAGAAAATGGGGATGGGGGGGTGGGGTTTGCTGTTATTTGTTATAAACAGCATTTTGTTGAATGAATAATCATTGAACAGTTGTATAAATGTACTTTAAAGAATTAAGAAAGCCATTTTAAATACACCTGTAGAGGTTATAATGCTTTTGGGTACATTCAGACATCAAAACCAAGAAGCTGAGCATCTCCAACTTTCATTAAGGTTTAGCTGTATCACCCACCCCTACTTTTGCCATTCCCCACCACCTCTGATTCCATACCACCAAAAGTATACTCTCATTATGTGGGAAACACTAATACAGCATCATTTTATTTACCAATTATACAAAAGGGATCAATCACAAATCAAAGACTGGGAGAGTGTGTGGTAAGAAGACATGCATTCAGACTGCAGGTAATTATGAGCTATAAGAAGTTCAGACAAGAAAAACAGATCAAGCAGTAGTGTGCTTAACATAGTGTCTGCAGTCTGATATGTTATATCTGTTGCTTTCAATGGAATCAAACTCATAGTTAATGATTTTAGTTAAAATAAACATAAACCAGAGCTCTGAGATACTTAGGTTTGCTCAGGAGCTGCAGCAGAGCAACTTTAGAAACAGAGATGCTCCAAAACAAATATAATAGAAATAACTTCTCTCCATCACATCTAGGAACAAAACTTTCACTCAACTTAAAGTTAAAACAATACCTTTTAAAAAGGTGCTAAATATTACATTTATCACAAGCATGGCCGATTGAGTGATGTCTAAACTGAGATGCTGCTCAGCCAAGCAGGATTTTTATCCACAGAAAGCAACATTTAGCCGAAAGAAAAATGAAGCCAGGGTGAAATGATGGAGTGAGACTAACCAGCATCACATATGCAATTTTCATTTTTAGATTAAATGATAATGGTCATCTTAGCACTTTCATTGTGAGGACTATAATGCAGCAACAACTGGTGACAGATTGAAACAGAGTTTTTGATTTTAGCTCTAATAAAGCATGTTTGTCTGAATTCATACAGGTGTGTCAGGAGAGAACAGTCATATATTACCTGTGTCAGAGGAGACTAGACCATTGGAAAGAAAAGACACACAGATGACAAAGAGTCAGAGATGGACTGACAGATACAATGTATGATGAACATATAGTTGACTACCTGACCATTTAAGACAGGGCTACCCAAGTCCGGTCCCCGAGATCTACCATCCTGCAAAGTTTAGATGCAACCCTTTTCCAACACACTTGAATCAGATTGATTAATTGTTTCTTGTGCATGTCATCCAACTCTACAGAGGTCTGGTAACAAGCCATTCATTTGATTCAGCTGTGTTGGAAAAGGGTAGTATCTAAAGGTTGCAGGATGGTAGATCTTGAGGACCGGACTTGGGCAGCCCTGATTTAAGACCTTCAAAGCAAAACGTTTTGTATTTCCACAGCTTGAGTGTGCTTTACATGGTTTTAAATCAGTCTGCGCAGACCAAAAACTCCACATCTTTTCATTTCAACTATTAAGTTATCGAATTAGACACTTTTAGAGAACAAAAACGTTTCAAATATAAAGTCGATTGTTTTTCAAAGGAAATGTCTAAGGGTCAAAACAAATTACACAAATACACACTCACTCAACTGTTATTGACTGTTGCCAAGACAATCTCCAGACCAATCAATACATCAAATTAGTCTTCAATGACAAACTCATGGCAGCACATCAGTGACATGAGGGCAGAGAAGACTAAAATGATCAATACTATGCATGTGTGCACCAATAGGCATTACCTTGGTATGCATTTATTTTTGTTTGGCAGATTTAAAAGAAAACACTGAATATGCAGTGAAGAGTTAATAAACAATTATGTTTGATAATACAAAACCTTTTAGTACCTTTCCTTGCAAAATTTAGGTCCACATCTTTAAAGGTCACCACAACAACATCAGAGGCCTTGAAAATGATGCTCTCTATAATATCTTCTTTCCTGGGGCCTGTGTTTGGCTCAGGGCTCTTTCTGTGAGCAGCATCCAACACCAGGTCACACTGAGGGAGACAGTCATGATAAAGTAGATCCAATTAAAATCTGAGACACCATACATTGTCTCCTACCAGCCATAGTTCAGTTACTGGAGCTCAAATGTTTACTCTGGGATATAACAAAAAATCTTTAAGAGAAAGTAATTAAGCAGAAAGCCCAATATTTAGTGTCCAGTAGTACAGGACTAACTATTTAAAATCAATGCATCGCAATGCAAAAAGTGACAATTCAATTACGCTTTATAAAATGTCCAAAACTAATTGGTTTTTTTAATAGTTAAGGCAGGAACACAGCTTCAAAATAAGCAGGAGGCAAGGGTCACACTGCTACCCAGACACTTTAGGGAGAAGGACTGGAAATCCGTCCTCCATCAATGTCTGGGTGGAAAACAGTAAACGATAGAAACAGCTAGCCTTGCTGCTACTGTAACAGATTCTGAGATTTACTTACCAGGTTCTAAGACATTTAGAGATATTTTAGTTTTTACAGACATGAGAACAGACGAGGTTTGAACAAGACTTACTCCTCATGTAAGTTTTTCAAAATAAAAAAATAGAAATACTAGAAACAAGTGACAGCAGCTATGATCCCAGCCCAGGAAAAAGGAGGTTGTTGTTCCCATTGCAAACACGTTTTTTTCTCACAAGAAAAATTTTAAAGAGAAAGTGAAAAATTTGTTTGCTATTTTTATACGTTTGAAATAATGAAGTGAATTGAATATAAAATAGTATAAAAATAGCCACGGACTAGGGGAAAACCCTATGTGGTGAAAAAGATGCATGAAAATCCTGATTATCATTTAATAAATAAATTGTAGCACCCTGTATTGTAATCAAATCGTGAGGAATACGGGATCGCTCACCTCTATGTTTTAGCCTTCAAAAGATTATTTGTTGTTATGTTCTATTATTTTAAGCAGCTATTTATTAACTATCAAAATATCATTAACAGAACAGACATGTAATCTATTTTGCATGTCTTTTTTGTAGCATTAAGTAATTATTAAAAGAAGATTATATATATATATATTATATAAAGAAGACTATATACCAACTCTAAATAGACCAAATAATAAACTTTTGATTCAATTCCTCGTCTGTTTGCTCAAAAAAAAACTCAAAGAAGATGCTTGCTCCATCTAGAAATGCAGGCCTCGGTTCGTTTGAAGCAGAACAAATACAGGAAGCCAACCACAAAACAAAGTGCATTGTGATTTCAGTGCATGGCACTGCAAGTAAACAACTAAAACATACATCCGTGTGGGATTATAGTGGGCTCTGGACAGGAGAAACAGCTAACGGGGAAAATGTGGAAGAAATTGGTCAAAGTTCTGATCGGCCCAGTGATGCAGCTCTATATTTTCCTGGTTCTGATGGAGTGAAACAGGTTTTTAAACGGTTCATTTACACGCTTCATTAAACAGAGTCCCTAATCGGACCAAGTCTAGTAGACTATCCTGATGTTAACTTATCCAGTATGGCCCAGTATGAAAAACCAGATCAGCCATCGGAGATCACAAACATCACTTATTTGCATCACCAGTTGAATCAGTTTGCAAAATGCTCCCAGGAACTTAAATTTCCCCCCAAAATAATTATCTGTCAGCTTGTTATGACACTGTAAGAAAACTGAAATCACAAGCCCTGAAACCAAACACTTGAGCTGGAGCAAATGCAGCCGCATGTAAACATTTCATTGTATTTGAATGTTCAGGTTGGACTGCTTGTGGTGGTAAAAAACAAACAAACAAACAAACAAACAAAACAAAACCAAATATGAGGTTTAGTTTTCATTAGATAACAAAAGTGGCTTTTGCCACAAGCAGCGGACCTAATTTAGTTTCTTCTTTGTACTTGTTCACATTTCAGATACACAACCTGGTGAAAGAATTAAGAGACTTCAAACAGCAAAATATTAAATGAAAATATTACATTATATATGCTGCTGGTATCCCATTAATAAATTAATTTAAAGCTATGTTTTCAAACATCAGAATGAGATAAACTACATTGCTATGGATAAACTCTTCATTTGATCAAATTATTTTCTTCATGACAACAGATTGAGGAATACTTCCCCCTAAAAGGGAAGATGAAGAACAACATATCTTTCCACCATAAAAGGAAAGATAGAAAGGGCGATACTTATCTGAACTACCCCAGGGATGAAGCTTCTACTGAGTGCTGGCAGGATGCTGCTGTCACAGTAAGCTTGGCATACAGATAGCTACTAACAGTGACAGATTTACCTCCTTTAACATGGGCATCTTTAGGAGAAAAAAAGGCCATTTTTCTTACCTCTGGACCATATGTCTTGAAAACGCCTTCATAAATCGCTCCGTTTTTAACTCTGAGCTCACATTTGGTCCCCTGTGAACAAACAAACCTGTTATTAACATCATAAAGCAATTATTCAATCAATAAACCTAACATTTCTTTACATGTTCAAACACCAAGTTCTGAAAAAAACACCTGCTAAATCTGACAATGAATCCATTTTTTATTTGTTTATGAAACCAGCTGTCTCTACAAACAAGCGTTCGCTGCAGTATAGACACAAGTGCTAAACAACAAACTGTAATGTTTTTATCATTCAGTCATCTCAAGTAAACATGAATCATTTGCCTGAAGCAATTCTGTAACTATACCTTCCCTACTGATACATTTAAAACAAGAAAAAAAAGCTTTATATAAAAAGACATACCACTACTGAAGTCAAAACATGGACCATCCTCATATTTGCATATACACCATTGAAAAGGACCTAAAGAAAAAAAAAACTATTTGGTGGCTTCCATTTACAAAGAAAGAGTGCTGAGAAGTGCTAGACAAACAAGAAAAAGCAGTCATTTCATAATGAAAGATTTCACATGCACACACATTGAACTTGATTCTCTTTCCAATCTATGCAAGTTTTAAAAGACATCAATTGATTTAAATTACTGCAAAACACACAAAAAGATTTCCCATAACTTCTGATTAGACAGATTTGACATTGTTAGAGCTTTTGTTTGCACTACAGATTTACTTGAGTTTACAGCTTACTTACAGCTGTAGGACCTTTACCACTGTGTCTTCCCCTGAAAGAAAAAGATATTCCTGTAAAACATACCATCATTAACAGCAAAATAAAGCAAAGTTAACTGTGACAATCAAAATATAGGAAAACTGAAGTTAGATTATTAAGATGATATTGTACTGCATGTGTTATAAAGAACCCAAAACAAACATTTCCAGCACAGCTGAACATTTTGTCCAAATTCCATCCAGAAACATATCAGCTTTCATTTGCTTACTTCACCTCTTGACGCAATGGCAAAGAACTTGCTGTTTCTGATTTAACTAGTACATATTTAGATGACACATGAATGTTCAAAGAAGCACTAAGTCTTCTTTGTTATTGTAAAACTAATCAATCACTATTTGACAGCTGAAGCTTCCAGCATGGTTTTTCAACAAATGGATGCTTTTTATGCTGTGTGGCTAAAACCACATAAACAGGGATCATATAAACCTCTGAGTGTGGCATGTAAATAAACATATTCACATTATACCAGAATGAAATGTGAATACTATAATGATATCTTATTACATTTAGTAGATTTGAATAACAATTTAAGACACATTTCCCCCAAACCATGTCCTAAAATGCACCTTGATCAGCAGCTGGCACCTGGCCAGGCATTGACGCTCATTCAACGGGAACAACTGGCTTTTATGTACATAAAATGACTAATATCTGCTTAAGAAAACCGATATCAAACTAAATATGCCGTGTTAAGTATGCATGACTCCAGTGAAATCTTATTCTAGGACATCTTTGCTCGGCCTAAACACATTAATCCTGCGCAATGAATGAGTCTATGCTAGTGACCAGTGGAGATACGCCTTCCACGAAAAAAAAGGCCATTAAATATCCCAATAAACATGCTGTTTTCTTAACTGACAGTGTGTATCTGCGTTTTCATAGGACATGTGCAAAGAAAGTCATGCTTCAAGGACACGGTTTCTCACGAGAAGCAACGGCAACGTCAAGGTTGAAAGCCGGTCAGTATATAATTCCCCCCTCGCCCCTGTTCCACACCCTCCTGTTCTCTCGTGCGCCCACACGCTTTAAACCTTTTTTTTTTTTTTGCCAATGCCGTTGCAGCAATGTTACAGTAAAGCAACAAGCTAGATAGTGGTAAAATGAAAATAACTGTAGTTATTTAGTAGTCCAATTATTTGCCATTAACTAGCCGTTTCACAAAACTGCGAGCGCACTGGATTACAAGCATGGGCTGTCAAACGGCTAATTAACTCAAGCCAAATTGACACCAGGCTGATAGTGAACTGATATCAGCAAATTGGCAAGCACAGTCATTTCAAATCACATGTGGGGAAAGATAGCACAATGTTCCAAGATATATTTATATGCACAATGAATTATAAGAAAAAGGGACTCTCTATTTAACGTGCAGAGGAGTAAAATGTTACGTTCAAGTTGCATTACTACTGGACCAAGGCCTCACTAGCTAAACTGCATAACGTTTCACTGTAAAACCAACATGTCGCAAGGCCCCTATAGCGTTTCCAAATACGTACCAATTTTGGACGACTTAAAATGAATGTCATCTTTCCAAATTGCTACTGTTAAATGTGATTGTGCACAAGAATAAAATAATGACCAGATCTGCCATTGCTATTGCGTTTTTACTTTACTGAGTTTTTATTTCACAGACCTGCCCAGATTCGGTCTTCCTCCGCCGCTTCCTCCGGCTCCGGAGGCGGTCGCACCAACGGTGTTGCCACCGCCGGGTTTGCTGCGATTTCCACCGGCCTTCATTGACATGGTGATCCCATAAAAGACAGCGTCTTATATCGACCAGTTTCAGACCGCAATTTGTTGGCTATGAGACGGCGTGTGGTTGTGTGACAGGTCGCTAACGTGCTAACAGGCTAATGTCAACGTGCCTCTTGAGGAGGATGCTATGCCTAGCAGCTAGCTAGCCGATTAACACTTGCTAAATAAATTAGCAATGTGTACAATTCTTAATAAAACAAAAAACACAACATTTAAAAAAAGACAACACTCTTCAGTAACTCTTCCTAAATAAATATATGCGTTGCACCTCTTGTCAATTTGTTATGTAATCCTAACAAAAAAATTTAGATTATCTCAAAATAGGGTTTACAGCTAGCTCGGGTTCTTTCCGTTGCTAACAGCGAAAAGACCAAAACAGTCTGAAAGGGGACAAAAAACAGCGGAGGGATATATGAAAGGCGTTACGGTCCAAAACATTTTATTTAAAATGTATAAATATAGTTCTTTGACTGTATTCATTCTACTAAATAAAACGATTCGGTCATATTTAACCTTGATTCTCACTAGAATTATTTTAAATATGTATTCAGTTTGAGGAATACACATGTACCTCGGCACTATTTTCAGGAAGTCCAGGGTTCTTAAATGGTTGTGTAGTGGCATCCACGTGAGCCGGCGAACATACTACACACAAGACTACGTCTGTACGCACTGCCAATGTACAGTATGTGTCGATGGCAAACGTGTATTTAACATAATTGTTTATAATCACCATGCTCATGGTGGTAATTATTCCTGTCTCTTCAATAAGTACACCCAAATAAACTGATTAAAAACAAAAAATATATTTTTTAATCATCTATAATCGTGCCATGAAGTTCTAAATGCACTTAAAATTACAGGTGCTGACATAAATACCTAGTTATATGGTTTCTTCACATTTGTGTCCATATTTTAAATATTATATTATATTAAATTATGTTAAATTATATTAAATTATGTTATATTATATTATATTATATTATTAGCTAAGTACTTTTTATTTAGATATAAGTAAAAAAGTAATTGGAAAAACAGTCTTTTCTAAAACACTGCTTGGTTTAACTCTGTAATTTAATTTTTTAATCCATTGAATTTAAATTGTATCAATCAAACATTAAAAACAAAACAAAGAAAGATGGGAATATTTTAATAAAACTGTAAACATATTGTCAAACAACACAAGTGAGATGTAGTTTAGACACTTTTTATAGCAGAGTAGGATTATTAAAAAGGTTAGATACAATGTAAACATTTAAACAAAAAAATATTAAATAATCACACATTTTAGATTTAAAATGGTCATTTTCTTTAAAAATAAATAAAAACCTTTATAAAAGAAATGAAAGTACAAGACTGAGCATTTAAGTAGAAAACATAGATGATTAGAAACACACAAAGTAACATATAGTTAGTTAAAATGCTGAGAAGCTGTTAAGTAGTTTTTGATCTGAATGACCAGAAACACTTTACAGAAGGAGGGGAGAACTGGGAATGCAGAGAGTAGGATCAGAGTTAAGGTTCCCAGCTTTTTTTTCTGAAGACAGCTTGTGCAGATGTCACCAAGAGAGGTCAGTGTGATCCCTTAATGTTCTTTCTTCAACTCTCAACATATCCTTTCAGGTCTCTGCAGTGCAGCTGGTGGACCACACTGTGCAGCAGCAGGATAGGAAACTTTCAGTAGTGACCCTCTCAATGTTAACCATAGAAATGTCTATTTTAATTTGATAAAATAGCGAGTTACCCTAATCAAGTATAAAACATTTACATGAACAATGAGTTCTCTCTTAAAATGTTATAAAGATGATAGCCTGTTCTGAAATATCTCCAAACAGGGACCTAGACGGAGAGACAAACTGTCCAATTAACTTCATGCATGTCTTTGAAGAGGCTAGATTACAGGGAGAGCGTAAACAGAAATGACACTGGTTAGGAGAACTTCCAAAAGTTTGAAAACCTATTTCCTGAGAGACTGAGGGGCTAAAGAATACATGACAGCTTCCCTCTTGTGAATCTGCAACAATTAATGCCCCAAAATGAGTGACAAAACATTAAAAAGAAAACACTATTTTACAGTAGAAGTGTGTTGTTGGCAACAAATTCTAGAAACCATGCTTATCATGTTACTGTTGTAGCATGCTGAAGCTATGGCAGCGAAGCAAAGCTCTTAACTTTGCAGCATCTGTCAGAGTGAGAGTTGATAAAATGTTGAGTTGCTTTGACATCAGAGACAAATGCAGTGTTTAATACATTCATTCAAAGATTACAGAAATTAATATTAGATTTATAATTACTGAGAAATTTAAGCCTGTAGTGCAAGGTAATTAGTAAAACATTTAATCACAATAGTATGTTCAAAGTTTAATAGTTAATCAAAAGTAGAACATTGGATAATTTGATACTTTTTACAAATAAGTTGCTTTTAACAGCAGTATCCACATAATATTGCAACAGTAACTGGTGACTGGTTCACAGTTTGGTGAAAACTGAGTGAAAAGACTTTTTGCACACTTTGAACCCAGAACACAGCCTGTAACATGCTAAAGAAAATAGGTAAAGGGGGTTATGGCGTCTTGTTCTTGGCAAACAAACTTTATTGTAGGTAGATTATTGACACAGAATCAATCAATCCTGGAAAACACATTCCAGTATCTTTGCCGTATGCACCCTGCACCAGACTCTGCACAACTACTGGCCCATCTGTGAGCATGAACTACCATTACAGGTGTAACAGAGCAACTGCCTATAGAACATTATTCAGTAAATAAACGAATGAATGAAAAATACTTTATTCACCCCAATTCAATACCAATTTTTTTTTATTAATCTGAACAACATGTGTCAGTTTGTCAGCAAATATATTTAGATAACACCAATTTTAGCTGCAAAGTAAAAACAAAAAGTGATAAACAACTGTGTCACCCAATGTAATTTAAGTAGCATTAGACAATTTAAAAGTGAGTTAAACTAGGAAAGGTAAGAGACTGCCCAAATTTATAAAAGCTCCTCAAACCTTTTCATATAGCAACACACCTGAGGAGGTGTGTGTGGCTCAGTAATACCCAGAAATTATTTGATGCAGCCATTTTATTTGCATATATAAGATTTATTTAAATGGTTATATATTTATATATATATTAGTAAATAATAGGTCCTTGGGCTAAACTCTAAATTAACTCTTCATTATGCAATGACAATTGGGTCTTTAGACATGGCCGGTCACAGACTGTCCGTTAAAAAGTATAGAAAAAAAATCCCTATTTATTTCTTTTGAATTTTTTTTCACACAACATTATCTTCATATGGCACAAAACACTGGTTTATTTATGGATAATATATATATCAGTAAACACGATATGCTAATTTATAAAGGTTGATATTGATTCTACACAGGCGTTCTATGCGGACTACTATTGCGTCGTGCCAAACAGCGTTGTGTATTCCTCCGACAAGTAGGGATGAGATTAGCAAAATAGTCCTGAGATGCGGATATCTCCTTGGTTACCAATGAAAACATTATTCGTTAAACTCCCACTGACGCTGAGTAATTGATACCCGTATGTACAAGCGTTGATCATTGCTATCCCGTCTCACTGAAGAATGCTAATATCAGTCGCTTGGAGCGGGGCAAAAAAAGTAACTTGTCTGAGCTAGCTAGCTCAGTAGCACGTAAAGCCCGACGACATAAGCTGTTGGGGAACACGGTGAAATCGTTGTGTTGAATCTTCCCCAAGGATTGCATTTTTTAAAAATCACTGTTCCTTCTCCGATCAATTTCTTCAAACATTATTTACTGTATAATCGACTGTCTTCATCCTGACATGGAGAAGAACCTGTTTACTCGTTAGCCAGTTAGCTAAGCGCAAACGAGTCATTCTCCAGTGGCTTCCCAGCATTAAGCTGGCTAAAAATACCACTTTTGCTCCCATGCTCGGTGTGCCTCCAAAAGTGGTGGTCTAGTCCTCGTTGGACTTGTCTTTGGCTTTTCTGGAAATCATACTCAGAGTTTGGCCCTCTACATGGTCGCTACAGTGAATTTGAGACGACTGGAAGAGCGAGTCGGACCCCGAGGTTGTGAGCCGAGCTGGCCTGCTCTGACATTACATCGCACCAGCTGCTGGACTTCAGATTTCCAGGGGAACCTCTCTCGGCTTTGGTTGATCAGTGGCCGAATATCATTTAGCTGCAATGGCCTTGTCTCCTCTCGAGCAGTAATATAACAAACCTTGGTCCAGTCCAGGGGTGTAAGGCCGAAGGTTTTTCCAAGTTTAGAGAAAAACACTTTCTTTTGTGTGGAACTGGCAGCAGAGCTAATCTGTCAGAGCACCATGTCTGAAGACATCAATGCAGACAAGTTCATCAAGGTAAGGATTATAGAAAATTTCTTCCTTAAATGTTCAAGTTAAGGGTTTTTAACAGCTATGTGTGTTTCAGCTGCAACATCTATATCAAATAGTTGATTTAAAAAAAAGTATTTCTGAATGTATAATCTGCAGGTGAGCACTTAATTAATAATAAAACAGATAATTGATATTATTGATGAGACTTTGGTTTAACCACTGATACTTTGATGCTACCTGGCTGTTAGATTTGTTCCTGTCTTGCCACAGCCTGCATGTCAGCAGTAAAACGTGATCTCCATTGGCCCTGGCTCCTTAAACCTGGTCATTTGTGATAAGCAACCCGATTGTATATAACATAAATGTGTATTTATAAGCATATCTTTGACTATTCCCTGTGTGTTCCTACTGATTTATATGCTTATACGTTAGATTTTCCTAATGCATTAAAAAAATGGCTATTTTTAATCTGAATTTTCCATTTTTTAAATTCCAAATCCAAAGAGCCAGGTGGTTTTTCATGATTTAATATCTCACAAATTAAATGAGACTTATCAGGGCAGAGGAGACATTTCTACCAGAGGGAAAAGAAAAAATGGCATAAAATGGGATTATAACATTCAAGATGGTTACATTCTCTGGTTGATAAGAAATGTTATAGTTTAATAACAACCTGAGTTTGAGTTATAAGCAGTTTTAACTCATTTGATAGCATGAGTTGCTCTCCTGCCCACCAGAATAGTATTTCAATCTTGTTAATGGCAGCAGTGACTAATCCTTCCCAGATGCATGTTTTTCAGCATCCAGGGAGTCTTTGTCTCCAAATAAATTCTTTAAGGATAACAGTGTTGTGAAAATAGGAGTGATAATGGATATAAAGCTATGACATAACTCAGTGCTATCAGCGGGGAGAAAATAAACATTCATAGTCCATATTTGATTGTCATTATTTAAAGTATTTATAAAGGCATAAAGTTAAAATAATATTAAATGGGAGACATTTTCAGTTAATATGCTGGGGATTGGGAAATAATTGGTATGGTCTGTCTTGTATAATATTTTCTTGATTCACTTTAATCTTCTTTTTAATTCAAGATGATCAGTTTATTTATTTGTTAAAATCAGCACAAAACACGATCTTCTCTTTTTTCCCTTTCAATTATCTGGATTATTTTTCTGTTCAATAGGAGACGTCCATTCTGGATGAATACAACATTAACTGGACACAGAAGCTGGGAGCTGGAATAAGTGGCCCTGTGAGGTAATTAAAGGAGTTTCTTTGTCATTGCATCAAATAAATAATGTTGCTTGCATTTATCTGCCTGTTAGTAACTTTATGCAGAGATGTTTTTTTTTTCTGTAGAAATCTCAATCTAACTAATATTCTATTTAATTTAGGGAGTGATTTAAAAGGAAGGGTGTTAATTATTTTATACTTTTTTTTTGTTTAGCTAGCTGAGAACGTTTGTCTGAAGATGGCGTATCATGACTCATACTGTAAAGCCCCATGATGGACAGAGTTTTGCTTACCTTCTCCTTAATGGCCTCTTAGTTCATGATTAAATTTACTGTTGTAAATGCTACTGCAAAGATGATGTCAGAGTGGATATTGATGATGTGCAAAGTGGGCTGCTGAGTAAGATGCATTATATGTCTGTAGCCTGATAGAAAAAAACTTCTTACACATTTCTGGTATTTGCTTCTGTACTGGTTTTATTACATAATATTAGCTGCGGCACCACATCACAAGAACACATGTCTTTTTATCTAATAAATAAGCAGATTTAACAAGAATAAGAAAGTGGCAGGTGGTTGTTACTGACCTGAGTAATACCAGCGCCCCAGCCTTAAATATGATGGAGGCTGTTAGACACTATTTAAGTAGCTCCAGCATATTGGCTGTGAATCCAAACTAGAGCATTTATTCCTCACAAGCTTCTGTGTAAATATGCAGGAGATGGTTTTTCTTCTACTGTGGTAGAGTTCTGTAGAAAGCACTCAAAAGGAATAGCTGGTGCTTGTTTGTGCTCGGGAAATCGGTGATAAAATGGAGAGTTTTTCTTAGTTTGTATACGTTTCCTTTGTGTTCACAGTTTTTACGCTATGCTTTCTGGTAATCTTATGGCAACTGAACATGTTAGCGTCATGCATGAATGACATCTTTGGTGCTTTGTTTGCTCCAATCGCTTTATAGATCAGAAAAGCTTTGCAGTGGTTAGTTTAACACACAAAATAATTCAAATTAAAAATGAATGGAAATTAGCTGGTGTGTTTTTCTTTTCACATCTCCTGAACCAAAAGACAAACTGATTAAGCACTTAAAGCTGCAGCGGATCAGTATTGCTCTTATGGTTACCATGAAACTTCATGGCAAATGATATGAGGAAACTGGACTTGGGGAGTTTAGTGTGGTTGCTTCTCAGCTGACACCATTTAAGCTGGAACCTGCTTTCTGATTTAAAGTCAAACATCATGTTTTGGTCAAGTTGTCTGCTATTTTCAATCTAACAATTACTAGCATAATACTGACAGATAAGCTTAAAGACATAAAAACACTTATTTGTTTATAACCGCAGCATGATTAGCAGGCTAATCTGGATAGTAGTGTTGCTTTAGCACGTATAAGAAAACTGACTTTAAATGCTATTATATTATTCCTGACTTTAAAAACTGTAAAACCTCATGCTAAGCTAAATATTACACACACATGTATTTTACTGAATGAAGTATGAAGAGCAGTAGCATTGATGTCAGTGGCTTTAATAGATTATTGTCACTAATGTCAGACTATCAGATGAATCTTAAATGCTAGAAATCGCTGCATGACTTATCGATTCTGCATCGAGACGTAGCTGCTTCAGCCGTTTGCTTTCTCTGTGCAGTTTATTTAGTTTGTCGGCCGGTAATCCATCAGTTGTTGCTCCTGATCGCTTCTGCTCATTTTGCACCTTAATGCATGTGTGTGTGCAGTTTTATCTGCAAGTGATAAGAATACTGAGACACTCACTCGCCTGTAAATATCCTGTGATTCATGCTGTACTGCTTCTTTTTCAAGCCGCTCTTACTCACTCTGCATTTTATGTGTCTGAGTCAGTTTTTTTTTTGCCCTGATTTTCATGGGAAATTTAGCTTCAGCTTGTTTTTCCTCACACCACACTCGCCTCTTTCTGCCTCCAAACACATGAAACACACACAAGTCTCCTCTGTTGAACTCAGTGAGTCGTTGGGTTGGTAATTCCTTCCAGGGGAGGTGACCTTTGGCCGAAGCAGAATGTTTCTCACAGTAATGCTATAATAGTATAATCTGAGTTTTAGGGTCAGAGGTTGTTTTTTTTTAAAGTGGATGTTTGTGTATGCTCATATGGAGTCACCAAGCTGTAGATGAGATGAACTTTTCTGACTGTGATGTTGACGAAATACAATTCTTACTTCCAGTTATTCAGCCTTTGTTTCTGTGCTGTCATCAAACAAACCTTGATAGCACATGGTATGCAGATGATCAAATTAGCATACAAATGTGTACTAGTTGAACGTATCAGTGAAGCTCGAAGCCATTTAGATGACTCAGAAATCAAACCATCAACACAGGCTGTAGTTGCTAAAGCTTCATTCAGACTTTGTGTTAAAACTCATCCCTGGTGATCAGATCACAACTGCTGATCACACTCAGGAGGGATTATTTATACATTTCCAATCTCTCAGACCTCATGAGAGATGGATTTAGACACTAATGGTTGCATTCTTCTGACAGTATGATTGTTAATGTGTCTGAGCCATGTTAAAGGACAACCTCTGATCTGATAGATAATTTATAACAAAAATCCCACTTGGCTTTTTTTTTCTTTGCGTTCATTTCTGAGGAAGTGCCTGCCTTATCGATCCTGCCGGCCTTTTTATGAATGTTCTGCTTCTTTAAAACTGATGCTTTGAAGCAATATAGCAGAGAAAAAAAATGGGTTTTGAAGCCAGGAGAAATGTATCGCTGTACATGTCAAGGTGCATGCAGGAGGTTTTCCACATAATAAAGTTGCTCTTTAACTTAAGCAGGTTTTTTTTTTTTAGGTTTTTCTGCAGAAATCTGTAGAATGAGTCTGTGTGCTGTTAGTCTACAGAGTTGTATCAACACTAAACTCTGCAACAACACAAATCAGTGATACTGAGCCTAATTTTCTTCTCCTTTGTCACATGGCTGACATTAAGCAGTGTTTATGTTTTTAACTGGAGGAAATGAGATTCAAACTAATCTGAAATGTGTTCATGTCTAAATAAAAAGTCGTTTTCTACACTGACAGTCAACAGTATTTATTTTATTTATTTATTTTATAGACAACCTACGTATGTCCTTTTTTGTGCTTATAGTATTGTAACATGTGACTTACCTTCTCAGTGGCTTCATGTTTATGTATCTCCAGATCACGTCTGAACAAACACTGAAGATTGTTTGGAGTATTTCTAAAATGAAAGTGATTGATTACATGTTTGTATGTGCTTGATCTTGTCCAGTGTGTTCCCAATACATGTTTGTGAGACTCACATTTGGCTGATTTATCTGTGCGATTTATGTTCTTTTGGAGAAAACAGAAAAAAAGTAGGTGACTAATAGACAGCAGGGCACATGCTCATATCCCATCTATTGATATTCTAATAGGGGAAAAAGCCTGATCGAGCCAGTAGGGCTGATCAGTGACAGAAGACAAACACCTACAAACACCTACTGCCTTCAGGTTTTTAAGGGAATGTGCAAATATAAAGATGCAAATGAGCCTTTGTTAGGTTATTTACAGCAAAAGCAAAAGGTTATTTTGTTTGCAGTGCTGTCATATAATACACAGCAAAAGAAAAAAAGAAAAAAAAACCTCCCACATGAATATCTGTCAGTATTAGTGTAGGGATTCAACATGAAGTCACAACAGGAAAAATAAAAATATGGGATTGTTTAGCACAAAACATGACTTCTTCAACCTCAAAGCTACTTTAATGGCAGCTGTATTGTTTTGCCTCTGGAATAACTGGTATTTGAGGCTATACAGTTATATTAATGGCTGTTTATGTGACTTATCTTTATCATTTAGGTAAGAATCCTGTTTATAGAAAAAGGTTTGTTTATTTTTTTAACCTATCCTGCAGTAATACAAATAAGGATTCAGGGCAGATGACTCAGCGACTGGAAAAAGAGACTACACGAGTTTGGCAAACTCAGAGATAACCTTCCCGCTTATAACAGTCACATTGCTGGTTGTTGAATTTCTTGACATAAATGTTGACTTTATTTTTTTCCCTTTTTTTATTTTATCCAGAGTTTGTGTGAAGAAGTCAACTCAGGAACGCTTGGCCCTCAAAATCCTCATTGATCGCCCCAAGGCCAGAAATGAGGTTAGAGGGAACACTGTCCTGACTGTGATGAATCTATGCTGTTTGCTGTCTTTGTTGTATCAGTATGCTTTGTTCTGTCTGTTATCAGTCTTCATTAGTTCAGTTTCTTCCTTTGCACGTCTCATGGGCTTCTGCCTGTTTGTACTGGCTCTTTTGTCTGTAATGTTGTCTTCTTCAACTGAACAGTTTGTCAGGCTTTGTCGATCAGCCTCTTTTAAGTCGCTGTTTTGATAGAGCGGCTTATAAAAGCAGTCAAAACAGATTTGCTTCATAAACTCCTGGTGAACTGAGACTGATATGGGAGTACACAGATTTTTACCATACAAGCTTGTTTTTTTTTAAGTCTTTTGTGAGTTTCTCAAACATGGTGTTTTGTTTTATGCTTTTTAATGATAGTTTCTCATTTTTATAATTGTAATTTGAATTACTTGTTGGGTTAATTTGATTTGATCACTTTATAAACCAGATGATCTATGAATCCACAAAGGCATCAAGCCACAAGCTAAATTTGGCTCTTCTATAACGTATATGGGCAGAGAGGTGTTTACAGTTTTATTTGCTCTGTTCATGGGGTTTTATTATTTTTTCCCACTATAAAGGTGCGTCTCCATATGATGTGTGCCAACCACCCAAACATTGTGCAAATCCTGGAGGTGTATGCCAATAGTGTCCAGTTCCCTCACGAGTCCAGCCCGAGGTAAGAAGCTCTGTTTGTGCACAGTCTTCTGCACTTCTTCACTCCTTTCATTCATCCCTACCTTTTATTTCCAGAGCAAGGCTTCTGATTGTTATGGAGATGATGGAGGGGGGTGAGCTCTTCCACAGAATCAGTCAGCACAGGCACTTTACTGAAAAAATGGCCAGTCAGGTCACCAAGCAGGTAGGTGAAGATGGACTCACTGCAGTCTGGCCTGACTTCATCTCTCTTCCTATAAAGCATTGATTTCTGTGTCTGACAGCCCCTTTATTTGATCAAGCTGCTCATATCAGACTCTGACAGCGAGAGAAGCTCGATCTCTGTCTGTTAGGATGTTTATACATCCACTTTATGGTGTCTTACTCTGTGCTTGCAGATCAGTCAAGCATTGGAGCATTGTCACTCCCTAAATATTGCACATCGTGACCTAAAGCCAGAGAATCTGCTCTTCAAGGATAACTCTCTGGTAAGCTGCAGGATTTGGTCGTGTTGCTCACGCAGACAGTAGTACTGCACTCTGTAAATATAACACAGCATGTTTTACAAAGGGAGGATGATGATGTCACAACATCCAATTGATAAGTTCTTGAAATCTTAGTTTTACATGGAAAATGGTTAAAATCTCTTTCTGTATTCATTTAATTTCTTTTCCTTCTGCTTCTTCAGGATGCACCTGTGAAATTGTGTGACTTTGGCTTTGCCAAAATCGATCAAGGGGACTTGATGACCCCTCAGTTCACTCCCTATTACGTAGCACCTCAGGTAAAACCAGCTAGGTGTCACTGTTTACTTTGTTGTTGATTTTACATAAACGCATTAATCACATTGCTTTTTTTTCAGGTACTTGAGGCTCAAAAAAGACACCAGAAGGAAAAGTCTGGAATCATACCTACCTCACCAACTCCGTACACGTATAACAAGGTAACATTTGTGTGTTGAACAAGGCATTCAGTCCTCTGGTGGGTCTGCTGATCAGAGCTGCTTTAAGTTTCATTCAGTGATGAATTATTTGTTTTCTGGCTCTGCAGAGCTGTGACCTGTGGTCTCTTGGTGTCATTATCTACATAATGCTGTGCGGCTACCCCCCGTTTTACTCCAAGCACCACAGTCGTACCATCCCAAAGGACATGAGAAAGAAGATCATGACGGGGAGCTTTGATTTTCCTGAAGATGAATGGAGCCAGATCTCTGAAATGGCCAAGGATATAGTACGCAAGTAAGTCTTCTTTGCCATTTGTTTTAGTTGTTTTTTTAAACATTAAAATGATCTAAATCAGCTGATCTTCTCTGCTGCCTCTGTTTGAATAGTTTTAGTAGGGATAAAACAAATTGATCTTTAATTTGGCCTTTTAATCTCTCACTTATTAACCCTCATCGCTTCCTGTTCCTCTGCTCCCTGCAGGCTGTTGAAGGTAAAGCCAGAGGAGAGGCTGACTATCGAAGAAGTGTTGGCTCATCCATGGCTCAACTGCACTGAGGCTCTCGACAACGTGCTGCCATCTGCACAGATGATGATGGACAAGGTCAGTGGGAGGCCGTTGCAGCTCGTGATTAACTGACCAGCAGGAGACACTTGTTGTGATGACATGCAGTGCATCTTCCTCCTCTTGTTGCATTGCAGCGGATTCCCACACACCATAAATACTGCAATAGATAGTAAATGGTGCAGGAGTTGCATTATAATGACCTTTAATGCTACTTTGCAGTGTCTTGTGAGCAAAGATGAGACTAAAGGTGTGAGATAAGATGAGATTTGTTCATTAGAATAGTCCTTAAAATTTTATCTCCACTTTCACTTGGCTCCAGCAGCAACAGAAACACGGAAAACATAGAAGTCTCTGTTTATATTGTAGCCCTACTTCATTGCTCGTGTTTTCAGAAAGTGCTTACAAGGTAAGGTGTAATCCTGGATCTCTGCTCTGCCTTGCAGGCGGTAGTCGCAGGGATCCAGCAGGCCCATGCAGAGCAGCTCGCCAACATGAGAATTCAGGATCTGAATGTCAGCTTGAAGCCTCTAAACTCGGTCAACAATCCAATCCTCAGGAAGCGGAAACTACTGGGGTACGACCTCTTCACAAGCCTTTTTGTTTTTTCTTTTCTGTATTTATAATATAGATTCGTAGCCATCTGTGTTATTGCAATGAGGCTCCAGCTGAGTCATGGTGAAGTCCTGTCTCTGCCTTCACACTGAACTGTCTCTCATCATAATCGTTTACATTGATAGGTCCTTCTATTGGTTAAATCTGAAAGAGAGCTTGTTGTCTGTGTTACAGTCCTAAGCCCAGCGATGGTTTATTCATTCATGACCCGGAAAATGGAGGGGACGACTCCAACGTAGCGCTGGAAAAACTACGAGATGTCATTGCACAGTGTATACTACCACAAGCCGGTCAGTTACGCAACACTGATCATCTCCTAGCATCACACTGATCCTGCTTCTAAATGGATTTTATTGGCTCGGATGTCCCTTCATTAACTTATAGTTAACAGATCATGATGAGAAACAACTGTGGATAAAAACCAGATAAGCTATTATTGTTCTTCATTGTTGTAACTTAGGCTTTGTTAGACACAAAGGGAATGATGGGTATGCATGTTTTAACAGATAAAAGTATTAAAACATTGTGAGCTCATATGTTATTGATTGACATGAGAGACTTTTTGAGCTGGGAAGACTGAGTGAGAGACACAGAAAACCTTCTGGATTGAATGGTTTTGTTTGTCCAGGAGAAAACGAAGATGAGAAACTGAACGAGGTGATGCACGAAGCCTGGAGGTTCAACAGAGACTGTAAGGTGCTGAGAGACGCCCTGCAGGGACTCAGCTGGGACGGTTCGTACCTTTTACCATGTCAGAAAGTTTCTTTTGGTTTATTTGTGTGAAGTCATCAGCACTTCTGGGTATTTTTGACTGATGTTGATGTTTTACACATAAATATCAACTTCAGATTGTTTCATAGTAAAATCAGTCATTGTTTCATATTTAGTACATATAGTTAAACTGTTTTTATAGCTGCTTTATAAGGATAAAACAAACTCATTAGCGTAATTCCCGTTTCAGCAGTTTTCTTTGTTACGGTGCATAACCGTCGTTTTACTCCTGTAAAACTGAATAACGTATTTTCTCCAAAGCGAGATATATTTGTGGTATAGTTGTTAAATAAGCTGCATGAATATAGCCTGCTGTGAGCTGGAACATTTGAAACTGTAGCTTTTTTCCAGAGACAAGCTATCTGTTAGCATAGCTAAATCTAGATGATCTCTTTTGTCTTCCTCAGCCGGGGCATGTTTATAGATTTTTTCCATCACCAGCAATGCATTTGAACTCCTTTGACTGTAAACCTTTCTTCAGTGGCATTACAAGAGATTTTTCTATTTAATGTTCCCCAAGCCAAGCATCTATTCCACTGAAATAGAAAAGCAAAAAAACGTGTTAAAGGCAGCCATCTTTACAGCTAATCTGATCTTTGATTATAGCCATTCTCCGGAGCACAGTGTTTTAATAAAACAGACTTTATAACATTGAAAAGGATGACATAAACCCAGCACACCTTAAGAACTGATTCCTTCACTTTGTTCTGCATTAAGTCTTACCATTATAGTTGCAGATGCATTAATGAAAGTGTATTTTAGCTGGTGTTTTCTTTTTTTTTTTTTAACAAGTCAGTGTGTGTTTGTGTAGTACTGTATGTGTTTAATTCTGAGCCTTTTTTTATGGTCAAAGTTTTTAACGACCAGCGTTGTGATTGCAGGACGAGTCTTCTCTGATAAAGTCGACCGCTTGAAGTTGGCTGAAATAGTGAAACAGGCCATCGAAGAGAAGACAAATCTTCAAGATTCTCATTAGCAAAACGCTATCTTTCTATCCTCTTTTATATAGTTTATTATGATCCTTTTTAACCCATATCTGTAAAAACAACAAAAAAGCCTTTTTATGTCAGATGATGTGATAATTCTTTTCTTTTTTTTCTTGTATTTACTTGCAAAACCTGTTGATGGATTGCAAGAGCTACTGTGCAGCTGTAGATATATTTCAGAAGACTCATTGGTACTATCATGTTTTTCTAAATGGAAATTACAAAGAACATGGAAAAATATATTTTCAGTTTTGTAAAAAAAAAAAAAAGAGAAAAAAAAGGAAATCTGTGAAAAAATATTTTCGGGAGGGAATTTTTATTAGCTGCTCATCTAAGATGTCATGTTTTATTGCAACTCTTTCATTTATTTCTATTTTATTTTATTTTAACCATCCTAAGATTTTTATTTATTTAAACAAGAGGAAAAAATTCCAGTATTTTATATCTTGTAGCTTGATAGCAGGCTCTAAAGTTTAAAGAAGCTGTTTATGATGTGACTTTGTTCTTCCACATACTTCGCCTAAAAGTAAAGTATATCATTGTGCAACTTTTCCTTAGCATTTTTAATATGAATGTTAAGGAGAAGTGAAGCTAAAAAAGAAAGTAAGTGTCATTAAGAAGCAGGAAAAATGCCGCCTCATCATGCTACAACCTCTCACTTAGTCCTATGATACATTTACACAGAAAAATATTGCAAAACAGTCTTTATAAGAATACCTGAATGATTTCTGGAAGCTTCGCCAGAATGGTCTCATATTGCCTTTATTTCTAAGCCTATGGAGAAAAAACATAAGTTAGGAAATCATACCAATGTGAGATGTTAAACTTTTGCCTCCTAATGCAAACAGCTTGGTGCGCTCTCATCAGTATTAGCAGAAACAAGGCTCCTGCTCCATTTTCCTTTTTAAAAGGTAAAAACATGCAACTTTGAAATGTGCTCTTATTTTGCATTTGGCCTTATTGAATTCATAAAAACCCCTCAAAACTGATTGTATTAGCATGCTACGGCTAGCTCGTTTTCTAAGCACAACTGGTTTAACTAAAAGACTTTTTAAACATGTTATTTTCTCACCTTTCTGCATTTGAAAGCCTTAATTCCCAAAGCTTTTGGAGTCGGTGCCAGGCGAATAAAACAAAGCAGCGTATTTCATACATTTATGGTGTCTCGTCTACGAAGGTCCTACTGTGAGTTAAAGGATGTCTGATCTGTGAAACGTAAATTGCATCAGCTGGAGTTTGGACTTATATATTTTAAGCCGCTTTCAGGAGCAGGACTAAATTTTCCACATTTCTGTGGCATAACTTGATGGTCGATCATTTAAAATGTCTTCAGGTGATTGCAGGTGTGTGTCGGTGAGACCACACACACATCCATCTGTCAGTATTATTGTACCACAAACATTCCCTGTTTTATTTCAGTGATCTGACTAAATAAAACTAACTTTTCCTTCAGTTTTGTTCCCTTCAGATCCGCTTCCTTTATCAGAGGTCAGAATGAGAGCATCTCCACACCTTTAACTCCAGCTTAAAGGTGTGAGTAATGTTTCCATAAAGATGAGCTGAAAGAAGGGATTTATGTTGAATTGAGCTGTAAATGAATTTTTGTTAAAAATCTTTGTTTTGAAATTGTCTTATAATTGTTTACTGAATCATCTTGTGTAATTATTCATTAATGAAGTCCTTTTTTTCCTCCTTTTTCCCAGAAGTTTTTCTGAATCAACTGTGTTTTGAAGCTAAATGAATTGGCATGATTCTGTTGAGTAGTTTGCAAACATTGATGCAAAAAAGACTCATCCTGTGAAATGAGTCTGTGGTTTCCCAGCTTCAGATGAACTGAAGAATAAACAATCACCTGTCTGAGTCTTTGTAAGGTCATTGTCTGACAGAAAGAGGAGGAAGAAGGAGCTTTTGCAGGCATGCAGACATTTTGTACGCTGTTTTATTCCACACCAATTTAAAATGAGTATGACGTCTTCCATCAGTGCAGTTATTGCTAACATATTGATGAGTGATCCTATTGACTGTTTCTTAATGTCCCTCGAACGCTTTTTGACAACCACAGCATGTTTCTTTTTTTTTTTAAAGCCTTCTAGTCATGTGGCTAAGCTCTATACTCCAATGTGCCTTTTTAAAAGGGTGACTTTATCATCCTTTATTGCTCTTATTAATGGAAACTGATCAGAAAGAGCTCAATGTAATAAGTGAATAATTACTGTTTATTTTCATGTGAAGGTTTTCTTGTCTCTTCTCACAAACTGGGATGATAAAAAGCAGTTTAGCCTTCTGGGATGTATGAAATAAGTAGCTACAGCATGTCCATTAAGTTTAGCTTACATGTTTAGAGCAGGTGGGCTTTAATCACGCGGCGCTGCAGAGAAATTGTTCAGTGTTGCTAACAGAGGGAAGCCTCGCTCGCTTCCCTGCATGGAGTACTTACAGCTCAACAACATCCTCTTCCTTATCCTCCCTTTGAGGTAGGATATTTATATGGGGATATTTCCTTTTAGACCATGCTGTCCCTAAGTGGGTGCTTATTTTTGGATAAATTGCATCCCTTTAAATACCAGCCCATTAAAGATAAACCCACATGACTGCGTTTTTGAAGCTGCTGCAGTCATTGAAGTTGTTTTTAAAAATGCTTTAGTTTTCCAGGTTTCCATCAAGCTGATCCGTTTCTCCTGAAGTAGCTGTTCCTGTTTGCAGAAAGAAAAATTAATACAAGAATCTGAGCTTTTTTTCTGCTTTATTTCCCCTTCCCTCTGGTGTGGCAGTTATGTAGCATGATTTCCTCAGACTTGCTGTATTATCTGTCCATCCATGTATTTGTGCCCTTTTTGCCTTCTTGGAATGTCATCAACATGCTGACTTTGTAATAAAGGAATAATTTTAATTTAAATGATCGTCCTGTCTTCAATCATATCACCCACCAGTCATGTTTAAATTGCGACCAAGTAATGACTGATACCTTCAGACATTAAACCACACCCCAATGAATGTTAAAAATATTTATTGCAGAGTCAAAAATCAGGAAAGTGTCAGCCTCAGACACAATTATGCTCACAGTGACCAGACATTCACCCTGTCCCACATACTTCAGGCAGGTTTTTTTTTTTTTATAAGTTTTTTGATTTGTTGAAAAGCAGGGTCAAAACCTAAAGCTTGCTCCCAGGATGTAAATCATTATAAAAAGTTTTAAAAATATACAAGGTAATTTACAGTCTTAGCTCATGTGGTCTGATGCAGCGAGCTAAAGGTGTAATATGGTGGAAATGTTACAACAGACCAAAAGAACAGCTGGCTTTCATTAGATTACCGTCATACAAAATCGTTCTGACCACATTAAACTTATTTAAACACAAAACGGACACCCTCAGTGTTATGTTTGCTACACAGGAAAGAATTTCACTTATATGTGATTTAAAACAGACATTACAGTAAAAGATGCACGCTTCATTTTGTCCCAAGCTGTGAGACAGAATGTGTTTCCATCTGAACTACCATTTTCCTTTTGGTCATGTTTGTGGACTGGTAATAAAAAATATACAAAGACTGTATATCAAGCTCTTTATTTGCCCTGGCACTTTATTTTCCATTTTAAATAGGTTAAACATAATCTGCATGTGTGGAATATGTCTCTTTAGGAGCTTTGGTCCTTTTTACCTGAACACACATTCAGCCTGTCTGCCCACAGTAATTCTCTGGGACAAAATCCAAACGTGGGGATGCACTCATCAAAGCAGCCTAACTAAGATGCATCAATTCAGTGCTTTAAAACTTACACCGAAGCGACGCGGAGGGAAGACAGCTGAAGTGTTTGAACAAAAGCAACAGAACTAAAATAGAGTTACACTTGGAGAAAATCAATTTTAGATCTGCAATAAAACTCCAAAAGGTTTCACACCACCTTCCCGCACACACACACACACACACA
>JBAMIG010000012.1:7804587-7820146 GCA_037177335.1 Kiunga ballochi
ATATAGGCTATATATATGTATATATACACACACACTAAAAAACTTTGTTCACATTTTAGTTTTATTTGATAATCAAGCAAAACTTTATGTTTATGCAAACAGTGAAAAAAGAAGTGAATGCTCCCTGTGTTTTGTTGAAGTGCTTGATGCTCTTCATATGGACGAGATGATGAGAGAGATCAACTCATGGAGATCAGATCCTGACTGCTTCCTGCAGCAGAAGGGTGTGAACTCCAGATGTTCATCTGCTGATAAGGAGGTGTACGTTCTGTTAGTGGAAGGTTTCCTTATTTTTAACTACAGGTACGTTACAGGATTTAGAAAGATTAAGTTTTTCTTATCTAAATGTTGATATGGACTTTTTTTTTCACATTCCCAGGTCTCTGAATGAGCTGTTTGACCAAAGGTATTTTTTGGAAATACCTTACGATGTTTGTAAAAAGAGACGAAGGTAAGAATTTCTGGCATTAGTTTCTTGCTATTTTAATTCTGACTTTCCATGTTTTAAGTGCTGTACGGTAAAATTTACCTCTGCTGTTTCTGATCGGTAGTTCTAGAGTATACACTCCCCCCGATCCACCTGGGTACTTTGATGGGTATGTGTGGCCTATGTACCTAAAAAACAGGCAAGAAATGGAAAGCATTACCTCAGAAATTGGTAAATCCAATCAAAGATGATGTTTATATACTGCACGCTGTAGTCTTACTCGATAACACTGTTAGAGAGATACGTGTACGCTCTTTTTATCAGTTTGAGTGTAGATACATACCACAACTGGTCAAAATGTTGTCAGCTTCAGCTGTACTGTTGTTTAATTTTAAAATAAAATAGTCTTAATTGCATATTTATTCTGACTCTCTAGTTTTCCTGGATGGTCTGAAACCAAAAGAAGATGTGGTGGCTGCTGTGTATCAAGATATTCATCAGGATATTGACAGACTCCGTGGTAATAAAGCTGCATGATGAGGACGGGATGCCTGGTGTGTTTTCAGTCAAATCATTTACTTGGAAATATTGCTATTTTCTAACAGTTTGGTGTAAAAATCATTTCAAATATCTGTAGAAAATAGCTGCAGTGTTTCAATTCAAGGTTCAGAGACAAAAAGTCTGAAATGAAGCCGTGAGTTGCAAATAATTTGAAACAATAAGCTGAAATTTCATTATAAATAGAAAATCTCAGAATTGGATTTAATATTCCCTTTAAATTAAACTTAATATGTTGACCAAGCAACTGTGCATTATTGCACAGTGGAAAATCTTTTAACCTTGTGTTTTCTTTACAGATAAAGACAGAAGCATTAGAGTCAGAGATACGTAAACCATGTGAGGATGGAGTCTTCTGCTATCCTGAATCTTCTAAAGCTCTTCTGTTGGACTGAAATCACCAAAGGACATTTTACATTTGTTTATGTTGATATGTACAATACAAAAATCATTTGTAGCTTTTAAATGATCTGTGTAGTGTAGGTTCCTGCTGAGTGGGACTCCTACAGCAGCAGTAAGGACCCACTGAGACAGGAACACATTCATCTCCAGGCATTCCTTGGTGTTAAGCTCCTGATCCTATGAAATTTGCATGTCATCAAACACACCTCAATCAAATGGGATCTGGAGACTTTATAGAGAGAAATTTTATAGAGAAGTTATTTATAATGGAGTGCATTGCAGTGCACAGGGACAGGCTTACCCATAAAGCGATCTATTCTATTCTACCGTCATTTATCAGATGCTTTTAGATTTTTGGGAAGTGGGGTTTAGTGTCAGCATGTGGTGAGAAGGAGCTTAGATTGAACCAAATCAACATTAGCTCTTGCCACCTGAGTTACAGCCAACAATGTTATTTCAACAATCAACGTTTTCCCAGCAGATAATGATGCTATAACAAGTCAAAAATAATATCCTGTTTACATGTTGTTAATGTTGTGGATTATGGTTGAAATATTCATTTTTTTAAAGTTAATGGAAAATCATGGATCCTGGATGAAATGGCCTAGTAGTTTTGCTAAACACTGAATTTGAATGCAGTGAACAGATGGTAACCTGGATCACTGAATTGTCACAGAACTCTGCTGAAATGACATGTAAAGCAGAAAAACCTCATTATGCACCTTTTTTAATTGCTACAGATTCAAGAAAACAAACAAAAACAAAAAACAGTTTGGATGGTTTTCACGGCAATTTGTCTACACCTGGTGGTGGAACCTGGTACTGCAGCAGCAGTGTCAGGGCCGAGTTTAAAAACTCAACAGAAGATACCAAGAAATAATTTTATCGTTAATAATAATGTAAAAAAAAATAAAATAAAAGGAATAATTATATATTAGGCATTTTTCTTTTTTGAATTTGTGGATAAATAGTGAATGTATCAGACCAGTTTAACCACATAATATTTTTTCTCTTTGTAAAAAAAAACATATTAAATGTAGAGACAATATTCTCTAACCTCAATTCACTAATGTTCCCTAACAACAATAAACCTTTTTACCGACAAAAAAAATATCTAATTTGAACTTCATAGAATAAAGGTCAGCATGGTAGCAAAAACAAATCTTTAATTATTGTACAACAATTTGACTTTTCTTTGTAAATAGTTATCTGCATTTCTATTATTTTCTGTAAATGTTTTTTCATTAAACCCAATGTCTCATAAAAATTTTTAAAGTGTCCTAATTTCCAGATGAGCTTCAGCAACAGAAATCAAGCTAAATTGAAACAGGATTGCTGAAACTAGACAACAGAAAATTGGATAAACGTGATCTTGTTTAATTCAGCTCCAACATTCAAATAGCGGCTTCAGAATTTGGCACTAACAGCATGAGATCATGGATCCATTCTGCTTTGAATCAGCACGTTTTTGTCATTTATCATCCCATTTTGGTTGCCCAGCATCTATTGGCCGCCACAGTCACCAAATTCAAGCCATGTGGTGAAATCAAACATTTGCATAATAAATTATGATGCTGTTTCATTAATAGAGAGCAAAATCATAAAGACCTGGTTGCATCTATCACATTCAAAATCCCTTCTGAAGGAAAAGGGGAATCCATTGTGGAATTAGAAGGGTGAACCTCAAAAGTGGTCTACACAGTGTACATGTTAAATCAGATCATGATGGGTTTATTATTAAGAGAACCCCTCGTTAATCCCTGCCAACACTTATTTATGGTCATTTAATTCATTTAAGGAAAAGCTTTGCATCATATCTTCCTATGTGATTAAACTATAAAAACCTGCAATAACATAATCAATTCTTTTTATACTTAATAATGTGTTTTAATCAGTTATCCTTAGATGTTACATCCTATTTAGTGGGAATTTAATCTCTATCTGAATGTGTTTTTTTCTCTGGTAAGTGTTCAATTTTGGATTTTGAAAACACAAACAGCCCTTTTGGGCACAAAAGTTTTAAAATTATTATACAGATTTAAATAATAAAAAGTTGAAGTTGCAGTGTTTATAAACCCTGTGTTGCAGCAGTTTCACGTTTTTGCTGTGTGCTGAATCTGAGAGCCATACTTTCACTATCGCAGAGAAATCCCTCTGACTGCACGGTGACTCTCCTGAAACCTGCATGAAATGAAATCTCTGTGGCCTCTTTATTGCAAAACCCAGCTCAGACACATGAAGATGCATCACTTCCCACACACTGTTAGAACAGAGTTTTACCAAAAAGTCCATGCTGTCAGCAGAACATTTATGTTAACCTCAGCAGTCAACTTGTCTGACCGGCATGTGCAGTTGAGCAGATTTCCCTTGTAAATCTGGGCATTCCTCACTTCCCTGTACTGACTACATCCGCTTCTCGCATGACATTTTAAAGCCAGCAGCAGGTGCTTCTACAAGCTCACACCTTCAGCAGAGTTTATTACTGTTTCGAGTTACTGAGAACATGTCCAACAAAGGATTTTCAGTACTTTCGTTCCTGCTTTTTGTCTGCAGCTTTTGTTCCTGCAAAGCTATGGCGACAAAACTCAACAAGGTTGCTGTGAATGAGCGACCTGTGATCGGTGAGTAAGACATGCATTTGGGTTATAATGTTTGACATTTCACTGACAGAGAGAAACGGATCATTCGGGTATATTTTAAGGCAATTTCATCCCCTGCATCACTGAAAACATACTGTATATCATATTTTTGGTCCCACAGGTGTTTTAACTCAGCTGGTTTCAGATGATGTCATGAAGCCATTTGGGAGGACTTACATACCAGATTCCTATGTGAAGTACATAGAGTCTGGAGGCAGCAGGGTGATGCCGATCAGGTGGGCTCTGATCTGATGTAATATGCATAGCTGTATAGACATTAAGAGGAGCCTATATCATGTATACAAAGCAAGAAGTGGCTCTGACAGTAATGGTTGGAAAAGTAATTCTGTTCTTAACCAGTTTTTTACTCTGTTTTCTTTTTTGGATTACAGTATTGAGTCATTATAAATGAGGGAAATGAATGAGAAAAAGATTAATTAGTGTGTCTCCCTTTTTTAGGACAGTAATGTCCTTTTTCCCGCTCTATTTGTGAGACTTTAACTTTGCTGTTTCTCTGCACAGACTAACGCTCACTACTGCAGAGTATGAAAACATCTTCAAGAGGATAAATGGGTGAGCTCATCTCTATAAGACTGTGAATGTCACACCTACAGTGTTTTTACATTTTCTATCTGATGTCCAGGCTGCTTTTCATCGGTGGAGCTGCAGATTTGCAGACATCAGACTTTGCCAGGGTGGCGCAGATTTTTTACAGACTTGCGCTTACGGTTTGTATAAATTTAAAAAGCTTTGGTCAGCTTTAACTCTCCTCACCGTCTCTGCCAGCTTCTAAACCTGTCTGAACTAGCAGCGTATCGTTAACCTTAAATCAGGAACTATGGTAAATTTTCTCACATTTTGCTTTGCTTTCCTCATACTTTGCACAATAGCTTGTGAATCAATACTTATAATAATCAGTCTGTCTGCAGATGATCTAAATTCCATTAAAGGCAGGTTATTGTTGTTATTGAGGAGATTTTGTTGAGGGCTGGGTGTGAGGAATAAAATAACAAAAAAATAATTTGCTTATTCATCTTGTGGAAATTTTGCATTATTTTTAGTCCATCTATAGAGTAGCTTTGTCCATTATTAAACCATTTTGGGTCTTTTTTCTGTAATATTGTCTCAGTTTTGGTTGCGCCTTGTTTTTCCTTCCATTTCTACTCATTTTGATTTCATTTGTAGCTCCTTTGTATCTGTTATGGTTGTTCTGTGTGTCATTTTATGCCCAATATTGATGTTATGACATTCAGTTTTGGTTCTTGTGTGTATTTATCCCTCTCTTTGTCGCTACTCTGTCTGCTACTGGGGTTGTTTCATCCATCCTGGTGTTCATTTTTGCTGCTGTTTGTGGCAAAATGCTTTTAATATTTGGTGCATTCTTTTGTACATTTCTCTTGTTTTCACTGCAGCAGCTTTCGTTTCCGATCCACCTTATTGTACGTCTTGTTTCGTTTGACTTTTTTGCCATTTTGGACGAGATGATTGTATTGGAGCTTAACATGAAACGATCAGGGAACTCCTTGAACTGGCATGTCTGTCAAATGATGAGCAAAATCTCAAATTGGAAGTTTAGTTGTTTTTTTTTTTTTTTTTGCTTCAGGAGCAAAAAAAAAAAAAGACATTTCTTTATGTGTGTGTGTTTGTGTGTGTGTGTTCCAGGCCAATGATGCCGGGGACTTCTTCCCCATCTGGGGCACATGCATGGGCATGCAGCTACTCACTGTACTTGTGGCCGGTGAGAATCTGCTGACAAATACCTCAGCTGAGAATGTAGCTTTGCCCCTCAACTTAACAGAAGGTAAAAACTTTTTACGGCACTGTTGCAACTTTTAAGGTATTTTTTTCTGATTTAATAAGTTATAATAGGCTGTTTAATGTTTTAAAAACAATTTCTTGGAAATTGCATGAACTGACTCACAACACTTGGTGTCAGTAGAGACAAGTATGCAAGAAGAGGATGTGCTTGAGCTTCATTTTTTGCTATTATTAAGTCTAAATCTTACCATAATCAGTACTGTATCCATTCATAAAGGTAAATGTTCTTTCTCTGAATCATGCAGAGGCTCACTCCAGCAGGATGTTTCAGGATTTTCCTGAGGAACTCATCAAAGCTTTGACACAAGAACCTCTTACTGGCAATTTTCATCATTTTGGAGTAACAGTAAAGGTATTTTTATGGTTTTTCACTCACACTGTTTGGAGTTTTGCTTTGAGAAGTGAAATAATGGTTTAAAAAAGTGGATATTTTTCCCATCATGAGCTGTGATTTACTGTTTGTTCCCTAATGGTTTCAGCTTTGGTTTCAGTGGCATCAAAGTAATGTCCAAATAATAATGTGTGCTGACAGTAATAAGACAACTTTTTCTACAGAATTTTCAGGAAAATGCGAAGCTGACCAATTTCTTCTCCGTCCTGTCTACAAATGAGGCTGAAAACGGAGCTCACTTTGTCTCCACCATAGAAGGTTACTAAATCCTCTGTCTGAACTTGACAAACTGGGTTGTTGCTCTGGATTTGAGTTGTGACAAGGCACATTGCTTTTTACTCCTGCCAGGTAAAAAGTACCCTTTCTACGGAGTGCAGTGGCACCCTGAGGTGAATCGTTTTCAGTGGGACACAAAGCTGAACTTCCCTCACTCCCTTCATGCCGTTCAGGCATCGTCGAAGCTGGCAGAATTCTTTGTTAATGAAGGTAACACAAAGTTATAATTACAGATTTGTTCATAGTATGCTATTAACATGGTTATTGCAGTCTATACACAGTAAGCGGACAAAGAATAAGCCTAAAAGGGAGCACTGTGAGCACATTTTGATCAGCGTACAGTTATTTATTTATTTATTTTTAGGCATAAATAAGTATCACACTCACTACATCTATATAAAATTTAGGATTTATTCAATTTTAACTGAGTTGAAACGTTGTGAGTCAGACACCAAAACCCAACTATTTAAATGATACCCAATGCTCTGAATTCTCAGATCTCATTTTCAGTCCTGAGAAGCATTGTGTTGTGTTCTGCTTTCATCATCTCTGCTTTGTTTGCTGTTCTTAGGAAGAAAAAGTTTGCATTCGTTTGATAATCCCGAGGAAGAGCAGTTGGCTCTGATTTACACCTACACACCTATCTACGCTGGGAACTTCACAGCATACGAGCAGCTCTATTTCTTCTGAGATCCCACAGTAGCCGACTGTTTTGTGTGTTGGTGCAAAACAACGTTTTGCATGTGAAGTGAGCTGATTTTAATTGCACACAGGCTTCTAAAGTGAAGGCTGACTCAGCGTCATAAACGCTGACTAAAAGGACAATGCTCTTACAATAGCTTTTGTATTCAAATTAAAAGAATGACTAACATAATCTGTATTTGTCATTAATGTGCTTGTTTGCAGTAATAAACTTACATTTTTGGGAGTAGGTATCTTTCTAGGGAAATCACTCAGCTTTATTTCCTTATAAAATGTGATAAATGAAAAAAAAAGATTATCATAAGCATCACTTCAAGTCAGAAACACCATCTTCCTCAGAACATGGAGCTTATTTAGTGGTCATAGAAATGTGGAGGTCAAATTTCTATTATGTCTATGAGCTTTGTATATGAGGCAAAGAGTTATTTCTTCGAAACAGCAGTCACTATTGTGTAAATTCAGTATCTGCAAGGTCAATGACGAACTTTCACCTTCAAAAATGGATGGACTCATTTACAAGAGATTTTCCCACCAACAGTTTTAGTCATGGCAGTATGAAGTGTTCATGTTGGAAACTAAATTTATTTTCAGCCTTGGAGGCATCTGTGGCCTCAGATTGTCAGGCGGCTCCATGTTTATCTGAGAATATGAGAATGAGAAACCGGTCGTTGCGCTAAATCAAGGTATGAGGTTAAAGGTATCTTCCGCTTATATTTACAAGAAATAACATTTTAAAATGAACTTCAGTGGTTGAGACTCCTTCATCTTCATCCTAAGGTTTTATCGTGGCAGCATAAAGTGAAATGAATCCATCTTTAATCCAGATTGTTAGACTTAATTAGCAAATACACAACAAATCCAGGAACACATTGAGGATTTATGTTCTATATCACCATAGGCTTTTGTTTTGTCCTTTTCCTACTGTAAATATTACAATAATTCATAGGAGGAAGATGATGTTTAGCAGGAGGGAACATACACATGCAAAACATTCACCAAAACAATATCATGAGCACCAAACCAAGTCCCTTACAAGACAGACACATCCATCTTCTGACTGTATGGTGGAGTGGTGTTAGCACTGCAGCCTACTCCTCGTTTGGACGATGTCCTTTATGTGTGGAGTATGTTCTCATGATGTTAGTATGGGTTTGCTGGGTTCTGTGGCTTCCTCCCACTGTTCCGGGACAGTTTAGGTTGTTTGATCATTCTGAATTATCTTTAGGAGTGACTGTGTGTGTGTTGTGATGGACTGATGACCTTTCCAAGGTGCACGCTGCTGCCTCTGGCCCTTTAGTGGAAAAAGTGGTACAGATCATAAATACATGGACAAAAAAACCCCAAAGTAAATTAATATTACTAAAGGGAGATTTAAAAATACTCACACGTGAGAAAAATTACCCTGAATCATGACATAACAATCACAAGGAGAAATTAAATGATTAAACATGTGAAGAGACAAGTTTTCCTCCATGTTTTTGTTTGATTTCTTATTAGAAGGGTGTGTGTTAGTCCTCAATGGGCCATGTTTGGGGGCCTTTTTAACTCATCTCTGACCCCAAGTGTCATTGTTTAATAATCCGTCCATGAGCATCAGCGCAGTCAGACCGTCACAACACACACCGACACACATACTGTGGATTGGTCTCCGCGCGCGTCAGTCGCGCCTGCAGAGGCGGGAGCATCGAGTCATTGCTCCAGTTTCCTTCCCTCCTCTCTCACACAGATGCTGCTGCTGGGTCAGTGTCATACCACCCATTAATAAGAGTCACAACAACCACGGCGAGAAGAAACGCAGGGGAAATCCGCATAAACCAATGCCGCTCTATCTTTTCAGCGTGGCGAGACGATCTAGCGCGCAGAAAACATGACACAACAAAGCTGCCACTTCCGATAAAAAACGCCCTTTGTCTTCCCATTTACTCGCTTTCTGCGACCTCCGCTCAGGTGCTTTTGTCTCGCTCACCTTTCACCCAGCTGGCACACAGTGCCGCTTGTGCGCTCTTCATTGCGGTCATCCATCTATCTGCACAGGCGGCTTGTTGGTAAACACGAACCGAATCCCGGCGACGAGGACTCCCTCTGGTGCATTGATGCACCCGTTTCAGTGGTGTAACGGTGAGCATTCATTTTATACCACGCGATCTCTGTTTTAAGGGCCCGCAGTGTGCAAGAAAGCCCGTTATTTCATTAGGATGATATATAGTAGAACAAGTGGAGGCGTTTTCTTTGTTCTTTAAGTCACATAATTTATTAAATGGAATCAAAATAGCTTCTATAATAACTTGATTATTATTACATCTATGTTTATCAGTGAGTGTAAAGTTTCCCGGTGGTAATAGCCTATCTTATCTTAGAGGTTTACATGAGGTAACATGGATGTGATGTCATGTAAAATTGGCCACACTGACTATTTTTCCCAAAAAGAAGAGGCTGCTCCCCCCTGTGAGTCGTATAAGTTCACAGCATATTGAATGACTAACCTGTATGACAAAATACTGTCATACTCTGAATAAGCATCATGATGATTTGAAATTGTTCAAGATAGTACCTTTAAGTAGGGTTTTGTTTAATTTTATGATTGGCTTTTCAAGCCAAAATGCTGCACAGTACCTGATTGCATTCTCATATGTGACGATTTGAACTGTTATTTTTCCTCTTATTGTCATAAATGCACTCATTTTACGTTATTTACCTGAGAAAACAGGATGTTTCTGTGACAGATATTAGTTTTACACCAACCATAGTTTATCAAAAACACATCTGCACCCCTGTAGGTGATAATATGTAATATATTATGTGTTAAATTTATTTTATTTAGCTAAATAGTGTAAATTTTAAGGACTCAGATGAGCTGCTGCTTGTTCGTTAATTGTGTTTTAAGGTAAAATAGATAGTATCGAAGTGTTTTCAATGATTGCATTGATTTGTTGAATGAGGGACTCCTCGATCAATAGAAAGCTTTATTTACATCTTAAGTAATTCCCAAGGAGAGCAACACAAGGCCGATCATTGTGCTGTGTGTGAGCCATCCTGGCACTGTGGGTAATCTTGCCACTGGCAAACTCTATCTACAATCTATCACTTTCACCTCTTGGCTTTGACCTCTTATCTTTGAATGGCAAAAAGTCTGAAGAGCTTCTCAGCTGATTTTGCCTCAGCAGCAATCTTTCTCAGACAAAACAAACCCCTTCAACACAGTTTAAATGATGTTGGCACCTCACCGCGATGGCAAAACCTGGCACAGATGATGGATTGGTTCGTTCCCCCCCCTCTAACTTTGCATGTTTGAATGCATCAGCCTCCTCTGTGGACTGTTCAGACAAGAACAATTACTCCCTTTGTGCAGCTCAACTCCCCTGCTATTCATAGTACACACTCTCAAAACAGCACACGAACACGCAGTGACACTCTGCTGGAAAAACGAAGCAGCCACAGCTCAGCATTTGTTCATCGCGTTTTAATATGTCTAGATTTTTTCCCTCTCTGCTTCTTCTTGTGCACCAGTGTTTATGCACAACACACGTAGCGCTTTCATGCATGGAATGAGAAGCAACCTAATTTAATCTCAAGAACGGCAGCGACCATGCAGTCAGGCTTGAGCGTTTCCTCCCTTGTGAACTCCTGAATATTTGATGTGAAGTTCTGTCTTTAGCGCACGCAGCAGCAGAGGCAGCTTTGTGTGAAATTGGCATATATAGGACAAAACCCCACCAGGCATCTCGTCTCAGGGAAACATCCACAGTTGAGGTGTTTTACAGCTCCTGCCAAATCACAGAGGGACTTCCCTGCCGTTTTGAAAGGCAGCATAAGAATCTGTCTGACATGGATTTTCTTTGTCCTCAAAATGAGAACTTTAGCTTGTAAGCCACCATCCTTCTCCCTGCATCTGCTACTCTTGGCACCATGGCAACAAGGCGCCTCATGAGATAGCCAAGATATAGGTCAGTGGTCATGCAAGGCTCCACCCAAAGCAAAATATTACATATAGTTGTCTGATTTCTACACATGCAAAGGTAAACAAGGAAAGCCCCCACCCAGACAGACAGCTATGACATGGTGATCATGCAGGAAGAGTTAGATTCCTGTGACCCAGATTCTGATTATGCGTCTACATAGGTGAATTGTGCCATCAGTTATGCTACAAACTACAGGAACAGTTATAACCTTCCCCTCTTCGCTGCGACTTTCCTTTGTCTTCAGATGATCTTTGTAAAGCAGATTGTTTCACCGAGGCAACAATGATGGAGAAATTGGGGTCAGTCCTACTGTTTTGTTTGCATGTCCACATCCTCACACGTGTGGACACTGAGGTCATATCCTCAGGGATATTCTGGGAAACGAAGCCAAAGTTTGAGCCACACGTGTGGATTTTACTCATATTTAGCTAAATATTGGACTGTTTTTGTATCAGCAGGGATAAACTGCATTACTGTTTATGGCTGAATGAAGACAAATGTGACATAAACCCCTGCTAGTTATAAGAGTTTAACAAAAACAGAAAACAATATTACCTTCAGTGTCCAGTTGGGAATGTCTTCATGGATGCAGTTTGACCTATATAGGACATTAATAGATAAGTTGATGAAGGTAGCTTCTGCTGCATTATAGTGACAGCCAGCATAAAATATATAAAAGTAAAAGAAGTTCAGAGAGTTTTGCTGATTTCTGAAGTCACCCTGTAGGTTATTCTGAAGTCACATAAGTGAGAAACCTTGATTGGGATTGATTTGATGCAACCGTCTGTGATTGTGTCGTGATTCTTTTTGCACCACGCAGCAACAAAACTCGTAAAAAATAAAGAGAGAAGAAAACAATGCATGCTGCTGTTGTTGTTTGTAGCTGCAACCATTGTTTTTACAAGTGGCAGACCCACGAGAAGTAGCAAAAATAAGCGGACATCCGCCAGGGAGTGTGGCTTTCAAACACCTACGTTAGGTGTGTTTCTATGGAGCCCGATTAGACCCTGCCTCGGTGTAGGAGCTAAAATGGTGAAATATGGATTAATTCCTAAAAAGCTTAAAGGACTTTAAAAAAGTTGCTACACTGGGGAAATGCTAATGGATCCAAGTCCATCTTATTGGTCTCACCTGTCACACCCAATAAGGTGTCTGACTGGTTCCTAGATGGATCATTAAGGCTGAATACTTATTTTTGTGCCAGTATGTGCAAACCAAATGGAACTCTGTGGACACCCACAGACCAGAGATGTTAAGCTCTGGTTCTTGATGGCCGTAGTCCTGCAGGTTTAGATGCTTCCCTGCCCTAAAACACGAGATTCAAAATTAAATGGTTCTCTTCAACAGCAGGAAACCTGCAGGATAGCAGGTTGTCCCTGTCCTAGACTTACATGATTAGTTTTAAGGGTCTGTCAAAAAGTTAATCACCTCCTATACAGAACTACCATGTTGTTCTACTCATCATCTTCTTTGGTTGATATAATGTACCCCAAACAGAGACTGATCTAAGTGCATGTGTTATTGTTGTGCCCAGTTAAAATAGTAACAAAAATGTAATGTGCATGGACAGCAAGAGAGACTAATGAAATGATGAAAATCACATTACACAGGCCTTGCAGCACAGCAAGCTATAAATGACATTTAATGAAAAATGGGTGCATGTGTCTGAAATTTATAAGATAAATTTGATTTATTTGGATTTTACGGGCTGCCCGGTGGCGCAGATGGTTAGCACTGTGGCCTCACAGTTCAAAAGTTGTTGGTTTGAACTTCGGCTGGGAGGGGGGGAGTCCAGCCAGGAACCTTTCTGTGAGGAGTTTGCATGTTCTCCCTGTGTTAGCGTGGGTTCTCTCCAGGTACTCCGGCTTCCTCCCACAGTGCACAGACATGCACCATGGGGATAGGCTGATTGGAGACTCTAAATTGCTCATAGGAGTGAGTGTGAGTGTGCATGGTGGTTTTTGTGTGCCTTGTGATGCACTAGCAACCTGTCCAAAGTGTACCTGTCCCTTAGCTCCAGTTCCACCGCGACCCCGTTAAGGAAATAAGTGGTAGATAATGGATGGATGTATTTTACTAATAAAAGCTGTGCAAACACATTTTAAAACAGCTTAAAAATAGACCAACAGGGAGAACCATTTTATAGCTAATTTATTACTTGTATGTAGGAAATGTTTGTTTGTTTATCACCTGTATATTACCTGTATTACCTGTATGTTTCAGTTGTGCCTTGAGGTTATGTCGTTCCACAGTTAGATCATTTAGACAAGTATGTTTTAACAGTTATCTGAACTGCATCAAGTGTTTTGCTTAAACAAATCCAATGCACACTTTTATGAGTGTACAACGTAAGTTCACACACCTTAAATCCACAACAAGCATATTTGAGGGAGTGAATCAGGGTGTTTGTACAAAACACAAAAAATACATTAAAGCCAGTCATTTCTCTCCCACATCATCAGTAATTGCTTCTTTAAAGGTTGCAATTCTTCCTCTGTATTTTAAAATTTCTATTTTATTTGGAGCATCAGGAACCTTTTTTTTTTGCTTTTTCTTCCTTAGAGTAGCTGCTGCTACAGTAAATTAGCTTCATTCACAATAGTTTTTCTACTTATCATCTCTAGCAAACACATGCATATCCCTTTGATTGAGTGTTTGTGAACTCCTGGCGTTAGTCGCTTTTGTCATAATTTATTTGTGACGCTGATGATTGGCTCCCAGTGACTGAAACTGGCGACTTGAACGTGCAGCTGTTGGCGTGTCGCGATAAATGGAGACTCTTCACTCATTCAGAGTGAGTTGAACCAAGAGGCGGGTTGTATCGATCAAGTCATTCTGCTGTTTCCATTCTGAGTCGGGAGAAATGTGAGATGAAAATGTCAATGAGTTATTTCACCTGCAGGAGTGACGAGACATACCAGGATTGATTTATATATATAAAAAAAGGCTGCTACGAGAAAAAAAAGTCATCACAGGGAAACCAGTAAAGGTCTTCATTTATCTGTCTGTCTCTTTAATCATGTTCTCACTAATACATCCATCCATCTCTTTGTTTGTGCTTTGCTTCATGGAAATGTCTGACAATGTATCCCCCTGGTTCTGTCTGATCATCACTTCAACCATCAATTTTCTCATCCACATATTCTGCTGTTTGTGCTTTCATCCAACTGACCACTCAGTCATTCAGTCTTTCTTTCAGCCATTATCAATTTGCTGACAGTCATTTTGTCATTTGTTGATGTATGAGATTGTTTGCATCTTTCTGTGCATCTAATTTTCAATCCATCATTGTTGATGCATGACTGGTGAAAAAGAGGGATGTAGAGTGTACAGAAGTACAGCTGCTATATGTACAGCTTCATAGAGAAATATCCGTGGGGAGCACACAAACACACACATTAAATGATGCATACACACACAGCTGCAGCTTTCCAGTCTTTGCTTGCTGGAGTTTTATTCAAGTTTTGCAATAATCACAAATCAATGGTGAGTCAATGCTGCAAATTCTCTCAAAGTGAACCATTTTGTTTCTTCATTTTGTCTCTCACAGAGCACATTGTTCCGCCTTGCCCACCTTTCCACGCCTTGTGATAAATTCAATTCAATTAAATTTAATTTATAGCCCAGTATCACGATAAAGTCGTCTCAAAAAGCTTCACACACACAGTTAATACAAATCTGCACAAAGTTTCAGAAAATTAGGCTTGATAGTTTTTATGTAACATTGTTGACAAGCACACATTGTTCACATGGGGTGCCTTCTATGTGGCTCTTTTTAATGCAAAGGAAAAAACCCAACATGGGCCCACAGACACACTCTCATCTTCTTTGATATTTCATTGCTTTATGGAGCTCACATTTTTTTGTTTAAAAGATTAATGTTTCATGTTCATGTCGGGAAGTTAGTTTTTTTTATAATCATATAATCATATAATTTTTTATATCATCTTTAAATTTGACAATATGTCAATATTTGCCCTTTTTGTTTGATACGTTTTTGATATTCAGCTGATGGAAGAGTGTAACCGAACCATGTTTTTTAGCCAGCTAACAATGTGCCTTAGCTTTAGCACGTCTACTTCCATTAGCTTGTTAGCTCATGTTAACACTGGATAAGCTCAGTTATTATGCTACAGGGAGTTTGATAGGTGTCAACCCCACTTTTTCCACACACAACCCCCCTCCATGTCTTTGCCCATTTTTGTATTTTTCAGGAGCGAGAACCATCCCTTGAGTTAGTGTTCATTTTAATCTACACCAGTTTATTCAGATTGATCTTTTTTTTTTATCTTTTTTAATGTAACAATGTGCTCATCCATCCATCCATCCATCCATCCATCCATCCATCCATCCATCCATCCATCCATCCATCCATCCATCCATCCAT
>JBAMIG010000012.1:7829456-7845850 GCA_037177335.1 Kiunga ballochi
CCATCCATCCATCCATCCATCCATCCATCCATCCATCCATCCATCCATCCATCCATCCATTCATTCATTCATTCATTATCTATTGCTTATTTCGAGGGTTTTGGGGGGGGGCTGGAGCCAATCCCAGTGACTGGCAACCCTGGCCATTTCCCCCTTTACTAATTAATCCCGCACTGTAATAACTGTGATGGACTGGCAACCTACCCAGGATGTACCTCGCGTCTCTCCGGCTACCCATGACCCTGAATTGGATAAGTGGTAAAGAAAATGGATGGATCAATGGAATACTAACTCTAACCTGTAAGAATCAATAGAGATAATCAGCTTTTTTTTAGAAAGCTGAACTTCAGATTATCTCCTTCAGTTAGTACCTTCATTTTCTCGTTTCTGCATCTACTTCACATCATTTCCAACAATGCATTGCACACTAAAGCAACACTGTTACTGTCTTGCTCTGTGCAGGTAAAAAGGGGGGTGCTGCAGATGAAATGTGTACATCAGATGCCCCGTCTGCTCGTTATTATTTACATGATATTAAATGCAGTCGGAAAGAAAAATCTGACATTTCTGTGCAAATTATTTCTAACTGTGCCAAAAAAACCTATGTAATAATAACCTCAGCTTTGTTAATTGCGTCTGCCTGGTGTGAGAAGATATCGTATAATATTTGTACATGATGAAACATTTTTCTTTCTGTGAATGGGAAGAGGTACGCTGAAATGTCTGGTTGTCAAAAACAGAACTTCTGTTGCACTTAAAATGTTATTTTGGTCCTTTGTCTGCACATCTGCTCAATATGCATCTTATATGGTAGAATTTACAGTTTAGTTTAATTGATTTAATTGCAAAAACTACCTCTTTTAAATATTTTCTCTACAATCCAGTTTGTTTTTTACTTTCCCTTCTAACCTTCAAACAAAATGGAAATGAAGTGAAGTTTAAACTAGGTAAAAGCTGAGATTGTAACTATTCGCTCTATATTACGAGAACTTTCCTTTAGGTTTATATTTCTTTAAACTAGTTCATGAGATGTATGAACTTGCACACTGTTGGTTGTTGGTGCTATGCAGCATATTTTTAAGGCACAATGCACATGTTTAGCTGTGTAATTGAAAATCCTGAACCTTACAAGTTGTCTCTTTGTAATGTTGATGTATCAGGCTTTCCAGTTATGTACAATGCAACACTAATCTGTATTATTATAAGGGTGGTGTAAGCAACAAAACACTTTTTTCTGAGGTTTATCACATATATATAATTAATACTTCAACTAATATATATATATATATATATATATTAAAAAACTTAACAAATACATGTTGTTACTTTTACAGGTTGTTCTAAAAGGAGATCCCAAAAAGTTGAGTCTTCATGGAGTAAGTGTAAAATTTGTACTTCCATATATGACCAGTTAAACCATAATGGTTATTCTGCCATGACTTTCCTCTCTGACTCATCTGTCACTCACACAGCAGACGTGCGCCGTCTGTCTGGAAGACTTCAAAGTGAAAGATGAACTAGGAGTGTTGCCATGCCAACATGCCTTTCACAGGAAGTAAGTGTAGCACAAAGCAGTGCTTGTTTACCTCTCCTCTGATTATGCTAGTTATTCATTCATTTTGCTCTGTCTGTCTGTCTGTGTGTGTGTGTGTGTGTGTGTGTGTGTGTGTATCACAATAGTCAAAACTTTGAACCTGAGACTTTCTTCCACAACTCAAAAATGCAAAAATTGCAAAATTGATGTTTACTTTAGTTTAGCTGAACTTAGTTTAGCTTGACCACAGCGGTGGGTAACAACTGAAAGAACAAGATCACAAGTACAAACAGCTAAACCCCCCGTAGGGTGGTTGGTCCCTCCGTTTGAGATAGGGTGAAAAACCCGCCCATCCAGAAAGGGCTAAGAGTTGAACTGCTGCTCCTCCTCCACATCTGTAGGAGCCAGAAGAGGTAGCTTGGTCATCTGGTTAGGATGCCTCCTGAGGATGTCCCTGCAGGAGGAGGCCCTGGGGAAGACGCAGTACACAGTGTAGAGGTTATATCTCTCAGCTGGCCTGGAGATGCCTCAGGATTTCCCTTGATGAGCTGGCAAATGTTGAAAATGTGAAGAGGGACGTCTGGGCTTCCCTCTTTAGGCAACCTCACCCTGGATAAGTGTTGGAGAATAGATGGATGGATGGATGAATTGATGGAAAGCTTAGCTTAGGGACATAAACATGCTAAAAAAATGCATGTAAAGTAAACCTGTTTATTTATTTATTTATTTTATTATTATTATTTTTATCATGATGAGCATGTGAAAAGGTCACTTCAAGGAAGTTGCTCAAAGTTCTTCTCTGAGGATTGGCTTCACACTCCTTACAAACCTGAATCTTTTGGTATAGAAAATGTACACTTCAGATCTGACTGTTTTGTTTCCTCACAGGTGTTTGGTAAAGTGGCTGGAGGTGCGCTGCGTCTGCCCCATGTGTAACAAACCAATAGCTGGCCCTCCAGAGCAGCATCACAGCATAGGGACTCTGCTGGATGAACTGGTCTAAACTTTGGGCTGCTGCCAGCCTGGGTGGGGTGCCAGTGCCGGGCCACACCAGCTGGTGCGAGTTTGTAACCAACATGAGGAGGGACACAACTGTGTCGTTAAATGCAACAGAGCAGTAACATGATGATAAGTTGGGGTAACCTAGTTACCACCCAGAGGAAGATTCCAAAGGATGCTGTTGCTTAGCAACAACCTCTATGAAAGCAACAAGATACCTTACAGAGTGAGAGATTATCTTCAGCCGCCCACACATCACTCCACCAGTGTTCTTTGAAGATCCCCCTCTGCACCTATTCTTTACATCTTCTATTGCTGCCTTGAGTGAGGTTAAAAGCACCAATGAAGAGGAGGAGGCAGCCTTTTCACTGCAATGTGGACAAATGAGTGTTGATGGATAAAAACAAGAGGCAGCATCTGATTCCTGAATGTGAGGGTGGGTTCTGGCATGAAATGATATTCCTGCTGGCTGAAAGTCCTGTGGAAAATAAGCAGCCAATGCATAATTGATACTTCTAGAAGGAAATATCCAAGAAATGCCACATGTGGGCAAATTTGATTCATGGGTGTTTGTTCTTTTTATGTCCTTTGCTCAATTTTTACAGTTCACAAAAAGGTGCTGAGCAAATAGTGCTGTGGCAAACAAAAAAATAGATGGATCATTTCAAATAGTCTATTAAATTCAGTTGGATTCACTGTAATAAAAAACATTGAAAAATACATTTGTTAATTTATACCTTACCAGTACTATCTAAATGTTTTTGTTTTAACTGAAGCTCTTTTCCATTTGTAGCAAAAAAATTCATCAAGTCAAACCAATTTTTTTCCTAATATGTGTAAATTTGATGTCACTTCTACTGTTTTATACATGCTGCAGACTCTTTATTTTCAGAATGAACAAAAGGTTTTTGTTCTTTTTTTGTTATTATATATGAAATGGTCTGAAACATCCTGCTTTTCACTCTTAACACTTTATTTAAAATACATTGAGGATTATTTTTAAATGTTGCACTTTGAATTCACAGAAAAAAAGGCCTCTGTCTGTCCATCTTTCTGTCGGTACAGTTTGTATGTAGCACAGCAGATCCTCCCTTTTTTTTTTAAACCTACAAAGCAGAGGAACAGAGATGAAGAGGTAAAGAATGCAGTCTTTCTTCATCCAAACAGCAACGTAAAATTCTTGTGACATTGTTGCTCATGATCCTGTTTCACATTCCTTAGTCGTTGGGTTGTTTTCTCTGAAAGCGAAACACTGCCTAAAACTCACAAAGCACATCGTGCAAATACAGCGGACACCTGCACTGTTAATAAACGTTTTATAAGACAAGGAAAGAAAAGACAAGGAGAGGAAAAAAAGGACTTCATGTTGCAATTTCTGCAAATGGGCAAGAAAAACACTCACTCCGACCACATTCCATGTTTTGTAAACCAACAGATGTAAATAATTTGACATGGTGATAAATAAACTTGTCTTGTTTGTTCAGCTTCTTGCTTTTTAATTGACAGCAATGCATGTGGCGCCCCCATCAGGTAAAATGATGCATCAACATGGATTAAATGAGAGGCCCTGAAAAGGTTTCTGTTGTTAAACAGTCCAAAAGCTTGAGCCACAACCAAAGAAACACTTTAACTCTTGCAAAGTTGACGCTTTTTACTGTAAGATTGATCAACAAAGCTCTGATCTAAAACTTTTTGTACAATTTGCTGATAAAAATACATGAAATTCACAATTATGCTATCAATAGTGTAGAAAAGCATGAGCATGAAAATTAAAGTGATTCCAATGCTGTAAAGTGGGTCTTTTATAGTGAGATGTTTTAGTCAGGTGTCAAAGTTTTACTGTTTCTTGACCGAGAGAGACTCCAAAACCCCTCTGATGGATTTTTATCTGCAGTAACTCACCTGTTTCCATATAATTTTGGCATGTTTAGGTATTAAATCTGGCCCCTGATACAGCTTCGACTCAGTGAATGTGCACTCCTGTGGTCATCACAGGATCCAGCATAATCCAGCATAATCCACAAAGCAAAGGAACGAGTCCATATTTCAAAAACATTTTGTGGTTTCTTCAGCAGCCCTGCAATATGATATATTATTTTATATATGATCAAATCTGTTATTGTGCTAATTTCAGTGATCACATTGTGATTATTAAACATGTCATCTGATGCTGTGGGGACTGATTTATGTCCTCACCTTGGTCCGTTTCTTCCTGCTTTCATTTAGAAGCTTAATGAATGGCTCCACTCGAGACGGGGGTTTGCTCTGACAGCTGTGCTTTTGCATTACTTTAGCATTATTGTGATGTTTGGAGACCTGAATAGGCTCAGGGAATCATAACAGTTTACTGCACCAATATTAAAGTTGTGCAAAGCAAAACAAGCAAGCAGACTAAATATAATTAAATTGCTAATAAACTCTGCAATTGATTAATTTAATGGTTGGAGAAACGACATCAATGAAAATATAGATCTGTTTGGAATAAAGCCTGTTTAAGAGCCAGAAGAAAACAATTACCAGACATTTGAAATATTTCAACACAATTAGTTGACAAGAGTATACATAACACCTAAAATTATCTTATCACATGTCCAGCAATACTCCTGATCCCACCAACCACAAAGGAACACTTACACATTGTGTTTGGGAGCGCTCAAAAATACAGAGCTTCTGGTCAGACGTGATCCATTCGTCCAACATGTTTAATATAGGACTACCTCTTTGTGCCAAACTTTGTATTTAGGGAATTTATCCAAAAGGTTTTTTACCTGCTAAGAGATTAACAAAACTGCTGGACTTGGACCTGCTCGACTATTGCATGCTAGAAGAGCTTTTGGAAGAAAATGGAACCTCGCTCAAAAAAACAATGCAAAGAACTGTCATGGATCCATCCAGCCTTGTACCAAGCTAGAGGAGGTATAATGCTGTGGAGGACATTTTCCAAGCATACTTTAAGCCCTGTAACTTGCAGTCAAAAAATCTGAAGTATGTGTGTGAGTGTATCATGTCATTATGGAGCAAAATCTTAGAGGAATGTTTCTAAATACCCTGCTGATTGATGTCACAAAGAATTACGGCAGTTCTGAAGAAAAAAGCTAATTCAACCTTTTACTAGCAACACATACTTATTAAATAGTTTTTAAATTATATGAACAACATACAGTAGTAATCTTCAATTCTAAAAAGAGACTCCGCTCTGTACCCAAATGAAAGCAAGGAACAGATGTGCTGTTGCCTCATTAAACGTCCAGGACTGCGTCCTATTGGTGGGACCTGACTGGTACCTTGCTATTTCCCCATAACAGACTGAGGGAGTAGAGCATCGGTGTCTAAAGGGCATTCCCTACTCTGGTTGCCTTCTAATTAGACTTAAGGGCAGATTGTAGCCTCAGAGGTCCTGAAAGGGAATTAAGCATCAAGGAAGATGGTGTGAGATGTTATAGGGATGGTGGAAGTGAAGGATGGGAGGGGAGGTGCTGAAAAAAGGTGGAGACTTGAGGAGAAAGGATATGGTTGATTTTACTCGTATAAGACCACTTCAGCTCTCTGGTTTGATTAATAAACCAGTGAAGACACAAGCAGTTTATGAGTTTGGTGCTGACTCCCATTTAAGATGCTCAATGGCTGGTGAGGATATATATTTTTATTATACATTTCTACCCTTAGATGAAGCTTTGTAGAGTGTAAAATGTGAGTTTTCTTTATCTCCTTAGGACCTTCCATGATTTACTGAGATGTTCAGCTAAAATACGGATTTAAAGAAAGCCAGTTTGCTATTAATTGGATCAGATAAATGACTTTTTGATGAGCCATAAAACAAGAAGTCTCAACAACAACAACATAAGATGTAAGCACAAAAAATATGCAACACTCCTAAAGTGTGCTATGAAAACACTTCTGTTAACCATACACAGTTTTGTGGGTCAGGATGGTCTGAACACAGGCATGCATGCATACACCTTCATATGCACATGCATATACAGACACACATACAGCTTGTAGGACTCTGGAAACATAAACAAATCTTTCACAAAATCAGCCTCTACCTGAGCTATAAAGAGCCAACTGTGCCGTGAATAAACTGATTATGGCAACACACGCGCTCAGGGTGGGGAGACACACAGAGAAATGTTTGTTTCTGTCACATCCCACCTTCAGCATCGTGGCCTTCAGAGTGAACGTCAGGTCAGGTTATTTCTTTTTCTGTGCCTTTTAAAAGAGCTAAACTAAACCCGAAGAGCAGTCCAGGACTGGAGCTCGGTCATGGTAATGACATAAGCTGCAAAGAAAACTTTCAGACACAATTTGTAGGTGAGTACAACTCTTTTGTTTTCACCTGAGTTAGTTATTGCCTGCCTCAGTTTCTTTTTTCTCTTGAGTCTTAAAATAGCCTACTGACACGCATTTCTGCTGCAACTGTTACAGATAATTTCTGAGCACAAGTGCAACAAACTTCCTTTGTGGTAATTATTGTAATATAAAAATACTATCTCTCACAACACAGAATGACAGCCCTTAAGAAGACATGAAGAAGCTATTTGTGTTATGAAATCTAATTTATTTAGCCTGAATGTTTTTCAAGGACATCTGCAGACGTTCATCCTTTTTTGGCTTAATTGTAATATAATCTTGTTGCTACTGAAATTTACTGGGTTACATGTATGTTTAAGTGGAGAACAGTGATTTGAATGAACTCAAACTGGAAAATAAATTAATAGAAAGTCAGAAACAGGGTTTTAAAATAAAAAAAGATGCCAAAGTTGGCACTCTTAATGCTTTGAGAAACCATGTGCTGTAGTTCTAAAAACAAATGTTTTATAATGTAGTTTGCAGAGAATTTTATTTGCTTCAGGTTTAGCATCTGGATTCTTTTACAACAAAGCCATCCTGATGCAATCTGTTTGACGTCAAGTCAATGAAATGAAGTTTTCCTCATCAAAGGTCTTGTTTGAGTGTCAGCACATGTTTAAGATCTGAGATATAACATTCCTGCATTAACGGTGCCTTTTTATACCTGTTACTGTTTCTATGTTTGCTAATGCACCCTCATACCAGATCTGGCTTTTTTTTGGTCCTTGTATCATTTAGCCAATAGAAAGCATCATCCATACTTCTAAAAACAAAATCTGCTTTTGTTTCATAATGGCTCAATGCTTCACTTCGTCTTAGACCTGAAAAAAAGGTGTCACTATTTTTTTTGTAGGAATTTGTATGTTTTATCTAGAAAAGACCAATTATAACCATTGACTGTGTTTTTCATCAGCTGCTATAAGAAAAGCCACTTTGTATATTCATATCTTTTATAAAATACCATTTGTTGAAGAATTAATACTTGCTTTAAATGTACTTTTTTGTTTTTTAGGGAGTCTAGGAGCTTTGGAGGTACACAAAGACATTTTGTTAACAACGAATGAGTGACAAGACACTGTGAAAAAACGAATGGATTGGACAATATGTTAAAAGAGGGAGTACTTTGACAGTTGCTCCTGATCTGCATTTCAAGAGCGATGAGTTTCTCATCATATTGTGGCTATATCATCACATGACAGCTGTTTGAAACGTATAGAAGTAGTTTAAAAGTCAATCCATCATGTTTAAACGGTGGCTGCTGGCCCTGTTGGCCCGTTTTGGTCTCATTGTACTGGGAATCTGCTGCTGTTTGTTGCTGTTCTATTTCCTGGCTTGTAAACCTGCATCGTACAGCAAGCAGCATTCGCTGCTGTGGCCTGGAGGCGCCACCAGTAAGGAAGGATACATGGCTTTGTTGCAAGAGAGGGAGGACTCTCACAGACATTACATCAACAGCCTGACAAAGCAGATAGCCGAGCTGAAAGAGGCTCTCCAAGAGAGGACAAAACAGCTCCAGGAGTCCCTGGATAAAGCTAAAACTAAAGGGATTCTGCCACAGGGACTGGAGAGCCTGCGCAAAACCCCAACACAGACTGACCTGAAGGTAGGGCAGTAGAGAAGACGGTGTTGGTGCAGAGAAGATGCAGTATTAATGTGTTGTTGACATAGATCTTGTGTGACATTGCAGATGTCATCGTAAATTTTACATCATCTCCCTTTAGGAGTTCTTTCGCTCCCAGCTGAACCAGGCAGAGGTGAACTCAGGTGTGAAGCTACCCAGTGAATATGCACTGATTCCTTTTGACACCTTCACCCTGCAGATGTGAGTGGTACAGTAGACTGTCAGGATGTCGAGAGACTGCTTTGCAACCCATGTCTGACATTAAATCTTACTTCATGCAGTGCTGCTTTCTTTGTAGAGTGAGACCTTTGTTACATCCCTCAGGGTTTACCAGCTGGAAACAGGGCTGACGAGGCACCCAGCCGAGAAGCCTGTGAGGAAAGATCGCAGAGACGAACTGATTGGCGTCGTGGAAGCAGCTCTGCACGTACTGAACGGACCCCAGCAGCACACAGACAACAGCAGGCGGAAGCGCGCATATTCTCCCTCAGATTTCATACAAGGTGAGAGACTGCATCCCTTTCTTCCTCCTCACAAGACTCACAAATTAATTTTACTACTTGTTTCTGACTGTCTGAAATGTTATTATTAAGATAAAACGTAGACATTGAAAGTTTTAGTATTTGTCCCAGTGATGAACTAAGAACTACACATCCATCTTTGGGAAGAAATATCAATAAGTTGTTTGGAAACAGAGTTTGATGATATACTTTGGTTACTTTGATGCTCGGGCAATCAACCCTGAAAGCAACTATTTCCTGTCTGTTACAGGGCTGACTCGCACAGAGCGGGATAGAGGAAGTGTCTATGAGCTGACTTTTAAAGGTGACACTTTGCAGGATTTCACGCAGCTGGTGCTCTTCAGGCCATTCAGTCCCATGATGAAGGTGAAGAGTGAGAGCGTGAACACGCGCAGTGTGGTCATCAACATCATCGTCCCGCTGACTAAAAGGGTTGAGGCGTTCAAACAGTTCATGATAAACTTCAGGTATTACCATTTGCTCACATGAACTTATTGCTGACTTTAATCTAAAAAAAAGCAAAAAGTTGTCCATTTTGTAGATGTGTGGATTTGTCTTTTTGACCTAGGGAAGTGTGCATCCGGCAGGATGGCAGAGTTCATCTCACTGTTGTCTACTTTGGCCATGATCAGATAGAGCAGGTGAAAGCTGTGCTGGATCAGACCACCAGGTACTGATGCGCATTAGAGAGAGAGAAAATCTTCATTATTTGGAAATGACTCAATGTGGGAAGTTTTCAAGTGAGTGAAATTCACCTCTTGTTGGCTTTGCTTACTTTAGTTTGTTGGATTGTTGTTCCTTTTTGTCTTCTTTGACCTTAAACATTTGATAAATCACCAAAACCCTCATCAAATAAGTCACACAGCAGAATCCAGGCTAAAATATTTTATACATCATAAAATCTTCATGTTAACTCCATCCTGAGTCATTAAGATGTGTTTTACTATGCCCTGTTAAAACTTTTTTCTCTAAACATAATTTTATGAAGGTACAGTCCATCATTACCTTGAACACAACCTAAGTAGATAGTTTAGTGTCTGTGTGGATACTTGTGGCCTGCTCAGTCATTTCTAAACTGCATGATGGTTGTTCCATTTATTAAACTATGATATAACAACATGTAGCTTCTGTAACACTGTTGATGTTTCCAGACATTCATGACATCCCAGACATGATGATGTTGACTGGTGTCACTGTGAAACACAGTAAAAAAAACTACATTTTGCAGAGTGCAGAGAGTAAGGTGTTTAAGAGGTTATTTGTTCTTAAACCAGCTATTTCAGGGCTGGTTCATTCTTCTTTATGAATGAAAATTAACAAAATAAACTAAAAATAATCTAAATATAAACAAAATAATCTAAAAATAAGCAAAATAATCTAAAATAGTACCAGTTTTCTACTTTTAAATACAACTTTACTTCTTTTAATATGACCAACAAAAAATGGACATGAGTGAAGTTCAAATCCCAGCTGAGCTACGATGCTTTTTTAAACCTGTCATGGAAGAACGTGACATAAGAGTCATGTCTCATAGCAAGAAAGACCTTTAAAACAATCTAATTAAATCTGTTTAATTTATTACTTAATGTATTACTCTTTACTCAGATGTGACTTGCTGCCCTGCAGACATTTTGTTCTCTAGTTTAAAAAGAAAGAGAGAGAATATGTGATCTAGAGCTGCAGGCTAGTAACATACTGATGCTGTTCTATGAACTAACACACACATACACACATCAACCACTCATTTACTGCAGTTTCTCTCACATATGAGCTGCAAAGATAACACTTTAATAAAAAAGTCGTTTTTGTTAACTGTAAATCTGCAGTTACGCAGTGAAACGATGCTAAATTCCTACAAACTGATTGGTTTTCATTTCATTAACAGTCTAATTAAGCACACATAGCAGTGTTTTGTTTCCTTCTGTCCCCTAGGGAAACTCGGTTCAGGAGCTTCACACTGATCCAGATGAATGAGGAGTTTTCTCGCGGGAGAGGCCTTGACGTGGGCGCCAGAGCTTGGAGGCAGAGGCAGAATGTGCTGCTCTTCTTCTGTGATGTTGACATCCACTTCACCGCTGACTTCTTGACTTCCTGTCGCCTGAACGCAGAACCAGGTGAGAGACTGTGTTAAATAATAGGAAACTTTTCAGCATGATTTTCCTATAAATCTTTCATCATTATGAATCGTTTCATGCTGTTACACTTGCAGTAAAAACATTTTACTCACACTCATGCATTTTGGCTCCCATCACAGAAGCACTGGCTTTAAAATTGGATTTCATGGTACAGAGGGGCCACCTGCATCCTGATATCATGCATGGTTCTTTAGCATGATTGATGGAACTGAGCAATAGCTATTGAAATTCACTTTACCTTTGTTTTATGCTGCAATCTGACAGAGGCTTTTTATATGGAGAGTTATATTCATATTCGTTTCATGGGCTCGTTGATGCAGCAGGGTGACAAAAAAGATTTATAGGAATGCTTTTATTGTTGCAGTATTGTTATAAAACAATTTAGCCAGATAAACACATTTTAAATACTCTGTTGTGCTTCAGAGCAAAAGATGTGATTATGTTTCCCTTTTGCACCTTCTAGCACAAGGAAAAGTTATATGATGTTGATCTGCTCTGTTACTGCTTAAGGTGGCACAAAAACTCAAAGAAATGAGTAAGTCAAACAAAATGTCGACCACCTTGTCATGCACTCATCCATCTTCCAGACTCTCCTTTAGAAACCATTAAAAATAAAGCATTACTATTTTATAACCGAAATATGATCAGTTTTACAGATGTATGAGTTGGAAACAGCATAATAACGTGCTATTTGGAGGTACTGAAATAAAAGCAATAACTTGTCTCTGTTATTGTCTCCAAAAAAGCTCCTCTTTGTTTTAGCTTGATGGTACTTGCAACCCTTGCTGACTTCCCAGTGATGCGGTGGTTTGATTCCAGGATGTCCCTGGGGACACTGACATTGAACTCTAAGTTGCTTCCTGATGTGTCTATCGGGGTGTGAATGTGTGTGACAGAGCAAAAAGCTCTGAGAAGTGCTGTGTGAGTGTGTGTGGATGAACGTAACATGCAGCGCTAAAGTGCTTTGAGTAATGAATTTGACAAGAAAAGCACTTTATAAATGTCCATTTTACCATTTACAATCACAACCTGCAGCTGCTGGGAGTAAAACACAGCCCATCCTGCTGGTGACCAGAGACTTCATCGCTGGGATCAGAGAAGATCGAGTATCACATGACTCCTGTTTATGTCTGTTCCTGTAGGAAAAAGAGTTTACTATCCTGTGCTCTTCAGTCAGTACAATCCAGCAGTCATCTACAGCAATCACACTGTCCTGCCTTCTCTTCAGGAACAACTGGTGGGTAAAATAACCAGTAAGCATGATTGCTGGAATCCTCCTGAGAGAACGGGCTGATGCTGCTGTTCTTTCTGTCGCAGGTCATAAAAGCAGAAACTGGATTCTGGCGAGACTTCGGGTTTGGCATGACATGTCAGTACAGGTCTGATTTCATCAACATAGGTAAGGAATTGGGTCTGATAACCTTTTTTTCTTTCTGATGGAAGAAATAAAAAGGTTAGATAATACTAAAATACTTCTGTGTGTTTGCTAGTGTGCATACCTTCCCCCCAGAGGAGATTAAATTTTGGATGACTGATTATTTACATGTTTGATCCTGCTTAGGCTTGTGTTTTCCTTGTTTCAAACTTAAAAACTATATGAAAAACAAGAATATCTTTAAATGTTAAGGATGTAGTATTTTAATTTAAATCAAGCTTATGCATTTCATAGAGTTTCTATTTATGTTGTTTCCATTTTTTTTCAGTTCATCAAGGGAAAGCCTTGAGTTTGAAAATTATTTTATTATTGCTTTTTCAAAATGTAATTATTTTTCACCACCACCAAAGTAGAAGAAAATCCCAATTAATGACCTTTTTGTCATTTAAATCATGTTTCTTTTTTGCATTTACGTAATAAAATAATGGAAAATGGTCTAAATTAAATTTTAACATGTTTCAAATCTAAAATGTGCTTCAAATTGTGCAAGTAAATAATAATTAATACATTTTCTGCCACTGTACTTTTCAATTGTTCTGGTGTTTGAGGTGTGGAAGTTACAGGTGATTGTCTTCTATAGAAAACCAAAGAAATACATTGTAAAAGTTTTAGTAACATTAAGGTCTGTGAAATCCCTGAACAGGCGGGTTTGACCACTCCATGAAAGGCTGGGGTTTGGAGGACGTGCATTTGTACAGGAAGTACCTACACAGCAAGCTGATGGTCATACGTGCAACGTCTCGCGGACTTTTCCACTTGTGGCACGAGAAAAGCTGTGCAGATGAGCTTCCTCCCGACAAGTACAAGATGTGCATGCAGACCAAAGCCATGAGTGAAGCCTCACACGGCCAACTGGGAGAGCTCTTCTTCAAACGAGAGTTTGAGCTTCATCTGAACGCCCAGGAACAGACAAACGAAGACGACTGAGTCTTTTTCTAATGGCTTTCATTCTTAATTAAGCAAAGTTATATCACTGCAGGTGAACTGATACAACCACATTAATCTCTTCATTTAAAAGTTGCTTCTCTGTTTCATTTACATGTTTATTTACATTTTTGAGAGGCAAATTTAGTAAATTATTTTAATGCACAGGATAGAGTGCAGATTATTACTCAGAGAAGGGTTACATATAATGGGAAAGACCCTGGAGTAAGGGGTGTTGTGCTTTTAGGTCCTTCTGAGCAAATAGCAATAGTGTTCACACTCTCATCAACTGGTGTTTGCATGAATGTATTCCCACAAATGCCCATATTTATGTAAACACGTGAAATCCCGTGCATTTGTAAATAAAGAACTTGAAGGTCAACGCATTATGATTATGACATCCTGTTACAGCCACTGCCTGCATTTTCACCAACCTCGCACTACGTTACCCACCATGCATTGTGTACATAGCTTGACAAAAACATAAATGGCAAATGCTAAAATGGCATGGTGTGATGTGCTTGGGATTACCTACAGGAATATTATGCACTGTTTCAACTGTAAAACTTTAACATTTCCATGCAAATTATGTCTGTCTGCACCGACAGAGCAGGCCTCAATAATTCAGAGTTTGAATAGAGATGTGGTGTTGAAAACCCTCGTTCAATGATATGCTGGGATGGTGGTGATGAAACATTCACCCAGCATTTGAAAATAATAATAAATACTATAATATATGTAGCCTAATAAAAAAGCAGGAATAAAAGGACAAGAATTCTGTCATATTCCCAGATTGGGAATAAGTCAGTGCATCATGTGGACAAGTCTAAGTATCACGAGGGATACTTGATGGTACGATGAATGGATGGATTGGGGCTTTGTCGGAAGTAATGAGGATGCTGCATCCATCTGACAGTGCAGAGTGTAGGAGAGCGAGCTGAGCTGAGAGGCAAAGCCTTTAATTTACCAGTCTAGTGGCTGAAAGGGACTCCCTTCAGAAAGTGGCTATAGCTTGAGAGAAAACTTGAATTAGAGATGCTCTTCCTTCACATTGAAAAGATTCGGCTGATATGGTTCTAGCTTCTAATTACGACGTGTCCTGGTGTCCTCCTATTGGGGCTGTTCCAGGCATGTCTTACGGATCCCAGAGCAGACTCGGGACTTGCTGGAGGGGACAAGATCCCAGTGGAGTGTACAAGCTGGAAGCTGTTTCTGAAGTGATAGGGTCTTGATGGTTGGTCAAAGTGAGGGGACTATATTTAGTTTAGTCCTTCACCACATGAAAACAACTGTTTTTGCACAACACTTGATCTGTTGACGATCAAACATTATGCAAGTATCTCAATGTTGTAATGGGTCCAGGTTTTGCACTTATTTAATTGTTTAATTACCTGTTGTGACAAGCTGTGGCAGAAAATCAACTCGGATGAGACTCAGGAAAGTTCACGTTTAGATGCTTTAATTTCACGACAGGACACAAAGATTTGGCTTGTCAGGTTATCTTTTACCATGACACTATCACTACAGAATTACTATGCACTGCAACAGAGATACTGATAAATATGCTCCATATAAATGCATTTAAAATGAAGATGAACAACATACACACTCTTCCTTTTTCATTTTTTCACATTTAACATACTTTGCATATTGTTTCACTCAGTATTGAACATTTAGATTTACACTTAATGGAAGATAACATGAGTATTTAGTTTACAATACACAGTCTGAGAGGTTTGCATGAATCCATCTCACTGAGGAACATCTATACCTGATCAATATAAAACACTGATCAGGAGACACGAGAAGCTTTTCTATTAATAGTCGTTGATGCTATAACTCCTTAAAGCTGAGGAGGAACACAGCAAAGGGAGGAGTAGCTCTGCATTAGCAGACCGCTGTCGTAGCGTCAACGCAAGCACGCGATAGGTCCAGACTCCTACAGCACTTCATCCAGTCCTGTGCTGCCTTTAAGTAACACTCGGAAATGTGAAAAATTATTAAGTTAATAAAAAAGTATAATAAAAGCGTAAGAAATGTATAAAAAATAAAGATGGAAGTTTTTGGCTCACATAAAGGTAAAGGTGAGGCAATGTCATTATATTTGTATAGCCCATTTAATGCACAAGGCAATTCAAAGTATTTTATAGAAAACATTAAAATCACGACAGATGCTGCAAATAAAGAACTAAAAAGCAATAAAAAGCAGCAACAAAAAGCAAAAATAATAATTGCATTTTCAAAAGTAAATAATTAGCTAACAGCGCCTTTAAAGACATTAAACTGTGACTGTGCGAGTTGTGTATTTAGAGGTACAATTTGATTTAAAAAGGAAAATAAATCATTAACATAGCAGGCGAACACCGGGTTATATTATTCAACATTCAGTTTAGATACTTCACAGATGTACTAATATACTTAAAAAGCTCAGATTACGCAATATGTATATATATATTTCTTTATATCTTTTATAAAGATGTTCCCAAATGGTGTCAAAAATAGTAGTTACTCCTACATCATTAAGTTTACACGGACCTATGAAACTTGTTTATTACCATATAATTACAACTAGATAATCCAAATAAAGCCATTTGAATTTATCTAATCTGATCCACCAATGTGCTCATTAAGTACTTTTCAAATTTGATGCACTTAACTATTCGCTTTCTTAGAAACAAATGACAGCAAATAAAGATCAATTTTTTCTCTAGTTTCAAAATTGTAGTAATTAATTAAACTACAACAAAAGTCAGTTACTATGAATCGCAAACTACAAGAGATTGGGAAACGCTATCAAAACCCTTTTGATATTAAATATGAAGTTTTATAGAGAAAACTGTAAGTAACTCTGATCTGTATGAATTCCCAGCCATCT
>JBAMIG010000012.1:7848379-7893005 GCA_037177335.1 Kiunga ballochi
CTTTCAGGGGCGGGCTCTTTCAGGGGCGCATTCCGATTGGCTGGTGGGTTTTGGAGTGAAATTAAATCAGTCAAAAATCAAAACCAAAAACTGAACCGCAATCAAAAGAAAGATAAGAGAGAAAGAAGATGAGGAAACTACAAAACAACCGAATTTAACTAAACAAAAGCTTAATAGTTTTTATGACAATTGATGATTTTTGATTTTGAGATCGTTTATTTTGCTTGAGTTTTAGAAAGTTTTGGTTTTTAAGTTTTTTTTGTTTTTTTTTTGCTTGAGTCTTAAAAATGTTTTCTTGGAACTTTTGAAACAAATCAGATTCCATACACCCAGAGTTTTCCCCGCTTAGGCAACGGCCGGGTTGTGTATGGCAGCACATTGAAAGGAATCCATCAAAGCCAGTCGGGGCCTGTTCAACGTGCTTATGAACAGATTAACAACACAATGAGTCACAACCAGTCATGACTTCCCAATTTCAGCGTCTAAAGCTGAACATATTGTCTCCTTCAGGATGATATGCGTCCCTGCATGCCTTTTGTGTCAACATCTTTCAGCAGTAACTCGTAACCTCGGGAACTTAATCAGTTGTTTTGTAAATGGGAGAGCTTAAATCTCTAAATTGTCCTCTAGATTAGAGGAATGCCTGATCTCAGGATGTCCCATTTCCTGTGATTAAACCGAAGCATCATGTGTGAAGTAAAAATGCTTTTGCAGCTGGTCGCTCATTAGAATGTCTTTTACTTTAACGAGATATAAAACGAGCTGAAATTAAGTTAAATTAACATTTTTTCCCTTTATTATCACAGTGGGACTTCCTTTTGTTTTCTATACTTTTCATCACAAACCATTCCAGCGAGGCTTCTTCTGTAACGATGACTCCATCAGATACCCCTTAAAAGAGGACTCCATCTCCTACCAGGCGCTGGGAGGAGCCTTGATCCCCTTTACGTTGTTCGTTGTAAGTTCATATCCTTCTCCCACATCGCTCGTTACTATTTCTTTGGTCAGTTTTTTATTTCCTTGCTTACTAATTGTTTTTGCCCTCTTCTTATGTCAGGTCATCGGTTTAGAAATCCTCTCTGTTTACCTGTCTCGTTCCAATAATCCATCTTTGGGGATCAACTACTTTCCATGCATCTACAAAGTTGTGGGGAGCTACCTGTTCGGAGCTGCTGCCAGTCAGTCTCTGACGGATATGACAAAGTACTCCATCGGACGTCTGCGACCGAACTTCCTGGCTGTGTGTAAACCTGCTTGGGATCACATCAACTGCAAAGGAGGCGGGTACATCGAGAACTTCACCTGCACTGGTGAAAAATTCCTGGTTGACGAGGCCAGGTGAGATTTTTTTAATGAAGATGACATGAAATGATGAAAACTGGAGCAGTTCTGACTGGTCCGTATTGTTGTGTAGATACTTGGAAGGCGATTATTGTTTATTTACTAAGGATGAAACACCTGCTGTCTCCACAGCAAAGGCAGGTGTGAGGAAAAAGTCACACAGGCTTTTGAATGAGTGAGTTCAGGTTGTAGCAGAGTATTCACAGATCAAGCTGGAAGACTCTCTATGTTTTTAGAGTAAGCAGACCATTCATTTCTATTGGATTGGGATTGAAGTGTCCTATGGTTGCCATAGTTACAACTGGTAGTCACGTGATGTCCGACAGCGAGAAAGTAGTGAGCTTCGTGTCCAAATTACCAGCAGAATCGGTACACTATGCTGGGTATAGAGTGCACAGTCACACACACTTACCGATAACCCAACACGCCCATGCTGAGAGGCTTGCTAATAACAATCTGGCTTAATAATCTGATTTGAGAAACTGATTTGATTTGCATGCATCTAGAGGATGGATTGCAGCAGGGAGACCATAAAGTGAGAAAGCTGGGGTTGGAGCTGAGATGGGAGCTGGGATGAATTGGTATGAAACCATTCAGGCAGGTAGAGTTCAGGTTGAATAAGGGGGAAAACGTGCCCGAACTGGTTAGGAGGAGAGATAATGGAAATACGGCAGATAAGTGCTGGCTGTATGAGATGCATGGTGCTTTTGAGTCTGGTATTTTTAGGAGATAAGGTTGGCTGTGCTTGGTGTCAGGTTGACCAGTTTCGGTTTGTTCTGCACACCAACAAAAGCAAATATAAAACCTTACTCAGGATTTAGGTCGACAGCGATGAAACTAATGAAGGACACCAAACTGAGAATTGTTGTTTGGCGCCTTTCCCATTTAGGGGGGAGTTGCCACTACCGATGCCGCGTGGAGTCAGATGTGTATACACACACGTGTATATACTACCTTATTCAGAGATGGCAAAGCGTCATGGCGGTCTAATGTTGTGCACATCGCACCCTGCATGCATTTTATCCACTTTAAGCTTTTTCTCACTTATTAAATTTCTTTTATTTATTTTCTTTTTCTTTTTATTTAATTTTTTTTAAGCTTGTTTTTGCATCATCCTCTAATGCTGTAACGATTTATGTAAATCATTTTGTATTGCCTCAAACATGAAACATCTGTACAAATAACCAGAAATATTCTGATTGGTGTGACATTTATAACATTTATGTTTTGTAGATTGTCCTTCTTCTCTGGCCATTCATCGTTCTCTATGTACTGCATGCTGTTCACTGCAGTAAGTGCATATTTTCTTCTTTAAAAACACATTATCACCAATATTAAACTTTGTTCTTGTGGGATTTTGTTATCTGGGTATTTACTTATTATTGCTCTGTATTGTGTAGTCGGTAAAGGTGTGACCCCTACAGTATTTGTTTCTAGTTTTAATTCCTTTTTTTTTTTTTTTTCTCCCTGAATACGGAAGTTGCACGTTCAAGTTAGGATGGGCTCCAAAAAGGCAAGGCTTCTGCGTCCCACCATGCAGTTCTTCCTCATTGCCATCGCAGTGTATGTGGGTTTTTCCCGGGTGTCTGACTATAAGCACCACTGGAGCGATGTGCTTGCTGGCTTCTTGCTAGGAGGTTCGATGGCTGTTTTCACTGTAAGTTTTATCTAAAGAAACACTTGCTGGAACAGGCAGCAAAATTTCATATAATATAGAAAGAGTCCTTTAAAAAAACGGCCCATGGTATCCTGCATGTTTTAAAGATACATTAAATAAACTTGTTTAAATGCTTTTTTCCTTATGGGTCTTTTTAAGGGTAATAAAATCACAGTCAGCCATCTTTGATGTGTTTTTCCTCATAATTTTCGTCAATTATCTTTTAATCTTAATAAAACTGCTTACTAATACTTAAAAATCTGGACTGGCCTGTCAGAAAATCTTTGAGGTTTAAATATGAAGTAAAAGTGAGAAACGAATTCTTTGCATGTATCCACATAATAAAGAGCTGCTCATCTTTCTGTCCCTACATCACCGTTTGGTGTCTATTCATTTTGTTGCTTTTTTCTGCAGGTGTTTTGCATCTCCAACTTCTTTGAGCATCCAGTGGAGCCAGTTGTATCCCAGGAGGAACAAGCCTCACACACCAGTTTACAAGAAAATCCTGCCAGTGGGAACCACTATGGCAGCACTGACTGAAGCTGAGGCCTCGTGGACCATAAACACTGTGCAGATCCTTCATTCCTTATGATACAAGGCTTTTATATTCACTGCTGCCTGTCAGGATGCGTGCGTTGAACGCCATTTGCCTGCATGGACCTGATGCTGTTACCGGCAGGCTTTTAGCTGCTAACTGGTGTGACTGGTGAGCTCCAATAATAGGCACAAAAGTTCACTATGGAAGACCTGGCACTTAAATGAGGCATGATGAGGAGAAATTTGGTCAAATTCAATATTTTAATTATGGATTAATAAACAAAACTGAGGATGTTGGGCTTGCTTCAGAAAAAAGGACTTTTTACTGGGCGAGCTTGTTGGAAATGTGGTTACTTGTGTGTTTTGGCTGGATGCTGCCATCATGAATGAATGAACGAATGCAATTCCTTTAGCTCAGATTATAATGAACACCTGTGTGCAGCACACTGCAAGCTGGCTTGTATAGGTCTGGTGGTACCTGTGAAAATAAAATAAAACAGAACTGTCCTAAAAATAGAGCAAGAATTCAGAAATAATATATTTTATATTAAATTTTGCCTTAGTGTTGTGCTGCTGGTAAATTCTACCCTGTTATGATTTAATGTATGGAAAACATAAATTTAGGTTTTTCTTCGATGATTTTAATGAAGTTGTCCATTTAAAAGTCTGCAGTATTTTTCTGTATACTAGTGCTGATAGGGGAGAATAAAGAAAAGCCCTTTTTGCTACTTTGATACAAAAAAAGATTCATGTGTGTTTTTGTCTGTATAAAATTCAAAGCAGATGGTGTGGAGTTGCAGCAGCAGAGAGGGTTGTATCCCTGTAAATAAAGAAACAGCTGTGTTCCTGCAAACTCTTTGAAGGGGGAAAAGCAAAACTCGGAGCGGTTTTAGGGAATGAAATGTTACATCACTCACTATGTGGCTCAGATATTAAACACTCAAACAGCTTGAAATGGTTCATGAATAAACATTCACAAATGACTCCAGTTTAGGTGTGCAGGAGGATGTAATTCCTCTTAAACCAAACTAAATGAACAAAATGACACTTTAACTGTTGCCTGATGCTGGTACTGTAAGCACCAAGCAGAATAGTTTCTCAAACATTTTTATACTTTGATGATTATTTATCATAATAGTGCATCTTTTTTTATGTTTGAAACAAACATTTTGTTTAAATGTAGGTCATGGACCTGAATAAAGAGTCCCATGTAAAATCTGCTTGTTCAAGTTAATGTTTAACCCTTAATGTCTTTCACACAGCACCAAACTGAATGCACGCATTTGCATGTTTGCAAAATGTCTTTGATCAGAATTTATCATGGATTAATCTGGTCCTTTCTGTGTTTAAAGCTGCTGCTGGTGGTGTAATGCTGTGTGTGTGTGTGGTGGTGGGGGTTAAACTTAGACTGAGTGCAGTTTAAATGCCACAACCTGCTGTTGCTGGCTGAATCCATTCCCTTATGGCCACAGTGTACCATCCTCTAATGGATACGTCCAGCAGGATGATGCACCATGTCACAAAGCCCAATTCCCCTCACTGGTTTCTTGAACTTCCCATTTAAAATGGGGCTAAAATAATATATTAATTTATTAAATGTGGATGTTATCACTATTGAACAGTTCCACTTTTAGTGATCTCTCTGATATCCAGCTAAATATGGTGATAACATCCAGCTATCCTGAACCCAGATCACAAACCGCACACTACTAAATTTCCCCCAGTTTTGTTTCACCAGTCAAATATAAGATATCTGGCTTTGGTTTCAGATTTTACTGCGATATGCTCACTCATAGCTCAGCATGTACTTTTTAGGAATGAACTGATGCGGTAGATTTTTAAAATTCCTTTTACGGTCTTAGAAAATTTGATTAGGAAGTTTATCAGCACTTATTTCTTCTTCCCACATTGTTTAAGGCTCAGACTTTTATCTTAGATTCCTTTCCAAGTGCCTAAAAACAATATATAAAAAATATATAACATATATATGACACATATTACTGTAGTAAAGCTTTATGTATAGAAATGATTCATCTGAAGTATCACAATGTGATAGCATGTAACAGATAAATGATTAAACTATTATTTCTTAAACTTTTTACTGGAACATAATAAATCAATGATTCAGAAAAAGCATTTGGCAAATGAAACTGCGCTCGTGACTCCAGACCGATCAGCGTTCATCATTGTCTTGTCTGCTGCAGTACAGAGCTCTCTTATTGTCACGCTGACCTCAACAATAGTCCTTATTGAGAACTGCTCTATCCACTCTCAGGTCACATGTCTGACATTTTTTTGCCAGGCAGTGATGCCGCTAAAGAAACAAAGCACTCAGGAGAACACACGTGAAATGACAACAGCTACAGGTGATTTAATCGTTGTCAGTTTGCAACTTTTATCTATTTAGAAGGTAAAATGTTGGGGTGCTTTTAGTAAAATGTAATACAAGACATGAGGGGAAAAATGGTCATTTAAACAGAAAGGTAAAGGAAATTATTCATGATTTGTAATGTTTTTAATCAGGAAAAATAGAAAAATCTGATCCAAATTTACACATATTCCTTGTTCTGTTTAAAATTAGACAAATAGGGAATTAAAAGTAAAAATAAACCACAATGGAGATGAAGGGAAATATATATATATATCAGCATTACAAAAAGACCCTGTTAAAGACAAAGCGGTAGAAAATGGATGAATGGATAAAATACTGTTGTTTTCTGTGGGAGCAACAATGGAGGGGACCAGGAATGAGTATGTCAGCAGGACAGCACGTGGAGGCATTTCAGAGGAAGTCAGAAAGGATGTTTATGGAGGAGAGATGAAGGTTTCAGGAGACAGATGCAGAGGCTGGAGTAACCAGGCAGGAGGCCTAGAGGGAAGAACTAACATGAGATTTGTGAATGTTGTGAAAAAAGGCATGAAATTACATTGGTGTAGGAGGATGAAGAGGATAGGGTTAGGTGGAAGACAACGCCTGAAGACAACAGCTGAAACAGAGAAGATGCAAGTTCTTTCAGGCAGAATAGCTTCTTCGAATAAAAAAATATTAGAGGCCAAAAACCCTTTAGGTAAAATGATGATGCATTTTCATTGAGCCTCCAAATAGCTTCAGTCTACTTCTGGAGATCTATGGCCACCTGCTGGACATCAATAATACTGACACAGCAGGTTCACTAGCAGCAGCACATCATTACCAAGATGGAGTTAAGGAAATACTTAAAACATTGATCCGAATATGATATATCAGAGTACTTTTGGTGATTTGGTAAGGAGTATGAAGTGCAGCATGAAAACCTCAAAGGAGGACTTGAAACTGTGAAAATGGGACCTAATGGTGAAAACAGCCCAAAGCAGCTGTAAAACACACAACGCAGGTTCTTATTCCATCTGAAGCAATCCACAATTTATGCAACGTAACAAAAGACTGAAGCACTCCACAGTGGGCTCTATACAGATGACAGGACGATTAGCATTTGATGTGTGACTGCATCAGATTTTATTACTGTAGTATCAAACATTTCATTCCCATTTCATCCACAACTGATCAGCTTTTCTTACACCTAACTTAACAGAAAACTAGTGAAGAGCATGTGTTCTCCCCCCACACTGAACAAACCCACTCATCTGCCCCATTTAGTATAATACTCCCAACTCAGTACAGTGAACAGGACTCATGAATCTGATACATGGAAACAATCTAATATGCATTTACTCCTACAGAAGTTTCTCTTATCACAATAATAACACTTCTGCCATAAATATACTCCATCAACCACATTACTAAATGTAGTTGTAGACAAATATGCAATCAGAACAGTTGTACGGACCAGCAGGGTTGTAAAATTTTATTTGGAGAAATCTGTACATGGAGGTTTCGGCCTTCAGTGTGTTCACATATATAAGCTTTATGGGGACACAGACAATTAGCTCACTGAAGATCATGACGAGTGCAATCCATTACTCAAAGCTGGACAGGAAGTTCAGTACAATTTGCTTCAATTTAGCATCTGATGCCTCTGAGATTTTACCATCAGCCCTGAAACAGAAAAAGCAGAGCAAATCAGAATATGTTTATTAAAACCAACTAAAAGTATGAGATCAGACTCATCTTCACCTGATTGCTGCGAGCAGGTCCTGGTGCTGGCTGAGAATATGCTGCAGGAAAGCCTTCTCAAACCTTGTGATCTTGCTGGGCTCCATCTTGTCCAGGTGACCTCTGACACCAGCATAGATGACTGTTACCTGTTCCTCAATGGCCATGGGAGCTAGGAGAGAAAGAACAAGCTCAGAAATAAAATAAAGCACCGGTCCTACCTTTTGTTTAAGCATGATACTCACAGTACTGTCCCTGCTTCAGCAGTTCAGTAAGCCTGACACCCCTGTTCAGGAGCTGCTGAGTGGCAGCATCTAGATCAGAGCCGAACTGAGCAAAAGCAGCCACCTCACGGTACTGAGCCAGCTCGAGCTTCATGGTACCTGCCACCTATGGAGGTTAAAAATACAGAACAATTGGAGAAACTGCAGCTCTGACAAAAAGACAATGATGAGGCTCAAAGACAGGCGTTACCTGCTTCATAGCTCTGGTCTGGGCAGCAGAGCCCACTCTGCTCACAGACAGACCTACATTGATGGCTGGGCGAATACCCTTGTAGAACAGCTCAGTCTCCAAGAAGATCTACGGCAGACAGAATGACACATTAAAGCGTTGTAATAATGCATTATTATTAAACACGTCGCTATGTACGACTGCTGAAGGCAACCAGAAGTCAGACCTGTCCGTCTGTGATGGAAATGACATTGGTGGGGATGTAAGCAGACACGTCGCCGGCCTGAGTCTCGATGACTGGCAGGGCAGTGAGGGAGCCACCGCCAAAGTTGTCATTCATCTTGGCAGCTCTCTCCAGCAGACGGGAGTGCAGGTAGAACACATCACCTGGGTAAGCCTCACGACCGGGAGGACGACGCAGCAGCAGGGACATCTGACGATAGGCGACAGCCTAAACAGGATACAAAACATTTCAAGAGTTTGAGAATAATGCTTGAGTTAGTTTAAATCTATGAACTCGGACAGTTTTGGGCTTCTACGGTGATCTAAAACCCTGACCTGCTTGGACAGATCATCATAGATGATCAGAGCATGTTTGCCGTTGTCTCTGAAGTACTCTCCCATGGAGCAGCCAGAGTATGGAGCCAGGTACTGCAGAGGAGCAGCATCAGAGGCGGTGGCAGAGACCACGATGGTGTACTTCATGGCATCAGCATCAGTCAGCCTCTTCACCAGCTGAGCTACAGTGGACCTCTTCTGTCCGATGGCGACATAGATACAGTACAGCTTCTTCTTCTCATCAGTGCCATCATTGAAACGCTTCTGGTTGATGATCGTGTCAATGGCAATGGCAGTTTTCCTGCAGGGGAATTATTTCAGTGAGCATTTAAGTTTAGTTATAAACCAGTTTGAATCAGACAACTAACAGTATTTATTAATTACCCAGTCTGCCTGTCACCAATGATCAACTCGCGCTGGCCTCGGCCAATGGGCACCAGACTGTCCACAGCCTTGATTCCAGTCTGCATGGGCTCCCTCACAGAAATACGTGGGATGATACCAGGGGCCTTCAGACCTACACGCCTGCGAATCTTGGAACCCAAAGGACCCTGAAGAAATGACAAGAAAGACAGGTCTATAAACTGCATCTGAATGTATACAATGTGCAAGCATCATGAAGTATGGTACAGAATCAGCCAAAAGCACGACAAAGAGTTTGTAATTAAAAACAGCTTAAAAACAAAGTCTTGTCTGGAGTTGAAATCCAAAGAATAAAAGTGTTTTTTTGATGAGTTATAAAGAATGTACAGTGAAAAGGCTTGTTTATGTCGAGGGCTAGCTTGTTCTACAGTTTGAGTGGCAAGCCCTATTGAGCTTCTGTTTGGACCTCGATACGTTCAGGAGCAGCAGGTCAGCTGACCTGAGGAACCGAGCAGGAGAGCAGTAGCTCAGAGAGGTAAGGAGGAATCCAGGACATTTAAACTATATTGGTCTCCAAAACTGCATTAAACAATCACATGTTCTTCCAAAGCATTTTATAAGGTTTCATCTTTCAGAGGTGTCAATCCAACCTAATTCAAAAGTACTATGACTTCAAATTACCTTTCCATCGATAGCATTTCCCAGAGCATCCACCACACGGCCCAGCAGCTCCTCGCCAACAGGAACATCCACAATAGCCCCAGTCCTCTTTACAATGTCACCCTCCTTGATCAGCTTGTCATTACCGAACACGACAACACCAACGTTGTCAGGCTCCAAGTTCAGAGACATGCCCTGAAGGACAAAAGATCAACATGTTAGCTATTAAAAAAAAAAAATCAACTCAAAAATTATGATAAGACTACATCAATAAAGTAACTTTGATGCAAACCACCAGTTTTACACTTACTTTGAGACCAGAGGAGAACTCCACCATCTCTTCAGCCTGGACATTCCTCAGTCCATACACTCTGGCAATACCGTCACCAATGGACAGCACACGTCCAGTCTCCTCCAGGTCAGCAGCGGTGTCGGCTCCCATGATCTTCTCCTCCAGAATTGAAGACACCTCAGCTGTGCCTGTGAAAAAAAAAGATGATAAAATCAGTCTCAGAATAAGTTTGCAAAAGATCCAAAGGAATCCTTTGGAACAAAACAGCATCGAGACTCAGTTATGAAGAACGAAATGGCATCAAATCACATTAGATCAAAACTGGCACCTCCTGCAAAAGCAGAAAGATGCCAAAGCTTTATTGGGCACACAAGAACTACTCAAAATAGATTTATAAACACAGTTGCTGTCATGTTTTTGTCTTTCTCACCTGTCTTCTGCAGCCATGGTCTGTGAGTGTGCAGGTGGTTGACCCCAACACAGGCGGCTGGGATAGTCTTGGAAACCTAAGTTCAATGACAGGCAGATGTAATTAAACAATGTTTTCATCCTAAAACAAAAAAATATTGAAGCTACATCTGTAGTAATGCAGTTGGCATAGTGAGCGGGTGTAAAACTGTGCAGCAGAAAAGACATGCGCTGTCAGGCTTTCTGACCTTCAAGCGTGGCTGAATGAGCCGCTAGCTCACGGCTCGCATTAGCTTATGTGCTAACTACAGACGCTGCGGACGAAGACCGTGGATTCACAAGGGCAACGTCAAAAATCACGTTTAACATGGTTATTTCTGGATTACAACGTCGAATTATAACAATGAATACATTACAATAATATAAAGCCGCGTTCATAAACCAATTTAGCGAGCGGCCTGTAGGCTTGCCATTACCCTTCACATAAAAGTTCCCGATAAATTAAATAAAACCTCCTGTAACATTTGCATTAACGTAAGATTTCATGGTTTAAATACTTACAAATCCAGCCCTCCTGGGCAGGCTTCTGGCCAAAGCCGCTGCAACTCTCACGGATAACATTTTTCTCGGGTTGCTAATGACCTGTCCTCCACCAAGCTGCTCCGACCTGGCTGTGAGTGAATGTAATGGCTGAATAAACCCTTCTTCTATTCGCCTGTGTTAGATTTCCTGCTTTAATTATCACCAGCGCCCCCTATTGGTTTATATATACTATGACAGGTTATACTGCCATGGTGTCATTTTACATTAAACATACATCAGGCGTCACAAAAAATATTTCCCGGGCAATTATTTTTTGTGTTTTGTATTTTCTCATATTTTTACTTGTAGATATAAACATAAAACATGTACAAAACAGAAATGCAAAGATTCAGGTTCAGAATTGATATCTTGTTTGCATTATCAGTTCTAAAGTTTTTATTACTCAGAACATATTTTGTTTATTTCATCCACTGCCTTGTCTTCTTGACTGATGTGCTGATCTAGGTTTGCAAGGATATATTAGGAAAATATCCGTCATCGCATCAGGAGCACAAATATTCTCCTTATCCACCATGTTGTCTACTAAATAATACATCTGATTCCATCTGCTTACAATGGCCCCTGCCAGCAGATTTTTTGCAAGAATAATTTAAAGAAAAATGTATGCTTGAAGGAGCTGGAACAGTCTTGGCTTTTCTGCCGTATCCTGAAATCCTGTCCATGCTAATATGGAGATATTGGCCAAAAATAATTCTACCCATTGGTTCTTCAACTTCAAATGATTTTTAAAAAGCTTTTTCAAAGATTATATTAAAAACTGATGTCAATGATACAGGCTTGGTTTTTACATCAGCTCATGTGTGATTACATCTGCCACTGCGAAAAATGCCAGCACAATAATCCAGGTGCTAAAGCTAGTTTACAACCCTGACTCTGCTAGAGGGAAACGGGCAGCTAAATTAATGACAAAGAAATATTAAATGATATAAATAAGGAAATTATTAGCTATCAGGAACCAGTTGGATACTACAAAGCCTGGTTACCAAATTCAGTCCTATGAGAATCCAGCCTTCGTTATAACACCAGTGAATCAAAATTACAATCTTCTCTCTTGGTATGGTGGTCAAAGCACACACAGTTACCCCAAGTCAACAGTCTGGCTTTATAGTAAATGAGCAGATGACTGGGCCAATCACAGGCGAGGTACTTCAGCTCTAACCAATCGTAGATGAGTGATGGCACAGCCAGATTTGCATGAAGAAACCTGCAGACCAGATGTCCCTGTGTTCTAAACAGGCAGAGGCCTGGAGATTTAATACTTGTCAAAATTACTTTTTTTTATATCTCTTCACATAAGTGATTGCAGAGGCATCACTGCTGAAACATGCAGCATTGTTACTTCCGTTTTCTTCTAGTGACCTGCTTCACCTATGTCTGATTGTATTGTCCGATTCTTGGTGCGAGTCTTTGCAGGCCCCTGTGTAGCCAGAAAATCTGCAGTATATGAGTGTTTATTTAAAACACCAGGAAAGGCAATGTAAGACAGTAAAATACATTTATTTATCACCAATAATGGTTTGATTTCTACAGAGGATAACAATGTGTTTCCTTGGTGAACTCTGAACGTTAGTCTATCAAGTATGTATAAAAACCCTTTAAATTATAATAAACTACCAAACCAGGACAGCTTAACCTTGAGATTACTCCAGTTTGTAGTTTGTACGCCGCAACATCGCCCTCTTTTGCACCGGACAACACATGACATGTCTGCTTTTCTCAGCGACAACCAGGCGAGTCAGACAGTCGTTTGGTTTGCCTGTAGTGTTAGCCAGCAACAACCAGCCGCCTGAATGTAGATCCGCATGGGCTTCAACCACTCCATCTCTCTAAATAACCCGGCGGAATCACAAGGATCCCAGGATGGTGTTAGTACATGTCGGATATCTGGTTCTTCCCGTATTCGGCTCTGTAAGAAACAGAGGTACAGTATTAAAATCCGTATCAATCCAAAAACATGTGCCCTGTTTATCTTAATATTCACTGCAGCTGTTGTCTAGCTAGCGCGAGCTTAGCCATCAGGTTTAGCTCCTGTTAGCTAGCATGAAATTAACGATCTATTTGCGAAACCGCTCAAACCATGCTTATACTTTAACTTGTGTTTGTAGCAGATTAACAAGACCCGCCAAATGACGCAGTTTGCCTGTCGCAATTTAACGAAATAAAAACACAAAGGCCGCTCTTAAAATAAATGCTAATTGCCTCGTTGGTTCAGGCTATATCTTGGAACGGAAACATTTCTCACAAAGGATTTCACATGCTTAAAGCACTCGAGTCTTAATGCCCGACGTCAGAAATACGTTCCTGTATAAGCAATCGTGTTAAAAGATTTGTATTTAACAGTGCGTAATAGTTGAGCATTTTCTCCTAAATTCAGTGGTACAATTTGCATTTTTTCTTTCTAAACTACCGTATTTGCGCTGTTAAAATGCCGCAAAATAGACGTAGCCCCCTCAGCCAGTCATCTTATCTGTGCCTGGGTGATGTCATTTGAAGATCATCCGCTACTTCCAGCGTTCGGTGATTCTACACCGCGATTTCACTTATAGCTTTTAATGTCAATTGGCCAAGTTACAAATCGATCCGTGGGCAATTGATTGTACAGCGTGAATATCTAACCCTGTTTGTTTCACTTGCTATCCAGCAGCTGTTTTGTCGTTAGCTGCAGAGCTGCAAAATACCGGAATATGCGATCACAGTAAAACATTGATAAAGCTACAGTGTAACATTAATTTCATAACAGTGGCATCAGTGATTTCATTGTGCTTTTATTTCTGTTCTTATTTCCCTGTTTCATAGTATGGAGGCTGGCTCTACATTCTGCATTTATCAGATCTTTGTCGTCCCCCATTGTGTAGCTAATGATCATCTGCTGCTGTGTGGTGTGGCGTGGCCTCTGCCTGTTCTCTGCATTTAGCTGTATTGTGAATCCCTTCTTCATTTCCTCTTTCCATCAGAAGACGACATTGGTATTAAAAAGCACCCCCTCCCGAGATGTATTCAGCCATAGATTTGTCATGTTAAGCAGACTAAAACTATAGCTAACACCTTAGAACAGAGCACCTTTTTTGTCTTTTTTTCTGTCAAATTGCTGTAGCACTGAGTAAACATTTTAGCTCCTTTCTAGATTTATCAGTTGAATGTCATTGTGTACCTCCCATCCAGTCTTGATAGACAACATGCTGTAAATTCCTGTAAAGTGGATACATTTTGCATGATCTCAGATACTGCACTGCATTGTTGAACACCAGAATTTGGCTCATCTTCTTTCTCTTCACACAAGGTGCAATGTACATTTATCAAAGTAACCTGGGATTGAAAAAAAAAAACCAACATGCAAATTGGAACTACATGCATGTCATTTTAATGTAAAACATAACATTTCAGCAAATGCTGTCTTGTGACCACTTGATGTGATTTAAGGTACACTGCACCTGCACACAACAACCTACCATAACCGTCTCCATTTTTTGTGTAATCCTTTTTTTCCCTTTGCAAAAATTCAAGCATTGAATCACACTGAATTGTCAGGGCAAATTATACTCTAAAATTGTCAAGCAGGAAAACATGCTTACTGGTGGTTCATCACTTCCCAATTTACCCCACTAACATAAAACCAAAATGCTATCCATTTCACAGGGATGCCTATTTTCCTGCACTGCTAAAGAGATCCTTATTAGTAATAACGTCTTCATTGTTTGGTTGTGGTCTCTCTTTACCTTTTGTTCTGGTAATAGTACTTTCAGTGCATGGTCACATTTATGATTCATATTTTTGTTTATGTTTTTCTACATTGACTAGTAAAAATCCAATGTAATCTTTCTGTAGTAAAGATGTACCCTTGCTGTACTGAAATCATGTGCTGTAGCCAACACGTCTGCTCATTGGATGCTGCTTTTGTTCTTTTTAACCCTATATGGAGCATGGTGGGCCTTGCCTTCAGTCTATGTTGTTTATTTTTATTGCATGGATTTATACTATTATTACAAACAAGAAAAAAAAACACAAATTCCACATATACTAATATTTTTCAATAAAGAATATAGTGTTTTTCCTAACCTTCAGTGTGCTTCTTGCTGATTTCCATTTATTGTCCTCCCTCTTCCTTGTCCCTACCTGCCCCCCCCACCCCACCCTTCCTTCCACTCCCCCACCTCTCCTGCTGTGACAAAGATAGACTATTTCCACGCTTCCTCCATCACAGGGCCTGACTGAGTCTATCTGCTGTCATTCATGGTGATCGCTTTCACTGAGACGCTTGAAAACGCAGTCTGCTACTTGCAGTCTAGACCCGAGCCTTTAAATATGGCAACAAGTTTGCTTGTCTGCCTGGCTACAATGTCAAACTAAAGCTTGAAGTCATTTCTGAAAAGCTAAACTGCTTATTCTGGATGTTTTGGAAAGGAAAAACTGCGTTTTTTTAAAGCATACTCCTACTAAATGCAATGTAGACTTTGCCTAAAAGAATCGCTGTTAACGTCTGCGAAAGGAAAAAAAAAAACACATGGTATGTTTTCCAAGAAGTGCACATGAGAATTGAAGACAGCAGGTGACAATATGTTGAATAATGCAACCCTGTAAACCTACATCGGCTTCATTTGGTAGATTTTTCTCAAATCTTTAGAGTCGCAGCTAAAAATTTTTTGCCTTCTATTTAATTTTCCATAACCACTAAGCATTTAAAGAATATATGTTGGTAATGTAGCAAAAGCTAGCCTCGCCTTGTTCAGTCTCTACAGAAGTCTGTTCACTGCTGTTGCCAAATAGCTGTGGTTGTTGAGTCAAAATAACTAAGGTATTTCCTCTTCACTCTTGAATGTTAACGGGAGAATAGTGGAGCCATACTAGATCTGCAAGACAGAGATCATAGATTAGAGTGAAGCTCATATTTAAATACTGGTTTAATGTTTTGCAGAAAGGATAAACATTTCTTTGAATGTTTTAGTGACTGGTTTATAATAAAACAGATTCATGTATTTACAAATGGGTAATCATGGTTTCTATCATTTAATGCATTGACCTGCTGTCAAATGGGGATTTTTTTTTTTTTGACCGGGCTGCGTTGGAGATCTTACCTATACGCCGGTAGCACTCATCTGTTCTGTTCCTCTGTCTGAAGACCAGGAAACGATCCAGGTGTCGGAAACACATTTAAAGAAACCAAAGCTCACCCTATGTGTGCAGCAGCAAAAAAAATGGTTGTCATTTTCATGGTACTTGTGGTAACCATCATTTTCCCACCCCCCACAGAAGTATTTGTCACCATAGGTAAGAGGTAGGGCTTCATTAACATGCTTATCACATGCAGTTACACCACATTTCAGCCACTATTAATTCCAGCTACTTTCTCCCCTCAGGTTCCTGATAAGTTCTCCTTATCTTCCACAGGATCCCATTTCAACCGGCAACAACAGCAGCAGCAGCACAGCCATGCTACCTCTTGCCGGCACTTCCAGTTAGGCCCTCAGGCCCCGCTGCCCATGGACTTCCCCATGCCCCATCCAGGGCAGCCACAGTCGGGCATTAACCCCCACCTGGCCCCTCCCGGCCACCAGCATGGCCATCCACTCCACACATCCCTCAACCCCCTATCTGCTCCCCAGTTCCAGGATCTCCCCACCCCTCCCTTCCTACCTCAGGCATTACACCAGCAATACCTCCTCCAGCAACAGATCCTTGAGGCTCAGCACCGACACATCCTGCCACCCTCCAGGTAACTCCACAGACTCAGAATGATGAAAGACACAAATATATGTTTTAAGATTAAACATGGTGGAAAACAGTGGCGCCTTTGGCTAAAATGAGTGACCCATTCTTTATTTGCAGACTCTTTTCAAATGTTTGTCTTAGTAGACGCACTCCAGAAAGAGTTCCTCACCAGCCCCACAGACTGCGGCCTGGTTTTGAGTTTGCTCCCCCTCTCCATGTCCCTCCTCAGCCTGTGGTGCAACAACCTCGTTACCTGGCTGAGGGCACAGACTGGTGAGAAGTACACATCTTATTACACAACACGCAGAAGCAAGGTCAGTTTGGACTTGTCAGAAAGTGGATTGTTAGGACTATGATTACTCAGCTTTCGCAAAATAATTCAAATTTTGTTGCTTATTTCACATTTTTAATCCACACCAAATAGATTTAGGGAGATTCATATCTAAGATAAAAAAGTGGTTTCAAGTTGCAGTTTAGACTCAGATTCATAAACCAAGCGTGCAATCTTTCTGTGTACTTTTATGAATGTACTAAAATACACCAGTCTCCCAAATAATTGTTTTCTAGTAATTCTGATTTATGACTTTCTCTCTCTCTCTCTCTCTCTCTCTCTCTCTCTCTTTCTTTCTTTTTCTCTCTAGGGATTTAAGCGTTGATGCTGGGCTGCCCCATCACCAGTATCACATCCACCCGCTGCCGCAGCACTATCAGCACTACTTGACCTCCCCTAGGATGCACCACTTCCCTAGAAACAATGCCTCAACTCAAGTGGTGAGCTCCCACTGCTTCTGTACAATCAATCATGTTGGCCTCCATAAACTCCTGGAGAATCTCTTTTTGGTGCGTGAGATTAGTCCACCCAGCTAAAAGGAGACATCCCATGTTCTAGGCCTGTCTGGCTTCTGCAGCATAGCTGACGTCAGCTTTTTTTTTTCTTTATCTGTCATCTCTTAGGTTGTCCATGAGATCAGAAACTACCCATACCCCCAGTTGCACTTGTTGGCTCTGCAGAGTCTCATCCCCTCCCGCCACGCATCTGCCGTTAGAGAGAGCTACGAGGTCTGCGCAGCTTCTTTCTCCCTGTCTTCAGCACACACACACACACACACACCAGTCTTCACTAATTTATCATTGTTGTGATCATGCAACTGATTTTTTCTTAATTCCACATATTCTGGCTTCAAGATGCTTTAATCTACCTGCATTTGTTTCATTTTGATCATTTTGATTACTTGAATAAGCAGTTTATATTAATATTTATTAAATAAACTCTATTATATACACACACATACATATATATATATATAAATATATTGCTACTTTGGTTGTATTTTTTAGAGAAAAACACAATATCCTTTTTAAAAAACATATAATTGCTTAGTCTAAATAATAAAATGAATGCTTTCTGCATAGGAGCTTCTGCAGCTGGAGGACAGACTGGGCAGTGTCAATCGTGGAGCAGTTCAAACCACCATTGAGAGATTTACTTTCCCCCACAAGTACAAAAAGGTAAGACTGGAGGTTTTTTACCCACTTGCTGGTTAAAAAATTATATGGTGCAGACAAACCATTGGGCAAGAAATAAGGACTGGAATGAAGTGCAGTCCTGCTGGGTCAGGAGGATCAAGGAGTGAAGATGAGAATTGGGGAAAAAAAAGTCATGACTTTTACGGTAGTTCAAAGGTCAAACTCATTTCTGTGAGGGGATTAATGAGAGGAGGCTGAAGGCAAGGGATGACTCATCCTGCTGTCTGCAGATATGAGCGTGCAGTGAATTTAAAGAAATGTCGACACTGAATGTGACCCAAATTCTCTGGGAAATGTCAAAATATTTGATGTATTTTTCTCTGGGAAGTATGATTAGGTGACACTTTTTAAAAATGTTTTTTTATTATCCAGTCTGAGCTGACTCAGAAAGCCCTGTGGCGTAAACACAGCATCCTTTGAAAATGTCGGTGTGTTTGCTGTTTATCTGTGCAGAGAATACCCCAGGACCTGAAGCTGTGTCTGGATGACGAGGAGCTGGACACGGATGAAAAGTGCACCATTTGTCTGTCGATGCTTGAAGATGGAGAAGATGTCAGGTATAGTTAATAGCTCTTCCTCTTTTGTTTGATAAGAGATGAAAGGGCTGCCGTGCTGATTTTAGTGAAGGTATTTTCTCAATCACAGGAAATGTAACTATAACTGTTGGATGCATTACTGGTAAATTAATCCCGCAGAAGAAAAAAGCTAATTAGTTTCCACTTCTCCTTTTACGTATCGGCATCAAGTCAAAATGATGTTTTCTTAACTGTGGTTTGTGACTAAAAACCCACAGAGTTAAATATATTTCCATCTGGCTTAGTTGGACTTTGTGAAACTCAAAGAAACATTTGCTTTGCATCAGCATGTTTGGATGCATGCAGCGTCTGTTTCTCCCTGTGACGTTTTACTTTAGCTTCATAAATATTAGGCCATGTGTCATTTGTCCAAAATAATCCATCTTACACATCAGAGAAACATCACATTTCCCTTATTCGTCATTTTTTCTGAGCAGGTTTTAACCACAAATTGCTTCTGCCACCCACATTTCCTCCATCACATTGTCTTAAAATACTGCTTGAATGCAGCATCATGATTTGGTTCCCTCTGCGTGTGAGTTCATGTGTTTTTCAGTGCTGTGATCCATCTGTTTGGCAGCGTGATGGTTATTTAACTCTTCAATAAAATTGGTCGGATAGAGATGCATCTGGTTTGGTTTAAAGAGCGAGATGGTGCAGGTGTTTGTTAAAACAATACTCTTAAACTAACATAGAAAGTGTCTAATTATGTTGCTTATGCAATGCTGTACGGTTGAAATTCACCTTTCCTGACGCTTTGGGCGTTGTTTTAGTGTTAGTGTTCATCTTATGAGCATTTTTCAAGGAGCTCGTCTTTAGTTCTGTTCATACTAAAACACATCCTGTGTTATTTGCTAAAAATGAACAGCTTTTACTAGTTTTAATTGGCTTAAAAACACGCAAATTCCTCATATGATGCACAGATGTGCTTTTTTTTTTTTTTAATAGGGTTCTTTGTGATTGAAATCTAATAAATTGTTTAACCAAACTTGATCTCAGGAGGTCACTTGAGGTGGATTCTGCTATCCATGTGAACCTTAACATGGCAACTGGAGCTATTCTGGAAAAGGTCTGAATCCTGGCTATAACAGGAATCACGTGCACGGTTCATGTCTGTCCACCAGGTGTAGCTAAGCCAAGATGCAAAATCGGTTTCTTTCAGCTGCTTCAAATTCTTTTGGGTCAGTACACCAATGTGGTTTGTTGGTCTTTGTCAGGGATGAAATGTCAAAAAGTTAAAACTACTGTTTCTCTCGTGTTTTCACTGTTTTCTGTCTCCCAACCTTTATTGAGACAAATAAGAAACAAAAACTAAAAGAAAAAGCTGAAACAAAAGAATATTCAGAAGGTTGTGTTGGCTGGTCAGTAGGGGAGATGGTACTGCCAGAGTTGCCGTGGTAATTTACTCGTAACATCTTCTGATTCCCGATTTTTAAGAACTATAAATAGATGCAAATCAAAGTATTCTGAATTTAAACCAATCAGAGCAATGAAACGTGTTAAATCAGTTGAACCAACACGCTTCAGTGGCGTACCAAATGTGATGTAAACATATTAGGCAGAAGACATATGCTCGGACAGGAGGGATGCCAGCTGCAGAGAAAATAAAATTAATCTTTGAATTTTCTTGTTTCCAGTCGATGCATAAAGTAGAAATGCTGAGATTTCAGAAATGTAGTATAAATTTAACCAGTAAATTGTATAAACTTTGAAGAAAAAGAGTATTTTTTCCCCATATAATCTTATGATGGGGAACAAATTGCATTTGTTTTGTAACTCTGTGTCTGTTCTGTGTCTTTAGGAGACTACCCTGCATGCACCTCTTTCATCAGGCGTGTGTGGACCAGTGGCTGGCCACCAGCAGGAAATGCCCCATCTGCAGAGTGGACATTGAGACCCAACTTACCCCCGACAGCTGATAGCTCCTGCCGACTCCTGCGGCTTTGGATCTGGTCTCTTTAATTTCCGTTGCCTCCCTCCAGGGACGCTCTGCCAAGCACTCCTTTCCTCCCTCTGCATCAGTCAAAGAGCCTGCCTTCTGAGACAGCTGTGACAGAGGGATCAACAAAGCACACTCACCTACAACACAACGAGGGACGGAGGTTGATTCACAGATAGGTGGCTGGACAGAAGGTCAGCTGAATGGACTTTGCCGGATGCGAACGGTAGGAGCCGACACGTGTGGACAGATGTGCTGAGGTTTCACACAAATCTGTGCATCCTTGCGTACGTTTCTCCATACAGCCGCCAAGCTAGAGGACACTCTGACTACCAACCTCCCCAGCTCAGTGTGGTGTATTAAGGCCATTTCTCTGCCACTATATCCAAACCCTTTTCCCTAGGTCTGTGAAAAATTCTTTAAGCTGCACTCTGCCCAAGCCCTCAGCACATCTGTACAGAACATTATCAAATGATTAGCATGAGGTTGTGTGGTGTGGACTCTTGTAGCTGAACGCTTGTGGTGTAATGGAGTATAGTACTGAATAAGTATTTACAGAGTAACGGTGTTGTGTAGCAAGCAAAAGCCTTTTGAGAAATATGTTTGTGAAAAATAAATCTACAGAGAGGGTGAATACAGCTCTAGAGTTTGTTAAATCATAAGCAGCAACAGAGAGAGAGCTAGTCATGTAAAAAGGCCAAAAAATCCCTCTTTCTTGACTAACATGGTTTTGGATTTACAGTTAGTAAATGCCATCAAAGTTGATGCTAAACCCGCTAACTGCAGGCATGGCTTTCAGTGATGTGTGTAGTGTTGTAGTGGGGTCTCTATAACCTAGAGCAGAGGCCTCAGATGTGCATGCTGTATGGCAGGCTTGGGCTGTGTTGTTAATATTGTGGAGCAGTAGAAAAACAGGGACTGTGTCTGTGCATGTGAAACATATATTATGACTCTGATGATCCCACTCATTCATAGGGGAGGACAAGAATACACCTAATTAGCCCACACCCTTCCCCACTCATCCCGAGTAGACCAAAGTTGCCCTTAGACACGGATCACAGCCCGGCGCAGCATCTGTCTCCTAACAGTTGTGCTTGAGGTTAAGAATTGAAAGCGCTGCAAGCTGATCCATGCTTAACGGCAACTCCTCTGTGGCCTCGCTCATGGCATGTTCATGACCGCGAGAGGCCGGCATGGGCTTGAGGATGCAGTGCCTGAGTCTTGCTATCAGAGTGACATTTGTATTACCTATTACTAGAACCTTATTGCCTATCGAACAAGCACATGTGATTTCTATATACATTGAATGGCCTCTGTTGTGTATCAGCTCCTTTCGTTTGGATCTAAGTTGCTCCCACTGTTTGATAAACTGACTGTGTCTGGTGTTACAGGGAAAATCCAAATTAGTTTGCCTGTGATCTGTGCTAGAATGTGTTTGATTGTCTCCACCCCCTCTCTCCCATGGTACTAGTGTATGGTATTGCTAGAACAACTGTGATATGTTCAGTGATAGAAGCTGTGTCTCTATATCATGCATGAACCATGTTGGCATAGTTCACTTGAAGGAGGGTGAAAGGGAGAAAAAGCCATCCATTTGAAAAATACCAAACAACTGTTCGTAACATACATTTAATTTCAATTGTCTTTTTCTGACATTTCTTTCTTTTTCTTTTCTTTTTTTTAAAGAATACCTGTGTGTTGATTCTTTTGCTCACATGCCAATTTGGACATGGTACTAATACGTCGAGTCCTTGTCCACTTAAACCATCGTGAAGAAGAAGCTGCAATGCTGCAAAAACATATTTATTGTTGTTATAATGTAGCCTGTGTTTTGTAAATGCACTATAATATGGAGTTGCCTGATTTGTTTCTCTTCTTTTTGGTGGTGTGGGTACTTCTCGTCCTAGATTTTGTGTTCTTATTAAGTTCAGAGTATTTTCATGCTTCCGTGTGTATTGGAGGGTAACTTGACTGTTTGTGTTGCTTTTTTTTTCTTTACTTTATTTTTCTTTTTGTATGAAACCTCCATCCAAAAAACTACATATGGATGAAAATGGAGGTTTGCTAGTTCACATAGAATGCTGTGATTAAAGATGCCTTAAGTATTTAACAATCATTATTTATTACTAACTGTAGCTAGCTAGCTATTGTGGTGGAATATTTAATGTCTATCTCATAACTTTGCAATTTAATCAATATATTTATTTAAAATAACACAAAATATAAAAAAAAATACCTCATTATGCATTGGTCGGTGGGGATGCTTTTGCATGCCGTCTGTGTTTTCTTTTTCAAAGGAGGAAAATAGAAACTTGTTAAAGTGACAAGGGAGTGTTTCCCAACACATTCTGACCAGCATGGTGCTGTTGATCTAGATTACATTCCACTCATGTCATCTCTTGATTTCCTTTCTGAATGTTTCATCGCTTAAATACCACTTCTGCTTTTAATCAGGGCAGATTTCAGGGTACAACCCTGTTCGTCTTAGCTCGCCTATGTCATATATTGCGTTGCGTGTCAATAATCAGTTATATCTGATCTCATTTTTCATGCTTTTCTCCCACCATTTGACTGTAACCACACTCACAGTTTTCCATCATATGAGGATCGTTGGTGTTTATTATTTGTAGGACCTACATAACAAGCTGTATTACCTGTTCTTACATTTTGCTGGCAGTTGCTTTGTGTGGGATTTTGGGGTGTATCTAACATGCTGACTTGAGCCATTGATCTTTTGAGCAAACTTCTGGTGTACTGTGGTTTTCCAGTATAGATGTTTCACACCTGGGTATGATAAGCTAACTCTGTTTTGGTGTGCATTTCTTATTAACACTCTACTAACCCTGCAAATGATTCTTACATGATTTGGGTGGGAATGAAGCGGACTGGTGTTATTTCTTTTTCTTTCATTTCGTGCTCTCACTGGCCTTACCCCATGCCCTCCACAGTGTACCCTGTAACTCCAGAGTGAACTGGACAGTAGCCATAGTATTAACTCAAGCTGATGAACCGGAATGAACAGTAGAACTTAAAGCACAAGCTTTTTAATGCATGTCCTTCTCAGGTTTTCCTATGTGTATGTGGGAGTAGCTCTGTAGATGTGTTTAATCTGATGCTGTAACTTCTTGAATATTTCAGATGTTTCTTTGCTGCTGAAAAAATGTTGATTATTAACCTGCCAGTGAAAAAGGGAAGTGGCCATCTTTGTACAACACACTGCTGTTTTGCTGTAACCGCGCAATGTTTTATGATCTTGAGTATTTTATAGAAAAGTAGAAGTATGTATCAATAATATGAAAGCAATAGCTAAATCATAATGAAGAATAACATGATCAGTGAATATTGTGGAAAATCTTTAGATTCACTGGGTGGATTTTGTACTGTATTTATTACTAATGATGATGCAAAAAGTTGCATAGCTTAACCCAAACTGTTCTGTCTCTTTTTTATTTATTGTCTTGTATATGATCTTTTTGTATGTGTTTTTCAAATAAACTGCCTAAAATGCTGAGAGCTAATCTAAACTGTGGCGTTACATTTTTTAATGGGTTGTTCACTATTTAGGATGCATACCTAAGCCAAATTGGCTAATGGATTTAGTGCAGTTATATTTGTAGTTGGAGAGACGCTTCCTGCTTTCGAACCTTGATAAGGCCCCTTTCTGTCTGGAGTTGCCTTTTCTCCCAGTCCAAATGTAGATTTTATCTGAGTACTCCCACCTCTTCTCACAGTCCAAAACATGCATTATATGTTAACAGTGTCTAAATTCTTCCAAGATGGGAAGGCATGCTCAACTTTTTGTTAGTCCCTACAATTGATGGGCGATCTGTCCAGGGTGTACCCTGCCTCCTGTCTGATTGCAGGTGAAACAGGCTGAAACAGTTGCTGTGAATGTGAATCTTTGAATGGGTCTTTTTAAGCACAGCTTTAAACACTTATAAGCCATACTTAAAAAAAACAAAACAGATTTGATATAAGAACACCTCCATCAAATGTCTATAAAACAGTTTTATTGTCAGACATGTCAACATTTGGCTTTTGTTGGTCTTAGACAGTACAAACAGCATGCTGCACTTACCACAATAAAAAATGTTTGGATGATGTTTATAATGACTGTGATGCAGTCTACAATCAAAAGCACATTGCTTTTAACAATGACAGTGGATGTTTTCCAGATGAGTTGACTTCTGAAGGCAAAATACTTAAAAAAAAAAAACATTTCAAATATTTTTGGTGTGAAGAAAAAACCTGACTGCAATCAATATTTTGCAAATTCCTATTCTGTCCCCACATACCGTATAAAATTACATAATATATTTTACACACTATGCTTGGTCTCATTCTAACACACTATAGTACCATTTGATCAGGACTCAGCTCTGCATAGATGATCTTACTGCATGTGAAAAGTTAATAGTTTAGTTTAAAAATAAAAAGCAGACACTGAAAGATGCCATAAACAGATTTAGGACCTAAGTAGTGTCTAAATGACCTGTATAAAAACTCCACAGGGCATATTTCACATGCTATAAACAGGGAAGGCCCTAAAACTTGGCACAAACTTAAGAAAGACCCCTAATTCTTTGCCTTATTGCAACAAATATTCACCTGTGGTGTTTCCAGTTTTCTTGTCGCAACATAACGCAATGTTAAAAAACAAACTGGCGCAAAAGAAATCTGAATCCTCCTTCATTCATTTGCCTAATGTCTGGGGTAAATGACTTGGTGAAGCTGCCTCTCTGCCTTGGTAACATCCAACCACTTTCCACATGGAAAGATGGTTGTGACCGAGTTTGCTGTGTTGGTCACCTCTACACACTCTAAAAACCAGCCACCGTTGCTGCCGCTGTTGTCGTGCTCCATTCTGACCCTCAGCAGCTCTCCGAGGTCCAGCATCTCCAGAACGAAGCGGTCCGTTTGCCCTCGCTCAAAGAGGTTGCGGAACTTCTGCCGCAGATCCCGCTTGCCCGAGTCCCCGTTGACACCATAGAGGGTGATGGAAACATTTGCGTCCGTGCCGCCCCCTTTAACATCCCCGGTGATGACGATGATTTCGTACTTGACAGGGACCAGGTTGAGAACTTTGCTTGCAAAGCTCTCAATGGCTTTATAGCACTCGAATGTCAGGAACTGGTCCTTTTTGGCTGCCAGGGGGATTTGTGCATCACATTGGAAGAAATACCTAAACAGAGGGTTTTAGAGACATCAGCGTGGCATTTCATATAAGATGCAGGTTGTGCGAGGTTCCACTTACTTGTTTCCCAGCTCCTTTTCTGTCACCACCACCTCCAGAAGGTGCCAGAAGGCTTCGTGCTTCACCTTTTTTCCATCTTTTGTTATATGGCCAAGACAGATGCTGGCAATGTCCCCCAGGTGCTTAGATGAGAACTCAAACGTGTCAGTGGCACCGCTATAAAAACATGCAAAAAAAAGTGTAAATTAGATGGGTTTGTGCAGTGTTCAGAAATGCAGCAGCCTGCTGAAAAAGTGATGTTTTTTTTCTGTCTCATAGGATTGCCTCTCCTGAGAGCAGCATGGCTGAACAGAAAATGGAGCTACAAGATAAAGAAAAATGTTTTTAAAAAAGGTCAAATAGAGGAGATCATGTAAGACCATATCATATGGTTTTAACACAAGCTGAGGTTCCTGAACTCCTCCTGACCCACCATAAGAACTTCTTCTTCTTGTTTTCCAGAACAAACTCTTTGGAACGGGCTTTCCTTCCCTCCAACACAATCCAGGCATTTTCCGTGGTGGAGGCGTCGTCTGTGTTAGCAGTCGTCGTAGCTATTTCATATTCTGTGGCAATGCAGAGACATTGTCAGACTGTAATCATCCTACATCTTGCAAATGCTTGTAATTAGCTGCAAGCCAGTAATCTCCAGCAATTACAATGTCTGTAATTATGCCATCACATTTCCATTTTTACTAACTGGTTTTGTCACTGAGGTCTACAGAGTTGTTGTTGGCACAAGCCAGCTCCCTCATGATCTGCTCATCGTCTTCGTTTTTAGCCAGCCAGCGGTCACAGGGGAACCTGAACGTCTGGTCCATGGCTTCATCTTTCACGTCAATGTACTCCAGGTGCCAGGCAGGAGCAGGGCCTGTTTACAGCAGAAGCAACAAAGTCTGGGAAGGTTTGTTGTCTTCAGCTGTGGCAGACCACTGCAATGTTTTTACACCAAAAATGAACTCTGACATCTAATCCTTATTTTAAAATGTAGGGAAAAAATGTGATTTATTTTAACTTTGATCTGTAACAAATATTTCAAGATACATCCATCTTTATTACAAACACTATTTTTTGTTGTTGCTTTGGGAAAAAGTCATCCTGCCACTCGCTACCTGAGTTTTCCTTTACACTTTTCCTCACCTGTGTTGTCATGCCACACTCTGACTTTAGACAGCTCCCCCAAACTGAGTATGTCAGGAAATCTGAACACGTCCTTCATTTTCCGCTCAAACTTGTTCCTGTTGGTGCTCTCCTTCAGAGCTAGCGTCCCAGTGTCTCCGTACTCCCCGAACACGATCAAAAATACGTTGGCATCAGTGCCAGCACCTGGAACATTACTTACATTATTTTTCTGACTTGAATCAGGGCCGATAATACAGAGCTGGCATGCGTTAAACTGATGCAACCCACCTCCAACATCACTGGTCTGTACTTGGATTATGTAGGTTGTTTTTTCCACCATCTCCTCATCATCCACTATGGCTGGCAGTTCGCATACTTTTATCCTCTTTGGGCCTTTGGTGTTAGACAGCCAATTCTCATAGGTGAACAGAAACTCTTCTTCTGTGGTCAGGTTCCGCATGAGGAGCTAAAAGCATTTATCAAACCTTTAAATCAAACATTTAAATGTTGATGTTTTGTGGCAGCAGAAGCCAGCTATAGGGGTGGTTTTTGAGTTAGGGAAAAATAAATAAAGACAAAATAAATTCTGTATTTGAGTATTATTTCCAAGTACATAATCCATATTTGAGAAATTAATTATTCCTACATCAAAACGATGCAATCACATAAAAAAAGCAAAATTTTTGTACATTTACATAATATTATAAACACTTTACATCACATTATGAGTTAAAAAAAGAGCCATTTTTTTAACCCAGAGTCCATTTTGAATAAAAATGTCAGCATTTTTGTGCCTGTCCAGATCCTTTTGCTCGAATAGCATTTTAGTTTAATAACTCAGCTCCTCTGATGCTGTCAGTAAACACTGGTTCTCAGTTGTATCCAGTTTTCTAACCTGTTTCTTTTTCTTTTGAAATGTTTTGCCACAAAATGTTTAGCCATGTCTTATTACATACTGGAATCTGACATGTTGGAGAGAAAAAAAATCTTCTCCTATCAGATCGAAACCCTTCAATTCATAAAGAAAATGTTACCGTAGTAAGAAACCAGTCAGGGCGACTTCCACTGCCATCAATGCGAACTCTGATCTTCTTCAAAGGGGCAATGTCATCCACCTCCAGGGAGAACGTGTCTTCCTGGCCTCTTTCAAACCTGGATGGATAATATAAATACATTTATATAAATTCAGCATTTATTTATACAGATAAATAATCTGATTATTATTATGATTAAATAGTTGGAAAGTTTGGAAGTAGCTTAGTTGCTTCCTAAGTGGAGCAACTGCACTCTCATATAATAATGTTGATTATGAGGCTATCAACTCTTTACCATAGTGAGTTATTTGTCTGAATAAAAAGCTTATTTTGTATTGATCTGAAGCAGCCACATACAGGAGGACTTATCGTTGAACGGACATTTCAGAGCACAAAATGCTCCATTCTTGATACTTTGCTGTTTTAAAAATCTAACTAATTGTTTATAATTTATATTAATGAGCTTCAAAGTTTGGCCATGCAAAGTTTATTCCCAATTGTTTTTTCTTTATTGAGGTTAATGTTACTATATATGAGCAAATAATTGCAACTGCTGGCAGACTAACCTGTCCCCATTTTTAGGTAGTAGCATTTCCTCTGTGCTCCCATTGGCTCCGTATACAGTCAGGAAAATGTTGGTGTCAGTCCCTGCATACTGAACGTCTCCAGTTACAACCGTCACTGAATACATAACCTAAAAAGGGCAGCAGAGGACATTGACAAAGACTAACCATTTTTTATGCAAAGTATCAGAGGTATATTTTCCAAGACGTATTTTACATGCAGTGACTCACTTTGCGAATAATGTTGATGAGGCTGGAGTCCAGCACATTGAGCAGTCTGGTAGTCAGACCATCTCCCCTGTCTTTGGCTAACCAGCACTTGCATGGGAAGATGTACTTGATACCTTTTGTTGGCACGGCAACCGCCAGCTCATCCACCAACCAACAGCTCCCTGGTGTGACACCGTTATGGCCAAGCTATAACAAGAGAGAAAAGGAAGGGGAGAAGAGACAGAGACAAAGAGAGAAGGGAAGAGCAGGAAGTTGATGCAGCATCTCATTTTGTTTAAACTCAAGTTAATTATGAACAGAGTTGGAAATGGATTTATTTGAACTTTTAGCATCAGTGTGTCAGAAAAGACAGCAAGGAGGCGACAGTTGCACAGATTTAGCTGCAGACATAATCTCAGATTCTCACTTCCACCCTCTTGATCTCTCCCACGTCAGTTCCGTAGCACACAAAATGCTCTGTGCTGCTAGATGCGAAGGATTTCTTGTCCTCAGGTAGGTCCAGCCACATTCGGTCCGTTTCAACATCGCCGGGGCCGATGATGATGACAAAAACCCTGGCGGTAGTGCTGGCGTCACGGTCAACCCCCGTGGTAAGTGAGAAGTGATAGGGGATAACTGTATGAGAAAGAAGGACAGGCTGAGGATGTCCTTGCTTGGATTTAAAGTTTATTCTGAACCATTCCTCCGTTTTAGGTTTACCTTAATATTGTTTGGTTAAAAAATTAGTTTTGAGTTAAAGGAAAAATGCTGCAACAGGTAAAGACTGAATTAAGTAAAAGCAGACGCAGAATATAAGTTAATTAAAATACATTGAATGAGAGTCTACTTTGCACCAGAAGATAATCCTCACATCTAATCTCCTTCAGTTTATGGAACATCATTAGATGAGACTATATATGAACATAGCAGCAAATATGTTTCTGCAGGTAGGTGTGTGTGCACAGTGGGAAGTGTGGCTGCTTCATTCACCTGTCTGCTGACCTGTAAGCTATTCCTCACTACACCTATTTTGTACAAATACAGGCAATATTGTGATCAACAAAACAGGACGCCTTATTTGCAGGTTTCTAAGTGATAACAGAACCAGTTCCACTGGTTCATTCCTGCATCTTGCCCTGTCCACCATGTGCAATAGACGAACACTCCCCCACATTCCTTTCCTCTTACTTTCTGTCCTGAGAGTTCATTTCCAGCAGAAACAGTTATTGGTTCTGAAGATCTTTTGTACAAACGTTCACTAATAAAATAATCATAAACATCTCATTTAGCTTCTAAGTATTGAGCCGAATAAGGAAATGTATCGATCCAAGCTTTGCCTCAGGGGTGCGTTCTGCTGTCTCAGCCATAAAAAGTCCAAATATTCCAGTCTTTCCTACCAATATTATGTAACTGTTTGAATTGTGTTTCCCGAGTATATACTCATTATATATTGGAAGTTTGATTTCTGATTCATGTAATCTTTAATCTAAGTTATTGTTTAGTTATGTGCTGAGGCACATTTGGAAGACATTTGACTTTTATCTGCAGGAAATGCTGCTGGGGCGTCCTGGGGATTTTAAGGCTATGGCAAAGTCTCAAAGGTTAAGTTTAGTATTTATCAAAATTAAAATAATCTTACATCTTTTAGGCTGCATGTATGAAACATAAATACACCTTTTCATAAAGGGAAGTTGAAAAGTTTACCTTCTGCAATGATTTGGCTGCCGATTTCAATCATTGTTAAAAAATAGACAAAAAACTATTCTAGTTTTTTTCAGTCTTTCTGTTAAACTGAACGAACAGCCTGTTGTGGACTGGTGACCTGTTCAGGATATCACCTGCCTTTTACTTTATAATAGCTGAATAGGCTCCAGCTTCCCTGCAACCCTGAACTGAACTTTCCAGTGTAAAAAATTAGTGAATAAATGGATGATATTGCTGTTAATTTTCATGTAGTTATACTCAAACTCTTGAAACACGTGGGAGACATATTTACTTGGACTTACTAGGACCTTCTTCGACCACAGCCGCCTTTTTCTTCTTTTTCTTCTTGTTGGCATTTCTGTCCAGTGCTTTGCTCTGGGCTATCTTCTTGAAATACGGATCTGTGTTCCTTTCACCCTCATACCCCTGAGCCACACATAGAATACACATTTCTACGATTTAGCTGATAAAAGGAGCGCAAACACAAGAATCACTTTTGTAAACCCCAAACAAAGTTTCCCAAACCTTGACATAAAAGGTCTTCCCTATTTGTTTATCTTCTTTCTTTGTTGAGAGCCAGCGTTCACACAGAAACATGTAAACTTCTTCTGTGTCCACATCCAGCACCTCTACCTGGTCCAGGTACCAGTCAGCTCCCATCATAGAGTTGTCATGGCGAATATGAATCTTGAATATCTGTCCCAAGTCCACAGCCTCAATGGAGAACTTGTCCACCTAAAAGAAAGACAATCAAATGGATCTTGCTTTATTTAGATGCTGAAAGCGCTGCGACTTAACGTGTTCCAGCTTTGCTCACATACTTCTCCTCTCTCAAATTTGTTTCTGTTGTTCTCCGATTTGGCAAGTTTGCGCTCTCCTGTGTCTCCCAGATCGCCGTAGATGGTGAGGAAAACGTTGGCATCAGTCCCAGCTCTGTACATATCACCTGTCCGCACAGAAACCTTGTACAAGTGCGCTGTAATTGAGACAAAACTTGACTGTAAATCAAACAGATGAACAACAAATTTCAGACTTATTTACATCCCTGGACATGAAGTGGTGTTTCCTAGGAGAAAACTCTTTACATCTGACACAAATATTAAGAAAAAAGAAGTAATTTTCTTTTACGTTGCTCCTTCCTACTCCATTTTTTGCTGTGAAATTAATGATGTAGAAACACGATGACAAAGCAATGGAAAAAATACATTAAGGGGAATGAAATGGAAGTATCTCAAAGTTTAATTCAAGCGCATGAGAAACTCAGTTGCATTCCTCCTCAGAAACCTGAGTAAAACCTACTCTCTAGAGCATCCTCCACCTCAGTTTCTGTTGTTTTCAGTGTCCCATCCCTGAGAAGCTTCTGTGTGATGATGCTCGAGGCCACCAGCTCTCGCACCGTCTCCCCATCATCTTCAGACTTAGCGAGCCAGCACTCACATGGGAAAATGGTTGTCTCTGAACCCTGTCGGTAACCATAGAAAATGGTTACAATCTGGGTTTGTTGGATGGAAAAGGTGTGTGTGTGTTGCCAGAATATGTAAAACACCATGCAGGTGTTTTACTACCTTTCCTTTCCGGAGTTGTCGCCTTATCTCCACTCTGTCAAGGTGCCATCCTGGGTTGGTGCCCCTGTTGTCATGACCAATCCTGATTTTCTCTATTACATCACCAATGTCCTCCAGCTGTGGAAAAAGCAGCTAATTGTTTACACTCTTTTAGCCACAGTCCACGTTACAAGCCCACATACTCACCTCCACAATAAACATGTCCTCGGCTCCTCGCTCAAAGTATAGGCGTCGCTCTCGCTTGTTGACACAGAAGTGTTTCTGCAGAGTGCACATTCCCTTTGTTCCGTACAGGACGATGGACACATCGGCGTCGGTTCCCGCAGCAAACACATCACTGGTGAATATTTTTATCTCATAAGGAACAACTGAAAAAAATGATGCCATGTCAGCTTGGGAACAGAAGTGCATTATTTACACATCAGTTTTTTCACAGATAAAGGGGAGAAAAACGTACACATTAAGCATAGACTTCGTAATTTTGTGAGTCAAGAAGGCTGATGTAGTGGTAAAACTCGTGACGACACAGCAATGATATATTTTTCAAAGGTCAAATGAAAGAGAAAATTCCATATTGTGTTTTCATTCTTTAAGAAGAGACAGGTTTGAGTCTGTAAACTCACAGGGGGTGTAAAACTCAGTCTGTAACTCAGCAGGATAGAGGTCTCTCACAATTGCACCATCATCCTCTCCTTTATCCAGCCAGCGGCCACATGGGAAGCTCATTTTCTGACCCTGAGAGGGCGCATTAATCTCAATCCAGTCCAAAAAAAACCCAGGTGACCCTCCTGTTTCCAGAAATAAAATTGTTTTTGCAATCACACTTTATCTCATTGACCTCATGTCTACATTTTTTGTCTCTTTTTTTGTCACCTGAGTTGTCGTGTCCAATACGTATCTTCATCAGGTCGCCCAAATCCACAGCCTCCACTATGAACTCATTGACCATCCCCTTTTCAAACTTGTTTTTGTAATTTTTACACGCCTTCAGGTTGATTATCCCTGTGAGTAACATTTAAATGATCATTTAGACATGAACCCACTGTCTACAAAAGCCTCATTGAGATGGGAACTATCGCACCTGTGTCGTCCTTTTCACCAAAAAGAGTGGCAAAAACGTTGGCGTCCGTTCCAGCATTATCCTTGTCTCCATATTTTATTTTAATAGTATATGTAGTTGACATGGCTATAAGACAAATAAGAATAGGCACATGATTATATGTGTTAACTTAATTAAAACACAATGTCTTTTTTTTGCCAGTTTGTTACATTTCTGCTCGAGCCCCAGCGTGGCGCCCGTCCCCTCCTCATCCTCATCCTGCCTCATGAAAGCCTCATCCACAGGAACCAGCTCTCTCGCTATCTGCCCATCATCCTCATCCACTGCAAGCCAGCGGTTACAAGGGAAGAAGTATCTGTACGCCCAGGAATGACCTTTGATTAACACTCAGATAAGTGATCACACAAAACTCCTCTTTGTCCATGAAAATATCCCACTTACGTTACATCCTCCTTTGTGTCCACTATCTCAACACGATCCAGGTACCAGGATGAGTAGGGGTTACTGTTGTCATGGCGGATTCTGAGCTTCTTCAAAAGGCCCAAATCAACAGCTGTCACAATGAAAACATCTTCCTGCAACAAACAGCAACCTGAAAGGCTGGCCTCTTCAATACATCCCTGTTATTATTATTTATACCAAGCTATTATTGCTTACATACCATATTAAAGTTTTTATATGCTTAAAGTTTCAGCATTAAAGCTAAAATCACACTTATGAGCAGTTTTGTGAAGGTGAACCGTATCATACTGACCCTGCAGTTTATATTAATTGTAACACATTTTTCTGCTTTCAGACTTTTAAAAAAAGCAATCATATGAGGATTTCTGTTTATTAAAGTATTGCTTTGCAGTGTCATTAACTGTAAACATGTAGGAAGTAAGGCCGTTAAAGCCTTCACAGTGAAATGCTTCCTTATTTCTGCATATGACTCAAACTGTGATGTGCTCCGGTTTTTATTATGTTTTAAACGTTTTCAGTCTTTTGGAATGATATTGTCTATTGTTAGGTTTGTCTTCATCTTATTATTTTATTGCTATTGTTTCCTCTGTCCTGTGTTTATTCAGTGTCTTTTTCTATGCTTTGTATTGTTGTTGACTACATTTGATATGTAATGAGTCTGTTTTATCTTCTGTTCTTGCCTTGTCGAATTTGCCTTTCTTTGTTTCCTGCTATTGTCCATATCTGTCCTCAGCTATCTTGCCAAGTTTATTGATTAGTATATTACTGCTTGTTTCTGGTTACCCATCACCTATCTGTACCCATTCAGGAAATTACATCTGTAAGCTCTTTCTGTTTCATTGTATATCATCAGTTTGTTTGCACATCCTTATGTAAGTGTTTCCTCACTGTTTAATCTCCTGTTAGCCTCAGGTCTTCTTTCCACACATCAAGAAGTTTTTTAGCTTTAATTAATCATTCTCTTCGCCTCCTACCAAGTCCTACATTTAAATTCTCAGTGCCCTCCACTCTTTATGGCCAACCGCTGCCTACTTTAATTTAGGTTTTGCATTACAGTGAGCACAAATTTAGAGGTGAAGGCTATTTTAGCCTCTAAAATATTTAACTACAGAATCATATTGTTGTAATAAAGTCAGAATATGGTTTTATATTGTATTGCTACAATAAGCAAGGTCTTACTCATAAAACAAATTTGCCAAGTTGACATTTTGTCCAACCAGCCTCATACATAACTGAAAAATATTGGTCTGTCCAGTGATAAGTCAGATGGTCCCTTTTGTATTTATCAGGGTTTTAAAAACCCATAAAGTGTTTCAACTTTGTATTAACCTGGTTATCTTTATTCAGTTTTTTTTTTTAAACAACTAGTGCTTTGATATGTTTTGCCAACATCTTAAGTTTATGCAAACAGGAATGTATTTGCATATACAGTGATGAAACTGTCATCAGCTGTTTCTGGGGTCAATACTAAACATACTGTTTTGACTTTGTCACAAAGTGTCTATGATAGTAAAATTGCTGTAATTTAAAAATTAATTTAATTATAGAGCCAGAATTTTGTGTTCCAAAGGAGCCATTTGAGGAGCAGAGATTAATAATTCACTGGTGTGGATAAAGAAATGAGTAAAAGTAGGACGGGTTCGATGACACTAAGGACTCCTCAGAGCTCATTTTGGTCACAGCTGACTTGCTGCAGGAGTGCTTGTAATTCTACCAGAATACACTCCCACCCACACCTCAGTGCAAGGCTTTTGTTGCCTTCAAGTGCTTGGATCTTTGAGCAACCAATGGTTGATTTTCAGTAAATAGCCTTCCAGAAAAATGTATTCAGAAATTCTACTGAACATTTATGAACATGGCAAAAGTATGGATGCACAATATATCAGTGCTAATATTGCTATTGGCAGATATTAATCTATTTTTCAAACATTGGTATGAGTCGGATAAGTCAAACTGGATATTCTGGATAGTTTCAGGATATTCTTGTATGTGTGTCAGGAGAAGGAGGGGTCCATGTGGTTTTTATTCAGGCATTTGACAGTAATAGTGATGCAGCACAGCATTGTAAGGTCCTCAGCTGCAGTGGAGCAGCAATTTCAGGTAGTTTTTCACAGTGGCAAAAGATGAAAAGCAGGATGCAGTATGAAAAGCAGTATGCAATACCAGCAAAGTGAAAGTAATGTGAAGAGGATGCAGTCTCAACTTATCTAGCACAACCAATTTCATGTAATCTGATGAACCACCCTCCAGAAGTTCAAACAATGGCAGGAAGCTACTGCTGATACAGTTTCCTTTTATATTCTATAAAAAAATGTAATAATGTTAAACTTCAGAAAATAACTATTGCTATATGTAAATATCGGTAATCAGCCAAAACAACAATGTTAATACTTAATGTTGAAATTGCCTGTAATTATCATATTTGTGCATCTCTGGTAAAAGACTATGAATGCTTGTGTTAAATTATTATGTAATTTCATATAATTACCTGTCCTCGTTCAAATTTGTTGAGGTTGTCAGAGTTCCTCAGGTAACGCTCTCCGGTGTCTCCATTCTCCCCATAAAAGTTAATGTAAACTTTGGCATCTGTCCCAGCTCCCAGCATGTCCCCAGTAAAGACGCACACTTCATAGGTGTTGACTGTCATACAAGCAAAGGCTGAGTTACTGAAATGACTTAAAACCGTTGGATAGGAGACAGGAGACTGTGTCAAATTTGTCCTGTACAAAGATTTATTGAAATGAACAAAATATTTATAAATATGTGCCAAATACATGTTAAAGGTTAAGGCTTTCACCAAGAATGCATTAAAGGTAAATCTGTTTTATGAAAAACTACTGAAGATACAACTCTGCACACTAGAAAAACATTACTATGTAGGCAAATTTCAGCTGTTGTTAAAAGTTAATTCATTATTAATAATTTAAATATTTCCCTTCATTTTCTTTCTTGTTTTTTTCATACCAAAAATATAATGAATAAAACTGTAGATAATTTATTATTCTTGTCTCACTGAAGATAAAAAAAACATACATCAGTTTCACTTAAAATGCTAAACAACAGCTTACAAATAAGTACAAAAACAGTTAAAACATGGTTGGGACACCTGCTTAAATTAAGGAATTATATGCAACTACAGTATCTGTGCCACCAATATATTGACAATGGACACAAAGGAGGCAGAAGTTTGAAACTTTTTAATTGTAAACTCCAGTTGTAGATGTTTTAAACCCCCCACGTGTGCACTTAGCTTTCAGCCAGCACCTGCATGTGTCTTTTCCTGTTAAATGCAAATGCAGCCCACTGGAAATTATTGCAAAGGTGCTGGATATTTCATCAGTGACAGTTAAATTACTACATAGCAAAGTATGCAAAATCTGGAGATGCTTTAATGATAATGTTACAATGAGTGCCTCCAGTTAGCACTTAAATGTGCACCAATAGCAAATAGCTAGTTCTAGATGTAATCTACCTAAATGAGTATCTCTACAGATTGCCATTCTTATATTCAACTCTCTCCAAGGTTTAACATGCATTTGATTAATTTTGTACCTTCAAGATCCTCTTCATCCTCAGGCAGCAGCTCCACCACCAGCTCGCCATCCTCCTCTCCCTCAGCCAGCCAGCGCGAACAGGGGAAATGATAGGTCAGCACCACTTCCTGCATCTCCTCTCCTCCGTCCTCTTCTTCATCATCCTCATCTTTTTTTTTCTTCTTCTTCTTTTTCTTGTCCTCTTTTTTCTTCTCTTTGGGAACCAAAGCCAGAATTAGATGTTTGACGTCCACCATCTCCAGGAACCAGCCAGATCCAATCCCAGAACCATCATGACCGATGCGTATTTTGAAGATCTTTCCAATGTCTTTGGCCTCTATCTGTAAAACAGGAAGATTACAAAAAAAATTGTTTGATAGGCAGTCAGAATAAACTGTTGAGTCACTTTCAGGAGTCACTGAAACCAGAGATTGTAGCTTTAAACCTTAAATATGTCCGTTGCGTCTCGCTCAAAGTTGTTGGATCTGCTTTCGAGTGTGATAACCTCTGTCTTGCCCTTGTCTCCATACATCTGGATGAAGACTTTGGCATTGGTGCCAGCAAACATCACGTCTCCAGTTACTACTGTTATCTCGTAATTGATCACTGGAAAATGCAAATGAAAAAGTCAAACAGAATAAAATATATTTACATATTTTCCCCTTTTTTGTGTTAAATTTGTTAGATTCTGTCTTTTTCTCTTTTTTTCTTCTTTAGTCTTTGCTTCAGTTAGCATTGCTGTTAAATAATGATAAATAATAAACACTCATATCATATCTCCTGTCTCAGTTTCTCTTTGTGCAACAAGCTTCACTTCATCTGCAAATTTGTTAAGAGCCACAGAGCCTTTAATGTTTCTTTTAATACATCTCATTTCTCATGTCCTTTTGCCCTGTAATCTTGCATTCAGGTTCTTTGTTCTTGTCTTTTCACCATTGATAATAACAACATCACTTTTTGTTTTCAATAATGTGTCTATGTGTAATTAGGTGAAAAAATCACACATAAAAATAACCTGCAAAATGTTTCTGAGAAGCAGGTTCAGCTAAAGCATTGAGACTAAACGATAAGGTTTTTTATGTGAATATTTTAAAGTATAACACTCAAATGACTTTCAAGCTTTTTAGATTATATGCCAGAGATTCAGCGTTTAAAAGACCATATGTATTGTGTATTTAAATTAGCTATAATAAACATATTCTCCTTTTGATCAATTAACTTGTGGTTTAAACTGTTTTACTGTGTTTGAATTTAAAAGCTGTTAAGTCATGTTTTCTGTTGTTTTTAAGGTTTGTTTTTAGTTTTTTTCCAGTTTCAAATAGTTTTAATCATAAAGGCTATAAAGGGATCACTTTCTCGCCCATCCTCTTTCTAAATGAGGTTGTGTGCTTACATTTCTGATTTGAATGCTAGGAAATAATGAGGAGTACCTGACTGAATGCTGACATTTATGGATCAGAGAAAAACAGAAACGTTCATGTATAATAATTACCTGAATTGGATTTTCAAGAACACTATTTAATTCTGTAATTCTGACCGTCTGACTTTGAATCATGTACATTAATTCAGGTTTGAAGCCGTGATCTACAGAAAAACAGATTTTTTAGTGCATCTCATTTAAGGTGAATGTTGCCTACGTTGGTCCATGTCGATGATCTCGCTTGGGTAAAGCTCCACCTCTGTTTTTCCATCAGCTTCATCCTTGCACAGCCAACGGTGACTTGGGAACATGTAATTCTTTCCATGGACTGGAATCATAATCTGAACACTATCCAAAAACCAGCCAGCACGCATGCCCTCGTTGGTGTGACCAATCAACAGTCTGTTGATCTGTTGTGAAGTTAAACATTGCACATTTTTAATGAAATAAACATAATTATGAGACAGAAGAGAGATGTTTGGCAGACTAAATCAATCACTTTAACACAGGAAGCATCAGGCTTTGAGTCAATAAAATCTAAACTGAGCAAGCAACACATCTTTATTACCACATACTGGTAAAACTAAGGTTGAAAAACTGCTGCAACGTAAATAAATTGTTAAAAAATATATCAATGTGACACTGATTATTGATGTGTAAAGAGTCTCAAAGGTGCAAACATCAAATACCTGTCCAATATCAAAAGTATCCACAACAAAGATATCGACACGGCCGGTCTCAAAGTAGTCGCTCAGGTTATTTTCAGAGACCACCAGCATCATCTTAGAGGTGTCACCTTTCTCTCCGTAGAGTTTAACAAATACATTGGAGTTGGAGCTGCTCCCTGGGATGCTCCCAGTTTTCACTATGACATAATAGCTGATATCTAAACACAAACACACAATTTTTTAAATATCAGAGTGATATTTCCAAAATATTCCAAGGAAACTTGAAATTAAATTGGACCGTGTGTTTAAACTCTCTAAAGATAGCTTTTGCTGTGATTCAGGCTTATGTGAAAACATTAAATTAAAAGAAATATTTACTTAATAACTTACTGTAAAGACGCTGTCCATCTGGGAATGGCACTAATTCTCGAACAATCTGTCCATCATCCTCGTTGCGGTCCAGCCACCTGGAAGAGCGAAATTCAGGAGCTAAGCTGTCATCAGACCCATCCACTTCCAAAGCAGTAACAGCTACTTAGCATGCACTCACAGATCACCTGCTTATTCATCTAATTATCCAATCAACTATACACGGAGCTGCATGAAATGATACCTGCAAAAGGTCAGGAGGAGCTTCGCCTAATCTGAAATAGCTAAATGAGAAAAGTGACTTTTAATCATGAGAGGGTTTGCTGATGTCACATAAGTTGGATCACACTTTGGAAACTGCTCTTCACACGCAACAGTGTCGTTTTCTGAATATACGGTTAAAATGCTGAGCATCAAATGAGCAACAGGAGAGAAATCAGAAAAACAACCAGACTGGTTTAAACTGACAGAAAAGAAACAGCTATAACTCTTTATTGGATAAATAACTATATTTGACCACTTAATTTGTCATATAAAATTACATCATGCAAGTCTGTTTAATTATGATTTCTTCCCATGAAAAGATCAATATCAGAGTTACTGCAGTGAGATTTGCTTTCAGCAAAAATTTTTTTATAAACTGTTATTTTACAAAAACAATTGTCCATTTTTTTAATCATTGTAATGTACTCCTTTATCATAACATGCTGTTTTTTTATTGTTTAAAATGCAAATGTCCAAATATTATGAGTTAAGGGTAAAGCCAGCAAAGCTTCAACAGGAATTTTTCTTGTTGGAAAATAATCACACCAAATGTAAATATGTGTAGTTTGATCAAATATCCTGAAGTATATCTAAATTTATAAAGAGTTTATATTAGATGTTTAGTTTTTAGATAATTTTAAAAGCACAAAGAGGTTTCATTTATATGGCATCCTGAAAAAATGCTCAGCGAGTGTAATTTTGTAACTAATGTACCTGTCACAGGGAAACTCCACAGCTTGGGCCTCAGCCTGTCCCTCCTCTCTCACAATTACTTTATCAAGAAACCAGCCACAGCCTCCACCTTTCCCATCATGACCAATCCTCACCCTGCGGATCTGGCCCAGGGCTACCGCCTCGATGATAAACTCATCCAACTGGAACAACAAATAACAACAACTAAGTGCATGTGCAAACCTGTAAATAAGAAGCCAAGCACACATTTTTTTCATACGTGGCATAAATAATTTTCACACTATTTAAGCTACAGCTACATGAGGACAAAATTATTTTAGTTCATTATTACAATTTTTTTCATGATTTTGATAAAGGTTAATTTAATATTCATGTCTGGAAAGAAACTTTATTATTGCTGTTATTTTTTTAAGGTCATACGCAAAGCAATAATGACAAGTGACTGACTTTAGTGTGTATGAGTGAAATGAGGATTTTTCATTTATAAAGGAATTTGTTGAATGTACCCACATTTCCCTTCTCAAACTTGTTGACATTGTTTTTGCAGTTGGCCAGCAGTCGTTCTCCAGTTTCCCCCGAATCTCCAATTAGGTTTAGAAATACTGATGCATCAGTGCCACTCCCGCTAACAGTTCCTGTACCGACTGTCACTCTGTATTTGAACACTGCAGACCAGAAAAAAATCATTAAAATCATTTACACTTTTATTCACGTGTGGTAAAATACATTCAGACTTTTATTAACTTGTAAAATGTGTGTTATATGAACATACATGGCAGCGGTTCATCTATCAGGTCTCCACTGGCAGGAAGTTCCCTCACAACTTCATTGTCGTCTTCGTTGAGGTCCAGCCATCTCTCACATGGAAACGTGTACTTCTCTTTTGTTAATGACTTTATTAGAGTTACCTGGAGGAAATAAGACAAAGCTTGTTTGACTTAGGCACAATAAGTAATTTAAAAAGATAAAGATGGAGTTGAATGATTGTATATACCATAAACATGTTTCCTTTTGTAAATAGATTTTTAAAACAAGATATATTTTATGACCATTAATAAGTTAGGGGTTGTTTTGCTAAAAGAGTCAGAGACTTTCTGTCATTGTGTCTCTGAAATCCATGTGTACTCATACCAATGATACCCCAGCACATTTTTCCATGTGTATTACATTTTCTAGTTGCAATGCTGTATTGTGTTGGGAAACATAACATACAGCTCCAATCACACTGCAAACCATAATTTTCTTCTTCTGGTTCTTCCCGATCCTCTTCTTCTTCTATGGTTTGCTCTTTTTGCAGGTCACATGGGAACTATACTGCTTCTCTATGGTTGCTGATAGTTTTGCTCCATTTGCTGTGTCAAGCAACTAAACTGAAGAGCGCACAAAAACTGGCCCAATTTCTTGTGCAGGAAATAAATAAAAATGTCAGTGTATCTGTGTACATCTTCCGCTTCAAGCATAAACAAATCTTTATGCCCAATACTGGCACCCTTACTGATTAATCTGCTGATTAGGATTCTGCAAAATGGTGTTTGTCTGTTCTATAACCTGTTCATTTAAAGAGAAAATAAATAAATAAGTAAATGAAACTAAAGAAACACAGTAATTATTTAACCGTTGGTTGCATTTCAGAAAATTTCTCCACCACTTTTGACCTCATATTGTTCAGACCCCATCTAGTTTACATATTTGTAAAACATTTGGGCTTATTATAGTTTTGTAGGAACCCAAACATAGACACTATTTACTGTTCCTAATTTGTGAACATAAATGTAACAAACAGATCAGCTTTAACTCATAATAAACTCTGAGATTAGAGATTTCACCTTGCTGAGATGCCATCCTGCAAAAGGATTTCTCTTTTCATGCCAAATACGGAGCTTGGTCAGTTTGCCCAAATCCGGCAGCTCAACCTGTGAGATGATGTAAAGATAAAAACGAGCATCTTAATCTGACTTTTTCATACCAATATTTCACTCGTACACAGAATACTTACTATAAACTTGTCTATCTGTCCCTGTTCAAAATTGTCAGTTTTGTTGTCCAGCTGGATCTCGTCTGATTTGCCCTTGTTTCCGTACACCTGGAAGCAGATTTCTGCATCGGTTCCTGCATTAGGAAGGTCTGATGTCCATATCCACAAGGACCAGGGGTGCTCTATAGAGATCAATAATTAATCATTGAAACAGACAACTTATGTATGAGTCATAGAAAACAATCTTCAAAATGTGTTTCCTATTATGCCGCAGGGCTATTTTGGTGTTCTACTGCCAAGAGAAAATGACAGAAGCATTCTTCCTACTTTGGGAGAAGTTAGATTTGTCAGAGAAGTTTCCGGCAAGTCATTTATTACTAGTTTTGCTCCATGTAGGTGTCAGTGGAGACCATGAGATGGTATTTTTGCTTGTTAAAATATACTCTCAGGGCAAAAACTTGCAGTGAAGTGATTGCTGTGGACAGCTCCAAACAGGGAAAATTCTGTGATTGTGAATGGACGTGAAGTTAATGCAGTGATGGAAACAGAAAAAAAATAATATTTTACTCTATTTATTGTAGACCAGAGGAAGCTAATCTGCATTTGCAGTCAGGAGAAACTGGCCCAGTGCCAGCAGACCTAAATACTACATACTCTGTATAACACTTAACAATAAGTCAAATTATTTTGCATAGTTTTAGAAAGAGAAAATAAAATAGACAAATGGTTATAATTCAAATACTCACTCTTCTGTCTCTTTTGTCTGAGTGATACCATCTCATACAGCTCTCTTTCTATCAACCCATCTCCCTCTTTCTCATCCAGCCATTTACCACAGGGGAAGGTCTGCTCTATTCCTGTGAACGTGCAGTACACCACAACCTATGGAAAGCATTGATTCAGCTCAGCTAATGCACAGTAAAGGCTGTAGAATTTATATGTTTGAGTATCAGTGTACCTTGTCGCAGTACCACCCAGCACTGACACCATCATTGTCGTGTCCGATAGAGACTCTGCTCAGAGGGCTTAAGAGAGCAGCAATCTCAACATTAAAGATGTCTGTCAAACCACGCTCAAACTTTCCTCCTTCCAAGAACACCTGCAGGAAAGGTAAACTGGCTGCATAAATTGGGAAGGAGTGTTTAAACTTGATGTGATGTGAGGAACTCTGTCCATCAATCCATCCATTATCTACCCATCCCTATCCCAGCAGCCAACGGGCGAGAGGCACTCTGTCCAATATGATACATAAAAATAACCATGAAAAAGAGTTCTTTAGCCATTCTTTATTTCTTTATCTAATAAGCTTTTATGATGTCTTGGGGTTTCACTTAGCAGTCTTCAGAAATATTTGCCTGGCTTCTTGATGGACATATAAAAGATCTTTGGATGTTGGTTGGCTTTAATTCTGTCAAAAAGACTCCACACTGCTCCAGTAATGTTGCAGTTCATGCTCTGAGGAAGATTCATCCCTCCATAAAACCTGATTCTCACTCTTTTTTTTACATCAGTTCTTATGCAATGTGGCTTATATCAGTATTTTCCTCCAGTTTCCAATCTTTCTGAATAACTGTCTTTAACTTTCCTCCAGTGTAAATAATTTCTGATGGCTATGTATCAAGTTAGTTGTCTTAAATCTTGAAGACATTGCTCTCAGTAACTGTTCAGCTGGTTTATATATATATAAACTATAGTATATCAGATCTATGATGTTTTAATTTGTTTTCAAATGGTCCAGTGCCCATAAAATCTTATATAGGCACATTGCACATTACCCTGAGATGTGTCAGGTTTTCAGTAGATATTCTCCCCTTATTGGTGCAGAAATGTCTACCTTGTGTCTGTCAAAGTGTGTTATATTTAGAATATATTGTTGATGTAGCAGAAAAAAGTAAACAAATCATTTGTCTTTGCAACATGTTGGTAATAATTGATGAGAAACAGTTAAAATATAGAGTCTTCGCTAAATTATCTTAGACTTAGACTAGACTTAGACTATCTGTGAGTGTGGACACAACTCTGATTAAATCCCTGAGTTA
>JBAMIG010000012.1:7938790-7955048 GCA_037177335.1 Kiunga ballochi
AAATAAATAAATAAATAAATCAAAAAGTACAAACATTGCCAGTAGAGGGCACTCTTTAGATAGGTGAAGACCAACCAAATTCAATGTAAATAGTGTAATTCAATTTACTTTGTGCCACTGCATTCAAAGAAAAGTTCCCACTTTGGTAACTCAGAATTATGATAGATTGATTGCTGAGGCCTCTCATGACATCAAAATCTATCTTTTCAAAACTGTTAAATAATTCATAATATTGCAACAAACCCTCAAAATTTAGCTTGAATTTACAAAATGGCTACAAAAAGAGCAGTGCTGTTTCCTTTTTGCAAAAATATAGAGTGCATGCGCTTTTATTTATTACTTGAATGCTACCCTGTCGTCTTTTATTACCTCTCTGTCTGTGAGCCTTTGTTTTTCTCCACAAATACTGCAATGGGACAACCCTCAGCAATTATTTCTGCAAGCTGCTTGGCTGTGGGTCGAAGGAGGTGACAGGTTGAGACCCGGGTGGGACAGTTATGTTAAACAAAACGTGGAAGAATTTTAATACCATGCACCATTCTTTTTCACTGACCAGCAAAACAGGAAACTTGTACCTGAGATGCATAAGGGAAATAAGTCAAAAGGAGGAAAACATTTCTGCAGTGTCATAGTGTAACACTAAATTCCATACTTACTTTTTTTTTTTTTTTTACAACCCCTGGTCTGTTGTTACTGTTTTAGTTTAACGTGTGAAATATGTATTGTGTGTGTACGTGTGAGTAAATGAGTAGGTGAGGGGGTGGGGAGCATTACCAGTTCCAACCCCCACACCTCTATTATTGTTCTTTCTCTATCAGATCTTCATTAGATACCTTCCTTGTCTAAGAAAGGTACTTTTTTTGCATTTGTGGTCTAGTAATGCCAAGAATTCAGAAGAAGTATTGTTTTTCAGTACCCTTCTCTGCTTCCTTTTTTATTTTACATCCATGTTGTTGTATCATACTGATGCACGTAGCTGAGAGGATTAACCGCATGACATAAAAATAGCATTGTGTGAAATGTGTCGATGCAGGATGACAAAGCGTTTTGGAAGGCTTGAATATTAAATAAAACTTAGATGAAAATGTAAAATTTTATCCAAATATTTAAGATAATTTCAATATGATCAAATGCTCCTTTGAAAGTTTCTATTGCTCTTGTGTATATAATATATAGTCTTTGTTAGCATCAGTCATAACAACAATGGTTTAAAGATATCAGCTGTAAAGTTTCATATATTAGCTGTTTTTGCAAACCAGTGCAACCAATGAATAAATAACAAACATGACTGAGTGCTACTAACTATGCAACAATGCACTGCATCGGTAGTAAGAAAATCACAACCATAATATTAACTTGAAATAATCACACGTCTTAACATTTACATTGATGTAAAAGTGAATGAAGCACAGCACAGACTCAATAGTAGACCAGAGAACAATAAATAAATAAATAAATAAGTGCTATCACCCTTGACAAATAACCTAAATTAATTAACTGCTGAAATAATAAACTTTCATTTACTGTTAATCAACAAATCAGTTGGACAACTAATGAGGTTTGCATTAAATCAGTGAACAGCTCAGTAATTTTTGACTCTGATGAAAGAAAATCCATTCATACATCCATTTTCTACCGCTTATTCCCTGAACGGGGTCACGGGGAGACTGGGGCCAATCCCAGCTGATAACAGGTGAGAGGCGGGGGACACCCTGGACAGTCCATCACAGGGCCAACACACATAGATAAACAACCATGCACACTCACACTCACTCCTATGGGCAATTTAGAGTCTCCAATCAGTCTATCCTTGAGGTGCATGTCTTTGGACTGTGGGAGGAAGCCGGAGTACCCGGAGAGAACCCACGCTAACATGGGGAGAACATGCAAACTCCACACAGAAAGGTTACTGGTTGGACCTCCCCCAGCCAAGGGTGAAAAAAATCCATGTATGCATAATGCCAATTAATCTTTAAATCTTATTGTTACCAAGATTAATTTGCCGGTCAGCTGTTCTCTTAGGTATCTGCCACCTGCTCTCTTAAATTTAAGTTAGCCAAAAGCAGGAGTGGTGGCATGTCCTCACTAAAGTCCACCTTTCATTAAATCTCTGAGCCGGTTGCATTCAAGACAATGTGATGCTGTGCAGAAGGGCTGATTCTCACTCGTGTACATCTACTTTGTGGGTTTTTTTCTCCACACCAGTGACTGGGATTGAAACGTGTAGGTGAGGAAAGGAAAGACGAGGAGGATGTGAGAACTTCCTCAAACTGTTTGCAGTTTCGCCCTTTGGGACCTGGTGGTCGTGGCTGGTAGAAAAAGAGAAGCTGCTGTTCTGCATTTCAGTAGACAAGAAATGTCAGTGTTTACCTGAACTGGCATGATAAAGAGATGCAGAGACAGAAAGGGTTGAGACAAAGCACACAAACATTTAGATTATAGTGATTATAGTAGATTTGTTTTAACTTACTTATTTTGCAATAAGTAAACTAAATAAGTAAAAAAAATATATATATATTTTCTGAATCCAACATATTTCTTCAGATGGGATTCTGCAACAAGCAGAAACAATGCTTCACTGACTCAGACAGACATCTGAAACCTTTGTTTGGGACACCCACTGTGTTCGTCACTGCTGTTTGATCACAACCTAAAAGACAGAAGGGGAGAGGTGTTTTCTCTTCCTCTTCCTCAGCTTTGAAATGGAAGCAGAGGGAGAAAAAGCAAGCTTTTTGAAACATGCGGCCCTCATCTTTCGCTTGCTATATACAGTATGTGTCCACCAGAGAGGAATAAAAATTCAATATGGGCTCACGCCCTGTCAAAGAACAACACAAAGGCATTTAAAAGGCACAAATTCATGGATTTCTGCACAGGATCTTGCTTTTATTATAATCATTTACATGTAATCACATTTACACTTATACATAATAAAACATTAACACAACTCCTAAAAAAATCAATTATGTATATACTGGCATTAAAAGGGCAAAAGTCACAGTTTATTTCATGAAGACACATGATCTTTGTTAATTCAGTGTGCCAGAAACTTAATTATTACTTCCAGTTAATTAAAGATTAACTTCAGCGCAGTATCCCCCCAAAAAAGGAGCATAAAGAAAAAAAAAAAAATTTAAAGCATGCACAATAATCTGAACAGTAACACTTTTGATTTTATCAGTAGTAAATCACAGTTCCAGTAAAGTTGCATAATTAATTGAACATTGAGAATTGGTGTGTAAAAAACTAAAACATTAAATATATTTGTTTATATATACAAAACATACAAGTCAGAAATTTCCACGCAGTGATTCAAATAAACTTTGTGTAAATGAGCTTCACAGCATTCAGCTAAATCTTTATTTTGTGATATATATTAAATGAGATATTTTGTGTCTCTTTTCTCTCTAAGCTAAGAAAAAACATCTTTAATCTCTTGATCTCATAAAATATACAGACTTCTCCTTTTCCTCGTGGGGAGTATCTCCTTAACATCCTCCCTGTTTTCCTGTCAAAAATAAAATCAACATTACCTGAAACCTTCATTTTCCTACCAGTTCTTGGTTTATTTTTTTTTTCACAGTTCTTCCTGCATCCCATAAATTTACTTGAGGGCATCTGATCCAACAGTCTGTCCTCAGCCTGTCCTAGTTTGTCTCTCGTACATCAGCGGCCTCATAACTTTGCTCTGGCTCATCAAGCTGTTCCTGCTGATCCTCTGAAACTGAGTCATTGTCAAATGACTGTCTGCTGAGTTTCTTATGGCGGTACACCTGCTCATCTAGCTCTTCATCTGATGTCTCTGACTGCAACAGGTACTCATGGTTACATCTGAAATCTGCAGATTCTTCTTCAGCTGCCTCCCTTTTTAATGCTTCATTGTCTAAACTTTGCTGGGTTTTGTTGTGTTTTTGTATCTTGTCTGGACTCAGTTCACTGGGACACCCCTTCTCTCTGTCCTCCAGCTCAGGGATGTACTGGTCCTCTCCTGCTGGCTCTTGTTGGTCAACCTCAGGGCTGTACTGGCTTCTTCTGTACAAGCTCTCCTCATCCTCGTCTTGGCAGGAGCTTCCTGGGACACTCTCGCCATCAGACTGAGAGAGACGGACGCTGGGCATGCCCGGGGGCTTCTGGGAGAGGTCAAATGGCTCCTCTTGGCTGAAATGGGTGAGGAGGCCCATTGAGGTGGACAGGCAGAACCGCCCTCTTTGCCGAAACACTAAAATAAAAAAAAGGAGAAATTACATTAAGAAGCTTTTGGTGCTCAAAAAAGGGAACTATTAACAACATGCATGTCCGTACATCTTTCATCCAGCCCTCTGTCCATGACTCCATGTTTGACCTTCATGTGTCTGGTGAGGTTTCCCTTCAGCGTGAACTTGCTTGGGCAGTACAGGCACTTGAAGGGTTTGCTGTCTGAGTGCAGATGCATGTGGCCCATTAGGTTGTGCATCCTGTTAAACTCCTTTCCACAAAGCTACAAGACAAGAAATAAACCAAGTAAGTTTTCCATTGGACTCTAACTTTTCTTCTCTCCTTGTTTTTTCCGCAGAAACTATAAAGAAACTGAGCAGATGCAATGCTATTCATAGGTTTATGCAAGAATTCTGCTGCTTTTGAGTCCAACGTAACCCTGCACTGCTTCCACTCGGCAGACCCTTGTACTCGATATGTTTGTATTAGTCATGTTTGTGGAACATTAATAACTCTAATTGGCAGTGCATTTATTGATTCTCTGCTACCGAATATGAGGAAACAATGTCGGAAAAAAAGGGTTAAATCAGTGTCAGAGTTGTAATGAAGACGTATGCCAGGTGTATTTTCAGATGGATCCAGGACATGTTTTCATAAAAGTGCAATCATTGGGACATCTACATCACACAGCAGGGGTGTTTATTTGGAGCAGACTTAATACAAAATAGCCTCAGTTGTTTTCTTTCTTCCCTCATCTTTTGTGTCTTCCTGCTAACCTCAGAATGATAAGCCACATTATTCAGTAAAACTGCATCTATGATAACAAAAAGTGTGTTAAACCACATACAATTTTTTACATAGCTATGTTGTCTATTTGTGTGTGTAACGGCTTGTTTTATTTTATTGATTTTATCATGTAAAACACTTTGAGAAATAAAGTTTGTTTGATAGAAAAGATAACAAGCACATTTATCTATGACAATCACTGATGTTGCTGCAGGAATCAAACATCATGACTCACTCAAAAATCACGATTTAATTTCAACAATACTAAAGTAGACAAACTTTCTACCAGTAGTAAACAACATGTGACTATTACAATAACAATTCTCCAGCAGCTCTGTATTATTGTTCTTTCTCTGCCAGGTCCTCTTTGCCAGGCGACTCATTTTTCACAGCAGCAAACCTACACGTAATCATGAATGAATGCGAGCATTCAGATAAACACACACCCTTTCTTCCTCCTTCTATCCTTGTTTTCCTTTCTTTCTCTGTCTTCCCCATCGCACACACAAGAAAAACAGAAAGCGTTAGAGGCCAAAAAAGAGAGGAAGCAACACTGAGACAGGGCCAGGAGGAGAACAGGGAAGGGCAACTCCTGCGCTGTCCTTCCTCTGCATTCTTTTTTATTAGGGTGGTCCTTTCCTTCAGGAGGAGAGAGGGACTGTAAACTGTCCAAGAGGACCGTGAGAAAACAGGAAGCTCCCTCCAGCAGCAGAGAAAGCAAGATGAAATCTATTTGCGGGCCTCGTTCTCTGGGGAGGCTGGGGGGGCCATTGTTAGAGAGGCAGTTTGTGCGGCGATATCCTTCCTATAGACAAGGAGGCTCCCACTCCCATAAGCCTCTCTGCTATCTGGTCATCGTCTCAGTACTCGCACCAGACACCAAGGTCAAAACAAACACTTTAGAAAAATTGGAAAATTCATTGATAGCAGCTGCGATTCAGCATTTCTGAACGGTTGATTTCTGCAATAACAGTAGCACATGATGCCTTTATCCAAACATCTTCCAGAGTAAGATTATGCTCTAAGTTTGTTATGTCAACAAAGATTATTAATTGCTTAAAGATAACTGTGTGGCTTAATAGAGCAGATGGCAAAAAAGGCCTCCTCACAGTTTTGCAGATACACCACAGAATGACCCCACCACCTCCCCTCTTTTATATTTGGATATAAAGGAGTCATAGTCACCGCCAGTTTGCTCAGAACAATCATAAAGTACATACAAGCAGATTTAATTAAAATGTTGTTTAATCAGTATAAATATATGAATAAAATCCAAAACAAACTGTAATCAAAGGTCCCCATTTGACCAACCTTGCATTTATAGGGCTTGATGTCCGAGTGGACGATCATGTGAGCCTTAAGAGTCTGTTTTTGAACGAAACTCTTGAAGCACATGTGGCACTGGTAGGCCCGTATGTTGGTGTGGATGAGAACATGGCGTTTCATGTTGGCCAACAGCGTAAACTCACGACCACAGATGCGACATTTGTGCTCCTTTACCCCCTGAAACGAGAGGAGAAGCATGAGAGACTTTTGGGGGGAATTTTGCTAAAAATTTGAGATGATTAACCCAAGTTTGTGAATTCATTCATGCATTTTCTATACTGCTTAATCCGGTTCAGGGTAATAGGGAAGCTGGAGCCTCAACCAGTAGTTATCAGGTAAGAAGCAGGTTGCACCCTGGACAGGATAGCAGTCAATCACAGGGCCAACACAAACACCCACTTACACTAACACTCACTCCTAGGGACAATTTAGAGTAACCAATCAACATAACATGCATGTCTTTGGGTGAGAGGAAGCCGGGGTACCTGGAGAGTACACGCGCATACAGGGGTGCACATGCAAACTCCACACAGAAAGGGCATTATTTGAACCTCTCCTAAGTTGACGCTCGAATCAGCAACCTTCTCGTTGTGAAGCCACAGTGCTAACCACTACCCCACCATGCAGCAAGTGAATAAATACCTATAAGATTATGCAACAAAAAAACAAAGGGACATTTATATGAAAAGAGTGCCAAACATTCCTGTCTTTAAACATCTTTCAAAGTGAACATACACACCTTCCCATTAAATCTTATGGGAAAGCCTTTCCAGACTTGACTGGTGTTTAACAGATCATATAAAAATGGTCAAACTTTTTTTTTTTTAAAGTGACTAAAATAGAAAGCATATCATGAAAACTGAAATTAAAAAATGAAAAAGTTATTTTATCAGACATAGTTTACAGGGTATTGGCTCTGAGTAGGCTGCCAACAACCTGTCAGAAATCTAAACAACAAATAAAATATCTTCATTGTTAAACTGTGACAGCAGACAAGCAAGTTTAAAACCCACAATCCAAGTTCTTGTAAAAAAAACCAATGACAAGTCTTTGTCCTTCCACTATTTTAAACTTACTTTGTGAGTGAGTGTGTGCTGCTTCAGGTGGTGCGACTGGATGAATTCCATCCCACACTCACTGCAGATGTACGGTCTGATGTCTTTGTGTTTCATCATGTGGTTTTGTAGCTGACTTGGATACTGGAAAGTCTTTTGGCACTCTGTGCACCTGCAGGAACAACAAGCAAAAGTATGTTATGACCATCAGTTTTGTCCTGTGGGAAACACTATTTAATTATTTATTTATTTATTTAAATTTCTAGCAGTCGGGCTCAGTCTTTTTTCCTTAATGTGTGCAGCAATGCTTGCAGGTCATTAGCTTTCCACAGAATAAATATACGTGGAAATTGGCAAAACTCCAACTAATCATGATGCAAAGCATCCTGGCAGCTGGTAGGCTGGTTAATTCCCAAAACTATACACTTCAGCTAAGCACTGTTCAAAATGTGCTGTAAATGTTGGATTTAGCAAGGAGAAGAAGGATTTTGTGCACACTTGTACAAGGTGGGACCTCGATGGACAGTCAGATGCCTCTTGAGCTGGGCCAGCGTAGGGAAGTCCAGGCCACACTCCACACACACATTTTCCTGCCCCTTCTCATGCTTCATTTCATGGGCGCGGAGCTCGCTGGGATAAGCGAAGCCTCTAGCACACACACTGCAGCTGCAGAAAAAGAGCATGTTAAAAAGAAGGTAGCCTGCAGTAAAAAAAAAAAAAAAAAAAAAAGTGCTAAATAAAGAGAGACAGATGAATGACCTGTATGGTTTCACGTCACTGTGTTGCATCATGTGCCTCTTCAGGTGGCTGGTCTGGGTGAAAGCCTTATGGCACACTTGGCACTTGTGAGGCCTCATGCCCTGGTGTGTGAGCAGGTGTGTGTGCAGGTGACTAAGCTGCTTAAACAGCTTCCCACAGAGGTGACACCCGTGTGGCTTGATTCCATTGTGGCCCAGGATGTGTGTAACAAGGTTGTACTTAGAGGTATAGGACTTTTCACACATGCGGCACTTCCAGCGCTTCTGATCTCCACCCACATCCACATAGTAGCTGTCATCCACATGAACATTGATACTGAGCTTCTCATTGTTGGTTGTCCCACTTCGAGAAACTGTGTCACAAGTGGCTGGACTTGAGAGGAGTTCTTCTTTGGGGTAGAACGCACCAGGGGGGAGGTGTAAAACAGGCCTGGGCATGAAGAAGGGGTATGGAAGAAGGCTGTGGGGAAGAGGCGGGAAATAAGGAGGATGGAAAAGAAGAGGGGAGGGGGGCCAAACAGGCGATGGACTAAGAGGCTCCTGCTTCACCTGCACAGGTAGATTTACACCAGGTGATCTGTGATGAAGCTGCAGCCGGTTGAGCTCAATCATCCCGGGAATGGTTTTAGATGAAGGGAAGGGAATGGATCGATGTGGGAAAGAGAAGCGGTTGTGTGAAAGGTCCACCGTCTTTTTGCTGATGCTTTCTTCTGTTTCCTCTTCTTCTAAGTCAGGAGATTCAGCTCCCTGAGCGTCTATTTTGAGAGGAGTTCTTTTCCGCTTTTGGGATCCTTCCTTTTGGGTGAAAGCGGGGCTAAGCATCGGAAAGAAAGCAGGTGGGCTGAAAGCACTGTAGGTGTCTCTGGTGGGTGATATGCTGGGGTAACTGGGTGGGGGGAATCTTGGTGGCTTTATATAAAATGGAGCAGGACTTAGGTAAAAACTGTGCTGAGATGTTTGTCTCAGCTCATCGCTGAGGGCAGGACTTCGACCTGGTGAGAAGTTCACACCATCTTTTTCCATTTTTATTTCTTTCTGCACAAAAACAGGAGAAAATAATAATGACAGTTATGCTGGGGAAACAAAGATACATTTATTTTGACTCAAGAGGAACTAAATGCATGCATTCTGTACACACTGTAGCCTGTTTGCAAGCCTCAGGGAGTATTAGTGAATTTAAAAGACCACTTCTCATATCAGCCTAAGGCCACACAACCACAAAGCACGTGAGACTGAGAGCTCTCGTTTGACATATGAGATATGGAATAAAAAAAAACATTGTCTCTAGTTTTGATCCGTCAGTTTATATCTCAAGATTTTTTCTTTTAATTGTTCATTGTGAACACAACAAACTGTATTCATGGGGCGCTGGATATTGTTAGTTTGCAAAACATTTCCTCACTTGTGATTCTTCTTGTGATCTGTTGATGTTTTAGGGTCTGTGTTATGATTATGTGCTCAAAATACTTGATCAGGTTTGGATAAGCCCAAGTTTTGGTAGATTTTTATAGTGAATAGCAAATCATTGTCACATGTTGCTTGATGCTAACCTGTGCAAATCCACAGCCTGGTGACTTGTTGCCACCTGATCCTCAGGATTTCACTCAGCGTCTGGCTGATGACGCTCGTGTTTCTCGGATTTTTCTTTGGAAGAAATGCAAGTAGGTACGGGGTGTTGTGGACACCCGCACCTCTCTGTTTTCAACCTAAAACCTTTCACTTCCTTCTTTTTAACAGATCTTCTTCTTGCTTGAAATTAGGAAGTTCTCTGTGAAATGTTCACCTCTACCTCTGCAAACCTTTCGCTTCTCCATCTAATTTTTCTCAGCTTTTTGTTTTCACAGACGAAAGAACTTCCTCTGATTGCCATCACCTATTGTCTTACAGGGATGGATTTTTTGTAAATGACACTAAGAATAAGTTTGATTAAATACAGAAAGCATGAGCTGTTGATCCAGATGACATCTCAACTTTTGCTTGTGTGTTTGATGCGCAATAATGATGGTCAGTGATGATGATGGTTGTAAAGGGGAAGAGTTTTACTTCTGCATAATATTCACACTAATAACTAATATGCATACAAATATATATTTATATATATTATCATCACCATCATTCTATTCCTGTGAATAGTTCCCTGTTAAAATGTATTTAAATGCATTGTAGTGTGAAGCCAAGTTCAACTTCAGTATCTAGTATACACTACCAGTCAAAAATTTGGACACAGTTTTTCATTAGATTCAATGTGAAAGTGTGTCCAAACTTTTGGCTGGTACTGTATGTTGCATCCCTGTAACCTTTTACATATGCTGTCACCTCAGATCAAAGATCTTCTGGAAAATAATTGTTTTAACAGATAAAGCGCAGCGGGTGTAGATTTTGTCCTTATAGTTTAAATCTCCAATTTGTTTGTTTTTATCATAATCAAAACAGCCTTTAGGTTTTAAGCGCTCACACACATAAAAAAAAAACAACATCTTAATAAATAAATAATTAAATATATAAATATAAGCATATACACACAGAAAGACGGGGAGAAAGTAAGTCAGTAAGACAGAAAGCATCATTATCTTTCTGTGATCAATTGTTCTTTGTGCATTAACTAATAAGCAGAAGAGCAAATCTGGTCAGTTACCCCAATGTAACCAGACACATTTACCTACTAAAGAGAAGAGGTCTTCAGACAGGCTCAGAAATTTAAGACTATAAAATAACATCATGTTTTATACAAGAAGCGTTAGAGAACATGAGTAAGCAATTAAAAGTATTACAATGCCACGTGAATGTGAAAGTAACCATATAAGCAATGATGCACAGAGAAAATAATCCACATTTATACTGCAAAAAATAAAAAATAGTCTGTTTTTAGAATCCAGAGAAAAGCTGAAATGTTTCCTTTTTCCCTTCTCAGCTGATTTGAAAAGCCCTCTGCACTTTTCCTGCATTAGTGGCTTCATGAAGAGACCCCTGCCTATTTGCCACGCCATGCATTCCAAAATATCCATTAAAAATGAAGCCCCTCCTCACATGCCAGTCTATGCCATGCAAGCTTGTGTCCTGTGAGGCCACAGGGTTGCCTGTGTGTATGCAACTTACCAAATGAGTGTAGCAGAGTGTGTTTTCTGTGATGCTGTGGATGAAGTGCTGCTGCTGCTGCTGTACCTGAAACTATGTTCTCTTCCTCTTGCTCGTACTGAAACTCTCCTGACAATGAGCCGCCCGTCCACGGATAGCATTTGAAGTGACTTAAGAAAGAGAACAGGAACAATCACTTTGTTCTCATTTTTCAGATGAGTACCTTCGGAGAGAAGGAAGGAAGGGAGGGGAGAGGAAGTCAACAAGCCTAGTGCCTTCCTGCAGAAAAATAAGGAAACACTAGATAGACATCTCCATTTCTCTATGAAATAGGGATTTGCACAGGTTTTGGAGGAACATGGCGAGGCGAGAGCTGATGTTTCTGATGCAAACAATGCAATTTGGATGGTTGAGAGCCAAGAGGTGGCTTGATGTGATGGGGATTGTCTGTTAAAGCTTTTCAACTTATTTATTTTTTATACCTTTATGTTAAAAGCATTTAATTGTGTTGTTTAATTAGCTGAAAAACTGAAATGGTTGTGGTGAAGTCAGGTGCAAAGAGTTTATGTTGACGAACAGCATGGTACAAGACACACATTTACTCTGAAAGACATTAATAAAAAAAACAATAATATGGTGCTGTTGTACCAATTACTCTGTAGGCATTCTCCTTATGTAATCCACCACTTTCAAAAGCACTACAGAAAAAAAGAGAAAGAAAAAACAGTAACATACAATGAGACATGTAGGGATTCATTGATTGAAAGTGTCTGCATAACCACTAGGAGGCAAGAGTGGCTCAGAGACCAGTCCCTTCCATGTTTCATGAACTTTCTCTGGTTATGATTCTGAATCAATCAACATTTTTGCCACAAAAGTTAGCAGACACTTTGACTGACTCGTAATTGAAATGAGGTGGCGGTTACAGTAATTGAGCTCATATTATTGTAGAGGTGAAGCAGTCTTCGTGGGTTATGGATGATCACTAGCTGTCTTAATTGGCTCATAAAACCAATTAACCTCAGACCTGGACAATGTGTGTGGCAATTCATGAGAGAAATTAAGGACTTTATTAATAGTAAAGGAAATGTGTAGGTGTGTGCCATCAGTTTGCTTACAAACAAAACTATAAAAACAAAAAGCTGCTGAGTCAGCTTTAACCAAACTTCAGAAACAAAACCTCCTCTGAGGATTGTTGATACCACCTTTGTTAAAATACTGGAAAATTATCTCTAAAAAACATAACTTTTTAATAAAAAAATTTTTAAATACCTTTATGCCTGCTCATAATTTGAATAATTTCATGTGCACAGGCTCTTCTTGACCTCTCCGTTTGGAGATCAACTCTAACATGCACGGTCACGTTCAACAAGCCCTCCTCTAATCAACTTCTGCAGAAAAAAAAGCAAAGCATCCTTCAAAGGTGTCTGGGCCTTTGACCTAGCCCGGTGGTCATCTTCATCTCAGGAAGTGACCATAACTAACACAGTCTCATTAAGGGTTTCTAAGTAGCCTTTGACTTTCTGTGTCACTCGCAAAAAGACCTTGGGAAGTATAAAAGACATGTGAGAGGTGCCAGGCAGGGCAGAGAGCTCAGCAATCGCCTAAGAGCATCTTCACCAGGAACTTAAAGAAACAAGTGAGTAGTTTTGATTTCTGAATATCTGTGCAGCTTAAATTTTAACCACAATTTTGATCATTTTCTTCATTTTGAACAGAAATGACTGGAGCAGCTGTGTCTGTGTGCCTGCTTTTCCTTTTGTCTGTATGTTCTGCCTGTTACATTTCCAACTGCCCTATTGGTGGGAAGAGGTCCATCATGGATGCACCGCTTCGCAAAGTGAGCTGCTCATGTCTTTTATCTTAAAGTTTAGCTTTGAGGCTTCAAAAATTCCAGCATAGGTATCTGCAAATTGGAAATATGAGTTGGGTTTGGGTTGATAAGGAAGAATAATGACTTATTTCTCGCTTCAGTGCATGTCCTGTGGTCCTGGAGATAGGGGACGCTGCTTTGGCCCCAGTATCTGCTGTGGGGAGGGTCTTGGCTGCCTTCTGGGTTCCCCGGAGACAGCTCGCTGTGTGGAAGAGAATTACCTGCTAACCCCCTGCCAGGCAGGAGGGAGACCCTGCGGATCAGAGGGAGGACGCTGTGCTGCTTCAGGACTCTGCTGTGATGCAGGTAAGAAATCTGGATTTACCTCTAAGTATATGTGAAAAAACACTATAACACAGGACTGTCAGAATACTTCCTGAGTAGTAAAAGCTTCTGTATTACTAGTAAAATGTATTACAGCAGGCATGTTGTATTTTTAAGAGAGTCCTGTTGATATATTATGTCTATATTTCACTGATATTTAAACATTTTCCCTTCTTTGCGCTGTTTCTACAACTTAAAAATCAAAAAGTCATATTTTTCAACTCCCTCACTGATCTGGTCCTAAAAGTGTTAACATAACGATAACAGCATACCATAAAGTGTTAAGCTGCCATAGAAGGATGTAGTAATACAGCTCTCCTCCCTCCCTTCTCTATCCTTTGTGAAAACTAACACAGAAAGCTGCACCACAGACCAGTCTTGCCTCATCGAAGAGGATGGAGAGGACCAAACTAGCCAGTTTGAAGGCAGCGACCCAGGTGACATCATCTTCAGGCTCCTTCGTCTGGTCGGCCACACATCTCACCGAATCCACCAATGAACTGATTCCCGTGTTTCCCATGCTGTGTTTCTATGTTTGTCATCACTTTATGCTCTTTCCTCCTTGGAGTGCTTCTGTAGAGTACCTTTGTCAATATATTTTTATGTATGAAAATAGGGATGAATAAGGATGGATCATCCAGCTGTCTGCATGCTGAAATAAAGTTTGGAGAGAGTATAATATGTTGCTCTTCAATTCAAGGCAGTTGATTGAAACTTGTGCCACATTTTTAAACTGCTTGAACCTTTTTTTTTTCCTACACATAGTAAACAACAGGTCAGCATTAGCCTTATCAGGCACTGTGTTGGAAGAAATTTCACTATCACTGAGTGTCTTTATCTTTATTTTACAGAGTCTCACTCTTTGTGTTTGTAGCAATCCCAGTGACACATTATCAATGTTGCAACAGTTTAGATAATTATCTTTTTTGAAAAGATCTATTATTATACTGTAGCAACCTCTACAAGGAAATATCAAACTTATACATCCATTTTAACATAAAACAAAACTGGATAGTTATTTGGCCAAATGCCGGTCTGCAAGAATTCTGTGTAGTCCTCACAAATCTTATCTTAGATATTGACATAATCAGACTAAAGTACATTTCGATCAAATTTAGGCCGTAGTTCACATTGTGTAAACGCACTAAGAGTGTTTTACCAGCAGCTAAAATGCTGTGCTAACAGAAATCAGTGTTTAGAAACCAGTATTTATTGTGGATTTCTAAACAAAAGCAATACAAGTATATATAAGAAAATTATTCTTTTAACTTGAATAGTTTTTATGAATATGAGGTTTACTTTACATCCCTTAATCTTAACTGCCTGATAACTTGATTTAAAGCGTGACATATTACAGCAATCAATAACTTATATATCATCTAACATAAGAGTAAAAAAAATAATGGAACACTCGGAGAGAGCTACTGAAAACTAAGAGAAATAAAAAGGAACAGAAATTATTTTCAGTGGAAGAAAGAAGCAAAAACAGACAAACATCTCCATTTAAAAATGGACTGAAACATTTTACGTCAGCAGCTGTTGGCTGATTTGACTAGTGACTGCTTCTCTCTATGATTGTTATGAGGTGATGAATATGTTGCTTTAGCATCCTGTAAGTCACGGGACCACATACGGCTGCTAAGGCTAGTTTTTCAAGGCAGCAATGCTGTGAAAAATAGAGTTCCAGTCCCTTTATCATTTACCTATATTAATATAGTAACACATATAAAACAAGGATAAGCTCCTATTTTCACCTGCATCATAAAAACCCAGATTTAGCTCATAGTTAGTTTGACTAAAGTTGCATCATCATCTTTAAATGCTGCATTAATCCAAGTAACTTAACGGCCCAGTTTTCATTATTTACATCAACAACGGAGGCAAATAGGAACAATGATTTGAAAATATACACTCAAAGGTGAGACGGGGAGAAGTATGAAAGCTGCAAAGGAGAAAAGTACTGTCAAAACTTAATCGCAAATGCATCACACATAAACAGCCAGCAGATGTTGCACTTCTGGTTGCATCAAATGGTCTGAAAAAAGGAATCAAGCGTTTCATGATCACTAGGTAAGACACATGCATTTCATCAAGCTTCAGGGTTTGACCTACGGCTCCTAACTTACATTTGTATGCATGAAACACTGATTTCTCTTCTGCACTGAGAATGACCAAACTTTGGTCACTTTGCCCTTTACCTCTTTTTATCGCACCGCTGACGCTTATCTGCTGTTGTCAATCTTCTCTGCGGGTTCTGCTGCATGAATTGGACATTAGCTGCCTAATTGGAGTCACCTGTAGTTAATCATTAAAGCCCTGCAGTCTGCCTATAAAAGAGGCAGACAACCACTTCTTGCTCTACCTTCACTGTCTGCCATCATGTCTTTCTCTGGAAAATACCAGCTGGACTCCCAGGAGAACTTTGAGCCTTTCATGAAGGCCATTGGTGAGCTGCATTTCTTAAGTAAAGTTCTTTTTTTTTTTTTTTTCTTTTAAAGGATGGGTGAACATTACTTCTGTTTCTTGTCTAATTCTGTCACAGGTCTTCCTGATGACCTCATCCAGAAAGGCAAAGACATCAAGAGTATCTCAGAGATTGAGGAAAATGGTGACACCTTCAAAGTGATTATCACAACTGGCACAAAAGTCCTCTCAAACACGTTTACAATTGGACAAGAGACTGACCTGGAGACCATGACTGGAGAAAAGATGAAGGTAAATTAGATTTTGCTTTACTTGGAAATTGAAGTGCTTTAATCGTGTGTGTGTGTGTGTGTGTGTGTGTATATATATATATATATATAATAAAAAAAAATTCTCTATTATAGGGTGTAGTTCAGCGGGAAGGCAACAAACTGAAGGTCTCT
>JBAMIG010000012.1:7967719-7977901 GCA_037177335.1 Kiunga ballochi
TATCTATCTATCTATCTATCTATCTATCTATCTATCTATCTATCTATCTATCTATCTATCTATCTATCTATCTGCATCTGTGTAATTTTGGTGATGTAAATGTGCTTAATTTAGTGTATGTGATGGCTGCAGATTGCACAACTGTGAATTCTACTTTGTACAGGTTATGCGCCTGATTTGTTTATGATATTGATTTACTATGTTGTCGTTATTGCTATGTTGTGAGGCTGGATTGCATTTTTGCTAACATGAAAAGGCTAATAGATCATGAGGTGAGCAGCTGCAGATTGTATCCAACAAGCTTCCAAACATCAACCCAGATGTCGAAGCAATGCGATCCTCAGGTGTGAGGGATTTTGAATATTCAGGGGAAACATCTCTTAGTCTAATGCAGCACAGTTGAATGTACTCTATACTATTTTTAAACATAATTTCACCAGGATGAAAATAATTTAGACTAGCATTGCAGTCTTTCTTTTAAACCTCTTTATGTTTATGGAGCTTTGTGGTTCTTTTTTTTTTTTTGCAAATGTATTATGCTTGGCTGCTGAACAGTATTTCTAATGGCTGTGTGTTTCTCGTGGTTTATATTTTGTTTAACATGAAATATAAAATGTTAGATAAATTTTTAAAAATATGTGTAGATAAACAGGAGGAGCTTTAGAGGAACAATTCTGCCTCCTAAATAAAAACCATTAGGCTAAAAAAAAAAAAAATAAAACACATTTTTTTCAATCAAGCATATTTTTTGTGAAACAATTCTGCTGCAACAGAGATTATAAAATCAGCAAAGAATCTCATTGCAAAACTGTCTGTTAATCATACAAAGATTGTGCAGTTCTTGTCATGTTTATTTGATGTATATTACCAAACAGATTTGTAATAAATCAAAGTACCTCTTATTGCTGCACATGCATGTATCATTAGCTATTGATCAATTTGACAGGTTGATCATCAAGGTTTGAGAAAAAAGAACATACAACTAAAGGAGCATCATCAATTTAATGCAAAGTTGCCAAAACATCTCTAATCAAGAGTATTTAGCGTTCTTTAAATGCTCAATTTAAATGTCATGAACAGGCAACTTCCTTAATACTGCAACAGAAACACATTGCATAGACATCCTTGCAGTGAATATGTATTTCCTGTGGTTTGTATGAGATATTATGGAGCTTTGTTGCTATTTAAGGCCACAGTTTGTGTCATCTCGGTGTACTGTCCTTTAAATGTATCTAAACCATTTGTACTGCATTATACAATAACACAAAATTATTTCAAAGTCTTTTTCTGACCATGGAAACTACAGTTACATCGTCTTTAAATCACAGATTTGATCAAACTGTCTTTGAAATAACCTGTTTGTCTGAGGTCTCAGCTATAAAACATTAGTAAATATAAGTTTAAATGATCAACTTTATAGCTTGGATTCATGCTGATGTACGCGTTGCTTTGCTAATTTATAGACTAGAACTGAAGTGTTATAGTCTCTTTTTTTGTATCTGTCTACAAAAGTTCAAAAACATCATCATCATCTAAATTAATTATGCAAATTGATGAGGAATTCAGTGTACTTGGTGTTTTCCATCAGGATGTTAGACATTGTCTCCTCACGTCCATTTTCATTTGCTTACAAAGAAAATGTTCAGAAGACTTGAAGAGTTCATTTTTAAGTGTTCCAGGGACAAACCAGTGAAATATAAAGAAAGTATTGCTGTGTTGTCGCCATTAAGCGGGAAAACAAGTAGTAGTTTTACACTTTCTTCATCTTCTCACTCGACCAATAGATGTTCAGACCTGACCTGGCCTTTTTACCTTATCATGGTAGGAAGACCACGCTTCCCCTGTATGTGGGCTGGAGTCTATTCTGCATCTGATATTGTATAACTAGTTCATATGCAATTACAATATTGTATAACTGCTTTCATTTTTCTGTGTTCCTCTAGTGTGTGTGCCCCCACTTCCTGCATTAGGTTGTGATGACCCACACTACTTCCAAATGTATCTGTGACCCTCCCCAATCCTGACTCCTAACCTCTAATCCCTGACCTTTGACCTCCACTATGGGCAGTGTTGGCAGTGGGGTGGCAGGAGAGCAGGAGTTTGCCATGAAGTCCGTGGGCACGAGGACCACCCTGCCCCGAGCCCCTCCTCTCTCTCGCCGTTGCCCTGCCGACCGTAGCTGCAGCGCGGAGCGGCTTCCTCGCCCCCCAGCAACTATATCAGACGGGACGGCATCTAGCGATGAACGAGGGAGTGTTAGTATCGGGACTGGGACCTGCACTGGGACTGACCGGCCCACCGAAACAGCCTCCTCCACCCACACTGAATGTACCATGACGGCCCCTTCCAACAACAACCAGTTGGACTGTGGCAATGCAGCTGGCAGGAGGGAAAGGGAGTGGGAGAGAGAAAGGCAGCGTGAAAGGGGGAGAGACCGGGACCGGGATCGAGACTGGGACCGGGAGAGGCTAGAAAGGGAGCGAGAGAGGGAGAGGAACCGAGAAAGAGAGCGGGAAAGAGTGGAGAGGGAGAGACTGGAGAGAGAAAGGGAACGAGAGAGGGAGAGGGCCAGGGAGAGGGAAAGAGAGAGAATTGAGAGGGAAAAGATAGAAAGAGAAAGGGAGCGAGAGAGGGAGAGAGAAAGGGAGAGAGAGAGGGAGAGGCTGGAGAATGAGAGGATGGAGAGGGAGAGGGAGAGGGAGATGCAGGCGGCAGGTTTGGATGTTTGTGGGAACATTGTGGGTCGAGGAGCAAGTGAGAAGAATAGTGTTGGCATGAACCACCACCAGCATCGAGAGATGGCCACCGCAAGAACTGACAGTGAGAACAATCCAGCAGGGCACAACCCTCCGAGCCACAATCCACCCAAAATTATGCCAGTGTCCGGAAAACTGGAGCAGGTATTTCAACAGTTAATATGGTGGAGATGCCTCTTTCAGAACATACAGACAAACTATGAAATGAAACAAAAGTCCCCAGTTTAACTTTGTAAACAAGCAGAGCAACTGATTAAAGTTAAATGAAAATAATGTTTTTACCCAATTAACCAAATGCTCAATGACTCGTTATATTTTATTCTTTATGACAAGCATAGTGATATTACGGCACTCTTTCCATGAACAACTCCAATAAAGAATTTAATCCCTGAAACATCTGTGCTGCAGGTCATGTATGTTGTTTTACTTCATCTCTTTCGCAGGCAATGCAGAGCAACTCCGGCCTTGTTCGTCCGTCTGCCTTCAAACCAGTGGTTCCCAAGAGCTTCCACTCCATGCAGAACCTGGTGGGCCAGGCAGGTGGCACTGGGAGTGAGGGAAAGACTGAGGGCAGGGGTGAAGGTTTCGGTGAGGGCAGAGTAGGCAGAAGAGGCAGAGATGGAGGAGAGACAGGGGAGGTGCCAGAGGCCCTGCTCCTGGACCAGGACAGCCCAGTTAGGATCAGCAGGAGTGAGGGAGGGGGAAATGGTAATGAAGTGGTTCAGGGGGGGATGTCAGATTCAGGAAGAAACTCCCTGACCAGCTTGCCCACTTACACAGGCTCGGGGTCTGGTTGTGGGCCTCCAGCAGTCTTGGGGCCACTGAGTGCTTCAACGAGCCACATCAACAGACTGGGCATGGCTGGGGCAGCTGCAGGTCTGGATAAGTTGGAAAAGCCTGGTTACCAGGTAAACACATCATCTACTCATGCTTCTGTTTTTTTTTTTAATGCATATACCGAGATAATTGCATCATAATCCAAACATATGTGATTCTGTGTGCAGAATGGGCTCAGCGCTTCAGACAGTGGCCGGTCCTCCTCAGGAAAGAGCTCCTCATCCTATCAAAGACTGAGTCACCTGAGTGATGCACCAGCACCTCTGCGCCCCTCCCCTTCCTCGGATGACATCATCCAGGACCTGGAAGACCGGCTGTGGGAGAAAGAGCAGGAGGTCAGACTTAAAGAAATGTCTGATTTGTTCTTCTGTGGGTTCTTGCTTAAAACATCTTCATCTGTTCACGTATGAAGAAACAGAGCTTATGAAAAAGAAATGAGCAAACGTTCTGTTTGTTTGTATTCTGTACTTGCAGATTAATTAATTGTCTTTATGTGGTTTCACAGGCTTTTTATTCAAAATTTTTCCTCTTTAACTATTATGTAGAGGCAAAGTCATCGCCTGCTCCTCTCTTTCCTCCAGGTGCAGCATATGCGCAGGAACCTCGACCAAAGTGAGGCAGCAATCATTCAAGTGTTTGAGGAGAAGCAGCGAGTTTGGGAGCGACAGATGGATGAGCTGAGACAGAACTATGCTTCACGCTTGCAGCAGGTAGCCTCATTATGTACTTTTATCTTAAGTGACACCATTTGACATATTGGTGACATATTGACCAAACAATCCCCGTGTTATATAAAGCAATACTCATTAACTCATTGGTTTGTCATTTTATTTATGGATTTTATAAGAAGAAACTATCATTCTTTTAAAGTTAAAATGTATTAATTGCAAATTTGCTTGTAAATTTTTCTCCAAGTGTTCAAATATGACCACTCTTGTCATCCACTGCAGACTGCATGGGGTGTTCAGAAGGACAGAAAAAAATAACAGGCACAAAGAACGTTAGTAAATTTAATGCATTAAATGTAATTTGATGATGCTATATTAAGTAGAAATGAACACATCCACATTTGTAGGAAAGTGATTTTACAGGTGAATGATTTCATTTTCTACCAACCAAACACAAACGTGCCTGAGATAGTTATTGATTGACACTTTTTGTAGCCTTACATCTGTGTCCTGCTTTGGACTGATGGATTCATACCTTTTGGCCTGGTACCAAACCACCCAGAACAGCAAAATAGCAGGAAAACATGGAACTGTTCGAAAGTGTTACATCCTGCTCAGGAACAGTAACAAAGAGGAGGCAGTTACAAGTGATAAGTTACAAAAAAGAACTTTATTTTAAACGTCTCGGCTCCAAAACCAAGCCAGCTCCAGTCATCCCCCCCCCCCAGCCGCTGCCTGGGAATTCCAGCTAAGTCTGGATGAGGATTTTTTATATCCTGAGCCTCAATGGAGACCCAGGTGCAGCCACCGCCATAATTAGACGGTACCTGCAAATTGTTACCTGCAGGGGTCATCACAAAAGAGAAGAATCACTGTGTAAAGTCTGGAGTTTGACTATTTACTTAAAAAATATTGATATGAAGTTGTTCTTTGGTTTATTCACCAACCTAATATCATGTTTCATCAAACTCAGCAAATAAAAAGGTAAAATAATGCAAATGAAATATTTGGTTTCCTTTAAACCAAAGAGGTTTAAAAGAGAGCTAACAACAGCTTGCATTAATTTTTGATTCATAAACATATTTTAATTATGTTGCTGAAAAACCATGATAACATAAAAGCAAACAATCAAAACTTTATTTATTTAGTACTTGTCTTACAAATAATTGCAGCACAAAGTACATCACAAATTAAAAACAAGAACGTTTGTATTTAAACATATTCGCACACACACTCGCATACACACACTCATATACATGAACACACATATATATATATATATATATATAAATATATAAAGCCTGTACACACCTCTGTATTGAATGACATGGAAAAGCTCATCAAACCTCCATCCGGCACTGTCCATATTTAAAAACACTTTAATACCTGTTCCATAAAAATAGGAAAACCCCAAAATGAGGCCACCTCTCATCTGAATAACCTTACCTTTGACCCTGAAATTAATCAGGCCAGCCAACACACCATTTCACTTTAAAGTATGCTTACTTATAATGGAAAAAATAACACTGCTAAGAATTAATTATAAGGATTTTCTCCTCAAATGTGCTGTTCAAGTTAGAAACACGTAGACGCAAAGCACACAAATTACACCTGCAGTTTAAATGATGTCGACAATACAGCATCGTTTTTTTATCACATCTATTGCCGTCTCACTCAGGAGAAAATAAAATATGCACAAAACTTGATGAAAGGTTTTTATTGATGTTAGCTTTTTTTGAAGAGACTGAGCAGCACGTAAGTCTTTTATTTTCTTCATCTGATCCCATCCAGTAATGTTTATAACAACAGCACTAAATGCTTTTTGGGGGAAAAAGGGTTGTTTGTTTCTATGTCATATCGCAGAGAAGCTCAGAAAATTTCTACACAAGTGATTATGGCTACAGTACATTTTTTTACTTTAAAATGACCTGTTTGTGAACTTTGGACAGCTCTGAAAACATATCTAGTACAAATAAAAAATAGGAGTCCCAAATTATACATTTTACCTGCAGATAGGTTGCAGATTAATTAAAATTTAGAATCTTAACCATTTTGAAGCCCAACCTCAATAAGATAATTTGGAAAAAAAAGACATTTTTTTCAACCTGAAGTTTAAATTTTGACTTTTTTAATAAATATGAAATAAGAATTTACAATTTGTTGCCTTGTGACTTTTCAAAATGATTGTAGTACAAAAGATGACTTATCAATGGTGGCAGAAAATACGTTTCAGTTAGTTTACAGCAGGGTTTAAAGTTTTTACCTTAAAGTAATACAAAATGTTTTAGAAACTTTATCAAATATGATACATTCATTTCAATTTAACTTCATTTGTGTAGCACCACGCCACAGCAGTGTCATCTATACAATTCAATTCAATTATTTTTATATAGCCCAGTAACACAACAAAGTCGCTTCACAGCGCTTCACACACATTTCATCACACAACATCAGACATAACACACAATGAACACAAGTAATGAATACACTAAACTAGGCAGACCCAGGACATCCCTGTCCTTAAACTCTCCTTCATCACAAGGTTCTTTACAGACATTAATTTGAGTCCGTTGATTATCAATGGCCTGGCTAAGGGAAACCAACAGATTGCTTCAAAATTTGACTTTAATTCCTTCACCCATCCTGAGCATGCATGAGGCGACAGTGGAGAGAAAAACTCCCTTTTAACAGGAAAGCCCAGCTCTGGGAGGGCGGCCATCTGCCTCGACTGGTTGAGGTGGAGAGTATAGATTAAAATGCGCCACAAGGAAGACCTGTTAAAAATGGGTATAGAAATAAAGAGTTAATATAGGATTGTTGTCATACAGGAGGTAATTTTCTGGGTTTATTTCCAACAATTACTTTAAAGAGAGGGGAAGTCAGTCAGAGATCCCTGTTATCTGATGAGGAAACGTTTACATTTGATTATTTTCTCCTAGCATAATGTTGCTCTCATGCAAAAAGCACAATGAGTCAGGGAATGTTTTCATGAGTATGATTTTTCAATACATCATCTGCAATGATCCTTTGTCTCTACCAAATTGAACACACAACAAATTTAGAAATATGTGTAAATAATCACAACCATCACTCAAATTAGTGGGAATTTTGAAAAATAGAAAACAAATTTTTAGGGCTTCAATGCATTTTAGTTAACTTCTTTACATATAATCACAACTTTAAATACCTATTTAAATATAATTTGCAGAAAGCTTGATATAAACAAAGTTTCTGTGTTTGTTGCAGGTTACCCGTCGAGCTCAGCGCTCCCAGACTGCCCTGCAAGCCCAAATAACTCGTCTGTCCCAGGACAAGAGGAGGCTACAGGAGGAGATGGCAGCCCTGTTGGCTCAGAGAGAGGAACTAGAAAGAAAATGTCTTGATTACAGGAAGGAGCAGGCTGATATCCTGCCTCGTCTGGAGGAGACCAAGTGGGAGGTGAGATATGAGTGTATGAATGCAAGTGTACAATCTATGACAGTAGTTCAAGGTAAACAGTATGCCTACAGCATGTGTGTGTGCATGTAATAAAATACTCTGAAAGTAAAAAGAATATTACTTTTTACTCCTTGAAATAGTGTTCTTGCAACTTCTATACCTACTAAGGAAAAGGAAAACTTTAAAGAAAACAGCAAGCTTTGCTTAAGTAGATTGGTTGGTTGTTTATTTATTTACTAATTTGTTTGTCTTCTTTTAATTAAGACTGTTTATAGTCCTTACAAGTAGTCAATTGGTTTTGCATTTTTTTACTTAAATATTTTCTCCTCCAAAAAAGTCAAAATACAAGCCCCAAGACAGTAATAATAAATTGACGGTTTATGGTAAAGAAAAGTTACAAGTAATTCTTTCAACAAGTGTCACACTGCTACTAAGAGCTGAAGTCCTCTGCAGGATTTAATATCCAGTCACTGTGCATGTCATAATCCCACATGGGCGTCAAACAATTATTCTGAATAAAGTGAATTTGTGTAAAATGCATTACACAACATGTAAAAAAAAGATATACCTTATAAAATATCACATAATACTAGAAGTTAGTTTGGCTCACTCTCAAGTGAGAAAGCTCTGAGTGCTGTCAGAAAAACAATGATTCCTCAGAATTACTTCACACAATCCCGAATTAAGACATAAATATCACTTTTTGTCACATAACGGATCTTATTACAGGTTTTATCTGTGAAATGGACATACGGGTCAATAAAGCTATCCAGTAAAGATGGGAGAACTATGGCACCTTATCTAAAAACGATAAAAGCTGTTGTAGTAAAGCGTCTGTTCTTCATTGGCAATAGATTATAAGGCTATTGGAAACCTGTAAAAACACAATTTATGGGTCATGTCTCCCTCTTTAAACTGGGACTACATTTACTTTCATCTCCATGTACCCAGAACCATAATGTAATGTATAATCTTTATGATATTTGTACTGTAGGTGTGTCAGAAAGCAGGGGAAATTTCCCTGCTGAAGCAGCAGCTGCGGGAAAGTCAGGCTGAAGTAACTCAGCGAGCAGGTGAAATGGTGGCCCTGAGAGGCCAGCTAAAAGAGCTGAACGCACAGCTGAGAGAGCGGGAGGAGGTCATGCTGGGCCTGAAGGATTCCTACAGCAGCAAGAGTCTGGAACTGGAGAAATGTGAGGGAGAGCTGAGGAGAACTTTGTCTGAGGTGAGTTTTAAAGAACACGTAATATTTTGAGCAAATATTTTTGTACTCAAAGCTTTACAAAGCAGGGAGTTACTCTGGGAGGGCAGAACTCCACCAAGCAGCTCATTTCCATTCAAACTTTGATTTTTACCATTTGTTACAACCCTACACTAATTTTATATGTATACACTGGGATTTCCCTAGTTACATTATTAATCAATGCACAGTATCTTGCAATGAAATAATCCTTAAAAATGTCTATATTCAAATGATGATGAATGGAATCTAAGTTAGACACATTCTCAGAGAAAAATATAGAGAATTCATCAAATAGTTTCTGCTTAGAGGGGCTACTAGACAAGCAGACAGACAAATAGACAGAATAATATATATATATATATATATATATATATAAACAATATACATTTTACTTGGTTTCCCTTGCAACAGACCTGCTAAGTGATGGGATAGGCCCTAACTTCCCTGCAACCCTAAATTGGAGTGACCCCCATACAAAATTATTAAAAATTTTGATACGTCCGTTTGTTGTTAAATTGTGAACTGTCTGAGCGTTTCAAGCTCTTAAGGTTTCCAGCTTGACTAGTATCCAACCTAAATTAAAGAAACCAGCAGGACTACATGAGAGGGATTTCAACCTCCTCCAAAGGAAATTCTTCACTGCTGGTTAAGATATTGGAGATTTTGCCTGTGAAACCACTAATGTTTTAGAGTCTACATACATTGGTTGTTGCGAGTTGTGACTCACCAGAGGTCTTGTCAGTGCAACCGTTTAATTTATTGGCCATGTGGGAATATTTGTGTCATGGTTTCAGAGGCCTGGACCTAAAGTCAGAAGGCAGGTGGAGTGCAGATAAAACAGGTCTTAATTCAAACGAGAACAGGCGAAGCGAACATAGGAGCAAAGAAACAACAATTAACCAGCAAATGTGAATAAAAAGACAGGGGATATATAAACACTGAATAAAATGAGACACAGGTGGATTTGTTGAACTGATTTAACTCAGGTGAACTGATTGACCGGGAAATAATGCTGAAAACAAAACAAGGAAAACTACTTTCTAAAACAGAAAAACAAATATATATATATATATATAAATTACAGCTGCAACATTTTTATCTCTGTTGTACTGAATGAACATTTGAGCAGCTTGCAATGTGCACTTTTTCTTTCTTTCAACTTTAACATGTTTGTCGGACACAATCTTTTAGAGCACATAAAATGCAAACCCCAAATCTAAAACAAAATTAGGTTTCCTAT
>JBAMIG010000012.1:7978474-8008738 GCA_037177335.1 Kiunga ballochi
ACAATGTTCATAGTCATGAAAATAAAGAAAACTCTTTGAATGAGAAGGTGTGTCCAAACTTTTGGTCTGTACTGTATATTTACCATTTGTCACCCAGTATTGGATTGAATTTAAGATTCTATGCAATCTTATGGTTTCCCTTATCTAGGCTATTTGTTGAATTGGCTGAATATGATGTGAAGCGCCCTCAGATGACACTGTCATGAAGTGGCGCTATATAAATAAAGTTGAAATAAATTGAATGATGTGTTTTACCTTTTCTGCAGGTGTCCCTCCTGAGAGAGAAACTAGGAGTATTTGAGGCAGAAGTCTTAAGTTTAAAGCGTGCTTTGAATGAAGTGAGCAGAGGGGCAGAAGTTGTGGTGAGTCCAAACTTAGCTGCCGCGGGGCTGTTGCCACCATGGGGAGCTGTGCACTGCCCAAGAAACCCCAATGAGCCTTCACTTAACTCTCTTACTCCTACATCTGACACTTTGTTGAGTCTTCAGAGTGATGAGGCTAAAGCCCAAAGGCAAGAAGCTCAGAGACAGGAGAGACAGCAACGTGAAGAGGCTCAGTGGCGTGATGCACAGCAGCGGCAAGATGGCCACATACAGCAGGACTTGCATGTGCGTCAAGATCCACAGATCCGACCAGAGGCTCAACTCCGCCAAGAAGCTCAGTTTCGGCAGGATGCTCACCTCCGCCATGAGGCCCAGGTTCGTCAAGAAGCCCACTTACGCCAAGAAGCACAGCTGCGTCAAGAGGCACAACTCCGGCACGAGGTCCAAATGCGTCAAGAGGCGCAGCTACGTCATGACTCCCAACTCTGCCAAGACATGCGTCAGGATGCCCATCAGCCTCAACGGGCCCAGGAGGGTCACTGGGATGAAGCAGGGGAGCTGCGTAGGCAGCTAGAACAGCTGCAGGCTACGTTACGTCTGGAGAGACAGCAACGGGAGCGCCAGGCTCTTAACTTTGACCAGGAGCGACACACCTGGCAGGATGAGAAGGAACGTGTTTTAAAATATCAGGCGCAGCTGCAGCTTAGCTATGTAGAAACGCTGCAAAAGAACCAAGCTCTGGAAAAACGAATGAGCCAGCTGGGAGCAAAACAAACCTCAACCACCACCACAACCACTATTACCACTATAACCACAGCCTCCCCCACTTCCTCCAACTCTCCACCACCAGTCCTGTCACCCTTGTCTCCTCCGCCGCTTCCTTCCCTCTCTGGTCCTTCTTCCCTATCTGGTTCTGCTTCTCTCTCTGGTCCTCCTTCCTTCTCTGGTCCTCCTTCTCTTTCTGGTCCTCCATCTATTTCTGGACCCCCTTCTCTCTCTGGACCTCCTTCTCTCTCTGTACCTCCTTCTCTCTCTGGACCTCCTTCTCTCTCTGGCCCTACTTCCCTCTCTAGTCCCATCTCCCTTACTCTGTCACCTCCCTGTGAAGATCAAAAGGGTCCTCCGTCTCTCCACCAGCTCGCCCCTCCCTGGGCCGGACCCTCACGTCTGGAGAGGATAGAGTCGACAGAGATATAAAAGCAAAAGTGAAGCTTCATGAAGCAAACGCTCCATTTCTCCACATTAACAGCTGTGAAGTCTAATCAAACAAATCCAGACATTAAAGCATATGTTTCATAGTAACTGCGGACACTAAAACAGCAGCAAAGGCTGACTGTAAAAACACAACATTTTCAGAAACAAACACATCATCTGAACAGGAAGCTGAACTACATTCATCTTTGTCACAGATTTTTAAACCTGCTATATAAGAAGCTTTTCTACCACAAGTTGCCCGCCACGACATCTTGCATAATCAGCATTCATGAAACTCCTGCCACGCTGATGAATGGCAGTAGATCAAAATGTTAAATGATGATGCTACAGCACTAATACATGTGCTATTTAATGCCAATGTTAGAAAAAGACCGAGACAATCAGGGATATTGTCAGAAATTTACAACAAAAATATAATGTGCTATTTATTCATTGTAAGTCTGTGTCATTGGTTATATAGAAGTAGAATTAGTGGTCAGTGTGTGGTGTTAACTCGCAATTTCTGGCCAGAGAGCACCTTACACAAATCATCCTAGCATGTATAAGAAAAGAGCTAATGCTGGGTAAGGATAAAAAAAACACACTCACACATACTTAAATAAAAGAGAACCAAGTTTAGAACTATTATTATAATATCAGCTAACCACAAAACTATCACACATAGCTGGAGTATTTCTTTTAAAACCTGGCAGATATTGACCTCAAAGGTCAAAGGTCAATGACTCTTGACTGAGTTTTAAAGGCATTTAATGCACAGAGCCAAGCATGTATGAACCATTTAAACAAATTGTTAAGACCAAGAGAATTTATATTTTCTAAATTGAATTTAAACGTATGTTCAGTAGATAATCAGCCCCTAATAACTGTAGGATAGGATACATTTTGGGATGTAAAGAGAACCTAGTTCGCTTTCACTTCAGATTGTCTGTTGTGACTAAAAATGAACACCAGGGGTCGCTGGAGCACTTTCACAATGCTCCCAGCTCCATTTCCTCCTCCCTTTACTGAACTGCAAGGAATAAGTGGATGGACACAGTTGGAATTTTGATATTATGATAATTGTGTCTTTATGTATTCACAAAAATCCAAGACTGCAGTCAGTATCCCCAAAGTAGAAATTTATAGAATGTATGAAAGAAATTCTTATAATAGATATAGATTGTAAATGTGTGTGAGAGACTGAGGGGGTGGAAGTGACAGGGTGCATGTGTGTAGACATACAAAAGCTTCAGCATATGAGATTGAGGATAGAGGGACTAGTTGCAATACAAATGGAGATATATTAAGAGAAAAGGGATTTTCTTTAAATACAGTAAAATGTACATCAGAGCTTGTGGGACTGAAATTTTCAACTAATGGTGCGTGTTTATATCTTGGAAAATTCTTATTTTTCCTCTGTATAGTTCATTCAGACAATGCAGAAGGAGAAGAAATAAAAAAAACATCATAAAAAATTTTGCCTTCTTTAAGAAAAGGATTCAGACCAAGTGCACTACGTAGTGTCCCACACACAGGTTATGATGTACAAGTAGACTCAGATGTGAATATCATGGCTTTTATATGTGTTCTTTATGCCAGCATAAAAAGATGTTGCTCAAGAATATTAACTTATCTCTAAGGTATTACATAGTATTATCATCTTTATTACTGTTATTATATTATGGTGAACTGAGAACGAAAATATGTGCCATTTGAGTTTTTCTTTGTGTTTTTTTTTACTGTGTAGATAGCCTACTGGCTGACCATAATGGTGCAATCATAGCAACCTTGTCCAAAAATGATGTTCCTTTTGATGTAGGTGACGTAGTTACAGTATTGCATTGTTTTAGAGGATAAAATGCTTTGATTTTATACATGTTTTAAAACTATTGTTTGCATTTATGTTATTAGTACTGTTCTGGCTTGATTAAAACCACCTATTTGTTCAAATTCAGCAGAATAATAAAGATATGTGAATAATTCAGCACTTTTTGCAAGGCAACTTGTCATTTGTGTAACAAAGACTTTGGATTTAACTGTGACAACAAAGACGGAACAAAAGAAAAACCTTATTTGGATTTCTAGAGGTAATTGAAAGAGCATAATGATTTTTTAAATAGTTTTGATAGTAGTTTTTTCTTACACCACCATTCATTCACAAATGCGTCCTGTAACATTTAACAGGGTTTTATTTGTAATAAATCATAAATCCTGATTTGTCACCTTGATATATGCAGATGCCATCAGGGACAAAAACCTTTACTGTAGTAACCTGCTCATGGGTATTTTCTGGCATTTTGCTAAACCTAAATGGAACCAGGAGCAACAACCACATATTATAAACTGCCTCCATGGGCATGTACAGATAGAGGGGATGATGGCCTCATCACTTATCTGGCTCTCTTCTCATCATGATACACCCATCAGAACATGGTAAATCTAAACTCTTCAGACTACATGACCTTCTCACATAGCTCTAAAGTTTCATCTTTATGCTCCATAGCTAATTCACCTATTCTTTCTCAAATTAACTTCCCAGATTAGTGGTTTTCTGATAGCTACACAGCTGGTTAGTGCCAACCATGGGTTCCAACCCCTTGACTTTCCTTTGCATTGTACATGCAAAAATACCCTTACCTTTAACCACTAAAAATAGTCCAGATACTTACTGTAGTTTTTGTCTTTTATTTGTTTCAACCAAATTTTTTCAGACCACATTCCTTGCTCAAAACCGATGGTTCCCCACTATTATTGCACTTTTACAGTATAAGTTGGGTAAAATAACTCGTTGCTAGTTAAAAAACATTAATAACAGCCGGTGCCGTAATTATCAATAGAATGGCTGGCTCCTTTATACTTAGTTCAATCCAGATATATTATGAACAGCTAAACACCAACGACGCTTGGATGAATTTTGTCAGTGCGTGTTTGACAAATGACCCTTCTCGGCTTCCTTAGACTTGCTGGTTTGTTATGCTAGCGGTTGTTAGCTGTTTTGTTACTGCTTTGAGAAGGAAGCAAAACAGGCAAGTGTATAACCAAATACCCAAAGAAAGAAATCTTCTTATAAGCCATATTACTTTTAAAATAATTAAGTATATGTATTTTTAGGACTCTTTTTCATATACGTATATGTACTTTTAGGCCTAGCCTGCGGTTGAAATTATCAGCTAATATCAGACATTAGCTTTATCACATCCAGAATTCATTGAAGATGTTGTCAACTAGCGTTATGAATTAGCTTAAAAGACGATGTATGTATATAAAGTATGTTTATAAATTTTAGCTGATATGTAACTGGTACTGTGGGTAGAGTATTAATGGTATAGCAACACGAGTACCATAATGAGTTATTTTATTCCCAATTTGTATTCACTGTTGGATAAGAAATTAATTAAACTTGCCCTGATATCAAGGCAGAAAGTTATGTAATTAAAGTATTTGTTTTGGTAAATATAAACTCAACATCCAAAAAAATAAAGCCTTAGGACCCTCACTTTATACATTGATAAATTAATTTATGATGCATAATACATTACAATGCATAAAACAGAAAAAGCATTGCTTGTTTCTTTGATAAGTTGCTTATAGTGTTTCTTCCTACATGAAAAAAGTGGATGGTTGTTGGTTATTAAATAGACAACTTCAGAAGTGACCTTTTGTGGCAGTCACAGAGATTTGTGTCCTCTGGAGGCATTATTTTCTTGTTTCAGTCTTAATAAATATTCAGTAACAAATACACAATGAGGTCTACATTGTCCTTTTTTTTAATTATTATTATAATTTACTGAACACTGACATTGTCCCTTGGCACTGATAGATGAATTGAGGAGCAAGTCTAAACAGAGCCATCTTCTGTGGTAAAAGTACATAATAACCATTGTTAGGGGAGGAAAAGAGCAGTAAATAAGCTCTGAGTCTGTGTTAAATTGTTGCATTCACTGAAAATGTCACTTTGCCTTGACCTGTAAGCTCATACAATGTGACGTAAAGGAAAGTCTTGTACTGCTCTAACAATAATTTATGTCTTTACAGGGTGAAAAATATGGTTGTGAATCTCTGTCGGCCACACTTTTCTACAACAGCTCACTGCAACAAGGTGTGACATATTTTGTAGACTGAATTATGTTAACGTACTTATGTCCATCTATTTTTGCTGCCTTTACAAAACAACAATTAGATTACTCAAATTCGGATCAACTGTTGGGTGAAAAAAATGTTCCCTTGTTCCTCTAAAAAATTGTTAAAGAATATATCCGGTCTGTTTTTAGGTAAGCTGAAAGAAACACAGCTGTTAAATAACATAGGAAGAATGTGGAGGACAGTGATAAATAAAGAAGCAGGACATAGAGTGGTGTGTGGGAGACTAAAACGCAAACGTCCTTGTTCATTTCATTCATATTCTGTTATCTTATCAGGGCTGTCTTTTCTCTTTTCTTGGAGAATGAAATATATGTATTTCTTCTCAAGAAATTTTAGGAGAAAATTAGATTTTTCTCTTGCTTTCTCTTATTTTTTAGGCATGTAACATGTAATGGCACCCAGATTACTGTTTTCATGAACACTTTCTACATTGAAGAATAACAACTTTGTATAAAATGTGCACCAGTTCTATGAAGGAACTAAGTAGAAATAAAATATTGCCAAATATGAGTGCTGTGAGGGTGTAAAAAAGTTACACAAATTTATCTTTACCATTATGTTTCTGCTCTATTTGATCATATTTAAGATGTCTATGTCGAATGTCAGTGTTAGTGGTTATGTGTAGGACAATAGATTCTCTCTGTTAGCTTTTATCTTCAATCTTTAATACTAGTACATATGGAATTGTTTTTCACATTTAGTAAAATATTTAACTTTTTTTTTATCCTCAGTTGTGTGCGGATGGCTATGACGTCACAAACCTTGTGTCGGCAGACCCAGTGCTGCAGAGGCGAGGCTTCAAGCTGGAATACTTCCTACGTCCTCCCCTACAGGTACGTTAATGCTGTACTATTGTTGTAAAGGGCTATTTATTAGAACTCCTTGTTTTTTTTAGATATGAGGGTGACAAATACGTCATATGTTGACCCATAGTGACTTTTCAAGCTGGAATGATAAAAGATTCTTTTTTTCTGGATTTATTATTCAATTTAAATGATATATGCAGGTATTGTTACATAGAAGGTTGTTTACTTGAACACATTTTATTATACAAGAATAATATACAGTATCATAAAATCCAGTCGAGAAAAACAAGTTAAATATAGTAAGTTGAAGTTAAATATACCGGTAACCAAAAATCAGTGCTTTACATTCAGTAATACTCTATTTAGGTGAAGCAAAGCGAACACAACCCAATTTTACTGTATCAGTCAAACAAGCGATTAATTTCTAGTCAAACATTTGTAGCTCGGGTACTGTTGCTTAGTGATGCTATTAGGTATATTCTGTTATTTGCATTCAGAAATACTGTCTACACATTAGAAAATTACACTTAAATATTTAAGGGTTTTTGTTTGTTGCTGTGGATTTACAGACTAATTATGTGTAATAGAAGAGAATGTCACACTGTACTTTTCCCACATCATGCACAGTCCAGAAGTGCATGCGTACTGGTTTGCTACCATATAAGGCGGGGTTGGCCAACCCTGGTCCTTGAGAACCACAATCCTGCAGGTGTTAGGAGTTTCCCTGCTCCAACACAGCTGACACACATCAGACCTAATTAGCAGACTTGTGCAGAGCTTGACATCAAACTCTGCTAATTATCCACTGATCTGAATCAGGTGTGATGCAGCAGGGTAACTTTCTGAATTGCGGCTTACAAAGAATAGATTTTGCCTGTATTTTAAAGTTGTTCTTGTTTCTTTAATTATTCTTTATTGAGCTATGTCCTGAGTACATGTTTTGTTCTGTAATGTGCAAACATGACTCGTGGTTTACCATAGAGTTTTGCCATTGGCATATAAAAAACAAGTGTGTCAGGTAACCATGAAACGGATCAGAACATGCAGAGTTTACTTTTCTCCTACACTGCAGGACTTGTGATGTAGATTGCACACATGCACATTGCAATGAGGATGTTTAAATGATACATTGTGGAGCTATGATATCAATACAATATTGATACATTGCAATTTTGCAACACCCAATTACCAGTTTATTCATAGATCTTAATCTATTTTCAGTCACCTACACATTCACAACCCCTAAACAGCTCCCTATTGAGGATGTAAGAAGCCACTTGTCCTTACAAGTATAAGTAAATAACTATTTTAGAGCATCAGGGGCATGTCATAGACAGCGGGATAGGTGCGACACAGGTCCATTACTTTTTTTAAAAGACTTCTCGATTGTATTTTTTCTCAGAAAAAAAGTACCATCACACACTATTGCACAGTAATAGGTATATTCTGAGATTAGTTCAATGTTAGAAGTGGTAGGAAAGCATAGTACTATCATCCCAATTAAGTAAATAAACTGTGCTGCGGTTGATCTAAATGGGATTGAGTCGTATCACAGGAGACTGGGGTGATGATGCTTGAAGTGATTTTGGCAAAGTTAGAGAGGTATTTATGGATTTTCCAGATCAATAAACTAACAGTGAAACATTGGCTCTACTAAACAGACACATCGCTGCAATCACATTAAGTTAGTCTGCGATGTAAAATCATATTTTCCTCAAAACAACAGTCATTAGGACTTTGCAGTCTTAAAAATATGTTCTTTATTCAAGCTAAAGCCTGAAGTACTAATAAAGCAGAATCACTTTTAAAATAAAATCTATATCTGCATAATATTTGTATTGAAAATGTGAAATGGCAACATGCTGATCCTTTTTTTAACTTGTCCTTTTAGGTGACTTTAAAATTTGGCTTTAAAGTAGAGCTTTGCAGAATAGATGTGGAGTTGTGGCCCTGGGGAATGGACCATGGACAGACCTGCAAAAGACTAGAGATCAGCACCAGTTCTGATTCCTGGCCTATTACAGACCACAAACAAATGGAGCAACAGGACCAGATGAAGGTGAAAGACCAGAAAGAACAAAGCAGAGTGAAACACTCAAATGATGGCTGTAAACCTCAGCAGAGGAATGGCCAGCATTGGAGTCTTCAGGCGCTGCAGTGGGGTGACGAGGTTTCACATGGTCATAAAGAAAAAGACCACATGTTGAAATGTCAAAAAAACACTGAATCCAAAAACACAGAGCCCGAATTTAAGCTGGTTGCTCGCTGTGAACTTAAGGGAGAAACACAAATTTGTTTCAGACACTCAAATTTTCGCCCTCGGGCCCCGTTCCTTTCCCCTCCACCTCCACAGCCTGCAAACTGTCGGCAGGAGGATCTGTGGAGTCGCGGTTTGCTATCTCTGGGTGCTGTGACACAGCTTCGTGTGACGATGCCTTGTGGCGGGGCAGCATCTTCCCTGGGGTTGAAAGCACTGACCGTGTGGGGACAACCTGCTCGTTGCTGCCCTGCAGAAGAAGTGGAGAAGATTAAAAGAATCCATGAGCAAAGTGAAAGACGGCTGATGCGACCGGTATTCTCTTCTTCTTCTGCCCGACAAACCCCACAACCACTGCAAGCACCTCCAAGGTGAAGTAGAAAGGAAGCACAATCTATTGGTTATGTGTCTGAAGCTGCAACCATAATTAATCCGAATTATTTGACTTTTTGTGTGACTCTTGCAGTGTTTCCATCCCAGAGGAATTCTTAGATCCGATAACACAGGAAGTGATGATGCTGCCCATGCTGCTTCCCTGTGGCGTGTCCGTAGATAACACAACCCTGGATGAGTATCAGAAGAGAGAAGCATCTTGGGGTCGACCTCCAAACGACCCTTTCACCGGCGTCTCATTCTCATCAGCCTCCCAGCCACTTCCCAACCCCCAACTTAAAAGCCGCATCGACCAGTTCCTCCTTCAGAAAGGAATGATGAGAAGAGACGGGATGGTGGGAAGACAAGACCAGGGAGAGAATCCACAAGCTTCAAGACTTGTAGCCTCAAAAGGGCACGGAAAGTCCCAGAATCCATTGTGTCTTGTTAAAAATACATTAAACTCTTGTTCCGTTCAGTTCAGTGCAGAGAATGAAGATACGAGGACTTCTGCTAAATCCGAACCATCATCAGAACATCCTAATTTATCTAATGTTGTACCTCGCTGTAGATCAGGAATGGACAGGAGAAAGAAACGAGATCTACTTGAAATTTCCAACGACACAACAGAAGAGCCAGCATGTAAAAAGGAACCACTTTTTCAAACAAAAACACCCAGAAATGATTCAGTTTCCGGTGAGTATAACGTGTGTGGGTGGAATCAGTTGCTTGTGTAGGATTATGAGTATCTTGGAGTGCTGACGTAGCTGCTTGGAGATGCCATTTGAGGGCCCAGATTTTATATCTTTGTGTTTTGCAGAAATTCTCCCCAAGTTTCTCTAAACTGTACACATTTATAAACATATACTAAAGAAATGTGCCTTTTTGGGGTGAAATATAACTAGAAGATAAGTGTTATCTATGACAAGTTAGTGGTCTGCAGTGTTTGCACATAAGTCAGTAGTGGAGGCTTAGCTGGTTTTACTAATATGTGTGTTCAGGTTTAGCCATAACATACTCTGTGATGAAGGACTGACACTGTTTTTCTTTACGTTTACTCTGACATTTTTAGCCCCCGGCTGCAGCACTCATGAGAATTATTTGTCAGCTAGTCTGGATGAGGCTCTTCTCTCTGCCCTGAAGGGCCGACACTCCTTCACTTCAAATTTGCCCAACTTAAGGGAAGGGATGTCTAACTGTGACCCACAAGAGCCTGCAGACCAGAGCAAGAGTTTAGGGTTTCCAGTAACTTCTGCAGGTACGATTTGTTGCAATATGATGTGGGACAGGTGGGATTTTTACCTTACAAACAAATGGTGTAAACATTTTAACCAAAACATGTTTTTTTTCCATAAATAAGCTGAATGTGTTGATTCCATTTTTTTTAAATATATGTTCAAACAAAAAATTGAGCTGTTTCAAATTATTCTTTTTTTTTTTTTTTTTTGCATTTTTTAAAGGCATGACACATGCACTGACCTATTTTTTTACCTTTTTAAGTTTAGAGTGATGTTAACTATTCAGAAAGTTTAAGAAATTTTTTAACATAAGGGTTTTTACCTGAAATTTTAAAGGAGATTAAATGTTGTCAATTGACTTCCTGATGGTGGAATATATTCCAAAGGGACTTTGCATTGATAAATAATAAAATCTGTCCCACAGACATGTTTTAAATCACATCAGTATGAAAAAACTGTAAATCTCCCGTACGAGGGAATTTCAGACAAATGCAGGATGTTAGTCTCATGTTGTCTCCCATTGTGTTTAATGTCCCTTTCACAGATCAGTTCAGTCATACATTTAAAATTGAAGAGGCTGAAGTTTGTTTTTTTTTTGCATTGTGCAGTAAATGTTTTAGTATATTAAAGTAATATAAAAGAGCTTTTCTGCTTTTTACTGTGTAGAAATCAGTTACCTTTTTTTCCCCGTTATTTCCCACCAGGTGAGAAAGTGTGCTCCGCCTGTTCCCGTTCAGTCTCTGTGTACGCAACTGCAGCATCGTCCATTTACCGTCTGAGCTGCGGCCACTTGCTGTGCCGCTCCTGCTTGCAGAAAGAGTCGGAAAAACCGAGATCTGCCGCTACATTAGCATCCAGCTCTGTTGTGTGTCCAGCCTGTCAAGCCACTATCGCACGTGCCTACATCATGCGTGTGCATCACTGATATATTGTCCCAGAGGTTTTCTTGGACCAAAATGAATAAAGGTTTAGGTGAAAGTTCGTATTCAGGGTTTATTTCCTATCAGTCTATTATACACTTTGTTAAACACATTCTCCATTCTTTTTTTTTTAATAAATGCTGCATTCACTGTTTGTCGTCTCACTCTTGGATCATATTACTGTTGCTGATTGTCTATTAATTTCCTGTAGCATTTTTCTCACTTACATAGCTTTTGCATGAAGTCTGTTGAGGAATTAAGCTTTATTTAAATTTCCTTAGACAAAATTAGATCCTCATTTGAACCACAGAGGAAGAAGAGGCATCACTGAAGGCACAAACCTTTTTAAACAAGGTCTGTTCTGTTCTCCTTCATCGCTTCTCCTTTTCTTAGCCTCCTCATTATTAGTGTAGTTGCAGCCTTGGTTTCATATTCTTTGTATAGATGGTGGAAATATTGATGTATTGAGGTTGAACAAAGAATAAGAAGCACACAACACTGAGCTAGAAACTAGAAGAACTTGACTGGAAATAGAGTTGACCCAAGGTTGTGTGGTCGTTGTGAGGAAAGACACGTTCGCCCTGTCCTTATGTCTGTCCTTTTGCACATTTTGTTCTCGATTGCGTTCACATAGGCAGCTTTTTGGAACCTTCACATTGTGTACTTAAGCAGATGTTCTGTTGCTATATTTCATTTAGAGCATTTGCATTTCAGCTTGGAATAATAAAATGCTGCTTCACCAAATCCTATAAGAAGTTTTGCTTTCTAAGTAAATACACACACGTCTCCCTTTAGGTAATATTTACGTAATAGTTTCAGATCCACTTTAACATGTCATTATAGCTGCTTTTATAAGAAGGAGTTGTCACATAGAAAAAGGTTAAACAGAGACGCCAGGGTTGTGGTGTATTTTGGGTTTCACAATAATAATAAATAGCATCATTTCCATGTTGGTTACCTGGACAACATTTAGCCTAATCAAGGTCATGATCCTGTATCCGCTCAGTGAGACTGGAATCAGCAGTTCTGCATGTAAAATGAAGACATCAGCTTTACTCCTTCAGAGTAAAATCTTTAAGGTTAAATCAGGCAAATCAAAGTCATTTTTTTCAACTTTTTCATATTAAAGTAGCAATAAACAAATTTTAATTTAGTTACATTAACTTTATTAATTTCAAAAGTAATTTTTTGCAGCTTTGTTTTATGATGTTAAGGAGAAAAATCAAAGTTAATGTCTATTATAGAGTTTACTACAGGATGCCATTGTTGTGACTCCTAATAAAGTACTCCCACATTTCAACCTGCAGATGCAGTTTTTCCATGAATGTGTTAATCAGCATCAAAACATCTAATGAGAGAGATACAAATCAAAGCATGCAGGTGGAATAATTCCCTGAAAATATGTTTATTTGAAATGTTAATGTTATTATGTTGATCAAAAGCTGAACATAAGTCATGGAGATAATTGGCGTGACCCCAAGGTCATCATGATGCCACCACAGTCCTCCCATGAGACAGAAGTAAGAAAAAAATATCTCCGGTGTGGTGATGAATCAGTGTGATGGTTAAAGTGTGCATGATCACCATGAAATGTTCTTCATCACTGTGGTTACTGCGGTAAATAAAATTAGTTGTCCTCAAACTCCAATTAGTTATTCACGTCTTGCCAGATTTATTGTGTCGTCCACCGAGGAAGCTGTTATTAGAAATAAGTGTGGCGCGGAATACAGAGGGTGCATCTTCAGCTGCCGCTGCTGTTTTGTTGAGTAGATTTGTTAGATGGCAAACATCCTATGCAGAGCCATATCTGCTGCGACCTCTTGCGCACGCGCCACGCACACGCGAGTGGCCTTCGGTCGCGCAGACTGTACCTCGGTGACGTCAGAAATCAGTCGCTTTGTCAAACCGTGTCCGAGTGTTTATAAGTGAAGTGTGATGATGAGCACTGGTCAGACTAACTGGTTGCTTCACAGGTGCGCGGAGCTCAGGAAGAAACAGCAGCGATGCATCACTCCCTCTTCACCCTGTGTGTCCTGGGACTCCTCGCGCTCTCCTCCGCGTGCTACATCCAGAACTGCCCCAGAGGAGGAAAGCGAGCTCTTCCTGAGGCTGGGCTCAGACAGGTGAGGACCCTTATCCTGGCTTCCTTCCTGCAGGGAGATCATGTTTTACATCTTCAGATTAGTTTATCGTTTGCAGATTAATTTAGTGCTAGAATAAATCAATAAAGTAAAATAAAGGGAAGTTTGAGAAAAAGAAATGAAGAAATTATTTTAGTTGCCAAAGATGATGTTAAGAGGTCAGTTTAAACATGAGCTGATTTATTAACTGGTTTGGGGGTTTTTTTTATGTTAAAATAGAAATAAAAAAGAAACTAAAGAAAATCTTAACAGGCTTAAAGTTAAGTTAATTTCTAGTTCAGTGCTTCAGGAAGTGTTTCCTTTTCAGTTTAGTTCAGTTGGGGGGTTTTTGTATGGGAGTTTTTTGGTTTTTTGTACAGGTTGTTCACATATAAATGAAGAATAACAATTAGAAAATTCATTTTATATAGTTTGTTAATTTACTTTGCAGACCCAAACACAACAGTGTGGGTGTGTTTTGTTCATTTTGATACTTTTTTCTTCCTGTTTGTTTTTTAAATGCAAAGCAAAAGGACATATTTGTCACAGTCACATATCAGAGCACACTGTCGGGTTTAGCTGGATCAGTAGTACTTGCAAAATTATTACACATTTTCTGCAAATCAGTGAGGAAGGATAAGAATGCCATCCATCCATCCATACTGCTTATTCCCTGAACGGAGTTACAGGGAGCTAAAGCCAATCTCGGCTGACATCGGGCGAGAAGCGGGGTACACCCTGGACAGGTCGCCAGTTCATCACAGTGAAGGATGAGAATGTTTTTGCCAAAAAAAACCTGTTCATTGAAGGCTATTAATGCAAGAGAGGCAAGGAAAGGCAGATTAAATGCTTAGAGGGAGGAAACAAGAAGACAGATGAGCACATTGTTTCATTTCAGATGTAATATGGAAATGTCCTCGATATATTTTCATGTATGTTGGGACGATTGCAACTGGGAAGAAATAGTAATGTATTTCCAACATAAATTAAAACTGTTCAGCCTGATTGATTGTCACATCTACTCTATTTTAGTGCATGTCCTGTGGCCCTGGAGACAGGGGCCACTGCTTTGGCCCCAGTATCTGTTGTGGAGAAGGCTTGGGATGCCTTCTGGGCTCCCCAGAGTCCGCCCACTGCTTGGAGGAAAACTACCTGCTGACCCCCTGCCAGGCAGGATGGAGGCCCTGTGGATCAGAGGGAGGACGCTGTGCTGCTTCAGGAGTCTGCTGCAACTCTGGTACATAGTCTTCTTTACTTCCACGTTAGGGGAAGATAAAATGCAGAATACAGCATGGCCTAATCCACGTCTCTTTTCGCTCTTCCTTCACAGAGAGCTGCGTGGTGGATTCTGATTGTCTCGAAGAGACAGAAGCTGCAGATTTAGACCGCGGATCTGCAAGAAGCTCGCCCACAAAGCTCCTGCTGCGTCTCCTTCACGTGGCCAGCAGAGGACAGAATGAGTACTGATATCCTGAGTGTGGAGCTCTTCATCTACCGCAAAACAGATTAAGCCTCAAGTTCCAAACCCTGAACCAAGTCAAACTCTGTTCTGTCTTAAGCATCCTTTCTGTGTTATTCTTGCCTTGGTTTGATCTTCAACTTGTGCCATAAGCTGCTTATATATAAATCCCAAAAAGAGAACATTCATAGCAGTAGATTTCATGTTTGTTCCCACTTTTAAAATGTATATAAAAATGCACATATTGTAAACAATTTAGAGCTCCAGTTCCAATATGTGAGGTAAATCTAAAACACTGTAAATAAGTCAAGGATTGATATTGCTTCTGATACATTGTAAAACAGCTGAGTTTCAACCCTTTGACTAAACTCCTCTTCTGTAGTAGAAATATTATTGTACATTTAAAACAAGAGAAAAATACAGAATGTTTCTTGTTCAATACGACTTCTGTTGTTTGTTCCCATACCTTCATATTCTACCTGGGTGAGTTTGTGTGCATGTGAGAGAGAAAGGAATGCAGTTTTAGCAAACGCTGATAACTACTTCTAATAAATCTGCCATAATTTCAGCTGTAATTCTATCCCCGAATTAATATGTTGTCTTCTATACATTTGCTTTAGTGCCAGTTAATGGCAACTCCTTTCAGCAGAGCGCAGTTATGTACCAACATGTAGGCTTTCAAAAAAGAAAGGCATCTTATTGTTAATCATCGCATTACTTTGCACGCAATGACTAAAAGCCGATGTCCCTGCCAGTAATGTGTGAATGCGGTTTGCAGCGTTTTTGATTGAGCTGGAAGCAAGTACAACTCCTTCCAGGTTTTGACTGTTACATGCTTTGATTTATCAACCTGTCCCATGTCTCTGTGGCACAAGAATCCTAAATCTTTTATGTTTATATATATAAAATTGTAAAAAAATATTTACATCCCTGTTTTTCAATGATAGATTGTGTTTGACCTACTATTTTTCCTATGCAGGCCCTCTTGTTTCTGCCTCGTTTAAGCTGAATAGGATCATATTGTCTATTCCAATTGTCAATTCTTGAATAATAAAAGTAATTTATCAACAGTTCAACCAACCATATGTGTCATATAATTACAAAAAAGATTTTTATAGTGTTTCACTAATGTTTAAGGTATTTATTGATGTTGTTTTTGCCCGTCAAAGACATCTGTTTCATGTCCTTAACTGGAAAAGAATAAATCTTTTTCACTTATAGGTTGTCACATACCTGAATTTGATCTCAAATTATAAGCTGCATCCATATATTTTACAAGAAAACACTATTTGACTCAAATAAAATTGTATTTATGGATCAAGAAGGTGATTTTCAAAGATTAGGTGACAATGTGTTTTATTATTAAAAACACAAGGAGTTCTATAAATGGTAGATAAACAAGTGGCATGCCTTAAAAAAATACACCAAGACGTGACATGGGATCTTAGGTAAACTATCTACTGTTCCCTTAAGCCTGATCAGAGATGGATTTTATGGGAAGAAGACTATTGAAAAGTCATTCTTTAGAAAGAGAAGGAGAACAAGGAGAGCAGGTCATATTCAGTGAGCATCAGAGCTCATCACTCCATGTTCAAGAAACCAAAAAGTGTTCCTGAAGACTGTTTATATAAGAACAGAGACTTCTAAGATCATCTGAGTTATTAGTCACTTCTCATATCTAACACAACTAAGAGGTCATGGTGAGTGGGAAGCTAAATGAAGAAGGCAAGTCAGAGTAAGAACCCCAAAAAGTGGGATCGCTTTACATGTCTTTTTATGTCAGTGAACTGAAACCGTATCATAAAGGTGCTTTTTTTTAAGTATTTTTGAACAACTTAAATTTGTGGCAACTTATAAATAAAAGCTACCTGAACTTTTAGATATTTACCACCTAAAAGTAGGAGTAGCCCTGATTACAACCATAACTTTGTTAAAGGAAAGTCTCTGCTTTGAGATGTAAGTGCTTGTAACACTTACTTAGCCTTAGTTGAGTTTACTCAAAAATATTTGCAGCTTTTTTTCCACTCAATTTTTTTACAGCGAACAAATGACCAGAAAGTTTTCTCCAAACTATTTTATACTAAAATGTATAATTATTCTCTTAATCATGTCTGAGGATTATGATGATTGTGCTATGCTCCATCATGATGTTTTATTCTCCTGCCTCATTGCTTCCTCTGATTCACTTTTATTTTGGTTGTTTGAAATAGCCAATATAAATGTATTCCCTTTTTCTTAAAAGATATATTATTCATGTAAGCGAATCAGAACAAAATTGTAGTACATTGACTCGTACGTTTGTTGAAATACACACTAAGATGTTCTTATAAAAACTTACCCGTACTTCAGCCAGGTTTCTGAAATCAGGCCAAACAATGTTGTCTGTGCTCCCTAACACAAATCCTGCACATTTATTTTACTAAACAAACATGCCAGTGACTTTAAGCCCCAGAGAATGCAACTTGTGTGTCTTTGTGTTTCAGACCTGAGCAACACAAAATGGCACAGAAGCAAAGATGTGTTATTCTGAGGCTTAATGTGGGATTTGGCTGAATGTGGGAAAACTCTTGAATCAAGTTTATCAAGCTCAACAGTCAGTCGTACAACAAAGTTTTGTTCAGTCAGTTTTGATTTCCACCACTTCAGTGCCTTCGAGTTTCCATCTCATTATCATCCCAGGATCTGTCACACTGCTACCGAAACATTTCCCTGGGGAAAAGGAGCTTTTTTTTTCACATAATTATATTGACTGTTAGCGAAGTTGATTGTTTTGCACATGTGTCAGGAATATGAGGGCAAGCAAGTAAAAGCAATTAAAGCTGGAAAGTGAAAAGAAAACAAATCAACATAATAGAATTTGATGGGAAAGTAACATCAGAGCACAAAATGTACCGTAGCTTTCACAGAATTTCACAATCATGCCGCTCAGTTGCCAGTCATAATTTTTCTTTTGTGCCTGTTACTCTTTTATGTCCATTTTCTTGATAAGTTGTCAAATTCTTATATTATTTATAATCCATCCCTTTCCTCCTGACCCTGCATGAGAGGAAATGGGTATAACCAGTGGGTAGATGTTTTTTTTTACCCCGACTATACTTTGTAACTGTGACTTTAGATGTCTTTTGTGTATGCAGGTGTGGCTTTTATCAAGCTGACGTTTGAATGACTGACAGTTTCCATGAATCAATTGAGAGCCTGCACAAAGACTAATCATTAAACCTGTCCAAGCTTGTCTGGGTGAAGCATACCTGTGCCTCAATAACACTGTATCAACAATTAAACACCTAATGGCAAAAATTTTTTGTATTTGTACTTTGCTTAAAGCTTTCCCCTTTTAAATTATTTCAACTTTGCACATGATGCCAGTTTTGAAACTCTGCATTTTAGAAGCATCATGGCTTTGAAAGCATGATTGTTGTTTGAAGCACATGACAAAAGTTGCCTGCAGCATGAAGGTGGGTGCACAGGTATGTTCATGGCCAGGATATAAACAGCGAGGGCAGGTCTCGTCTTCACAGTTGCGCTGACATCATGGAGTTGAAAGTAGCTTTTGTGATCGTCTGCCTGTGCGCCTTGTTCATCACCTCCACTAACGGTAAGGACTGCATCTGCATGTCTGATCAAACCAAGAGCAAAGTTGATTGAACCTTTTATGTAAGCTCTAAAAAAAATATTAATCATTTCCAATGAACACTGATCATATGCACATTTGTTATGTGTAATATAGAGTAATAGAGTTTTTGTGTTTTAACATTTTGTCATTATTTACAGCTGCCATGCCAAAATGCTGCATCAGGACAAAGAAGGTTCCCAAACAGATTCTTCAGAAAGCAATAAGATGGGAAATGCAATATGGCAACGGTGCCTGTGACATAGATGCACTGAAGTAAGATATGAAAGCTGAACTAAAAATTTCCAGTAACTTAGTTTATATTTTAAGTATATTTTTGGAACATAAAGTACTGCTAAACTCAGTGCATGCATTAGATATGTGCTTTGTTTTGACCCTGAGGAAACAGCGCAAGATTCTTCAGTGTTTGCCATAGAAAAGATGTCTATTAATCTAATTAATATAAATTAGTTGACCTGGTTGATGTTTCTAGTTTTATTGTGTTCTCTGTGCTTCAGTGTTTGCTATAGAAAAGATGTCTATTAATCAAAGCTAGACTTTTGTAAAACTTAAACCTGATCTTGTTTAATTGTGGCTTCACAGGCTCTATTTCAGAAACATGAAGAGACCCATCTGTGCTGATCCTGTATTGATTCAATTCATGAAGAAGGATAAAGAGAGCAATCCTAAATACTAAAAAAACTGAAGAAAAATGAATGCAATTGTGTAATCTTATTTCCAACACATCTTTTTAAACCATGTATGTTCTCTTGGTTGTTTTCTTTGATTGAGAAAAACAATCATTCTTGAAGCGGTTTTGATACTTCTACTTGATACTTCTGGAGTCTATCTGTCAACGGGCAAGATCCATTTTTATTTTATTCTATATTACATTTTTTATTGCATTTTACTAAATGCAGCATTATATAATTGTTTTTATCAAAGGGCTTCCATGGTACATGATTCCAGCTGTTTAAAATGGTTATGGTTTATTATGGATAAAACACCAAGAAATCAGTTTTACCTCAACTTTTATTGGCATTAAAATTTTCTTGCATTCTTATAGTGATGCATATGTATTTTATACTGTTGTAAGTAAAGAGAAATACTTTTGTCTCAACTAATGTCTGCGTTGTTTTTATTTATTATTTGATTTGCAGCAGCAAGTGAACAAACTGCAAAAACATCACACCTTTACCTCGCTTTCTAAAGGAACAAATACTAGTTACTACTGATAACATGAACGCTGATGCAGTCGGTGCAGAATGATTGAGAGAAGGCTTTCTCCTTAAGCACAGCTTTATTTCAGTTCTTTATTGTACACTTGCAGGCCAGAACATGCACCACTCCTTTTCTTATATTCCTCAAAACAGCCGTTTTCTGTCGTAAAATGTTACGATTGTAAAACTGGTGTAACAACCAACATTATTTCAGCATATATGAACAATGAATGACAGTCTGGGATTTAGAACAAAATTTGATTCTCCTATATTTAAATCCTCTCATGCTAATCAAGTGTGAAGCGTAGTACGGTTATTTCACAGCGAGATGTTTCCTGGTTCATACTTTGGCTGAGATTTTTCTGAGTTGTTCACCCTGTGCATATGAGGGTCCTCTCAAAGTACTCTGGCTTCTTTACAAAAACATGCTCATTTGGTCAAATAGTGATTAAAAATGCTGCTTATAGGAGTGATTGTAAGAGCTTGTTTGTCTCTGTGTGTTGGCCCAGTGACGAACAGGCAACATGTCCACGGTGTACCCTGCCTCTCATCTTATACCTGCTGGGACTGACTCCACACCCTGTTTGACTGGGACACTAAATAAGATACACACTATTAATCCACTGCTTGTAACATATAAAGCAGCGATTATTTAATCTAACTGAACACAAACATTGTCTTTACAGTGCAGCTTCACTGATTTTTGCAGACATTGATGAAGCAATGACCTGAATACTTCATTTCCGTCTGGTTGACGTCTAAACTTAGACAGGGCTATTGCAGCAACACTTTGGTTCCTTCGCTGTTTTTAACCATTCGATAGGTTTGCTGCTGTAGGGGATCATTAATTTCACTGCGTAATTCACTTTCAGTTTCACTTTGTTCAGATGCAAACATATTCTTTTCCAGAAGAGAAACAGGAAGATTTCTTCAGCCCACTCCTTCAGAATATGTTCTCTCGTACCTATTGTGGCATCTTAAACTTTGACATTTAAAATATTAATTGGATCTGTCAGGGTGTAGCTCTGGGGCTTTTTTTCCTATAAATTAAAGGATTGCACAATATAACTGAAATCATGGCACTGAAAAGTGTGTTTTGGTCATCCCCTTTTGTTCATTTAATCAGTTTATGCTCACACTGATGAGCATGTCTTTATACCATTTAAATTTTAATAGAGCTAAATGACACAGTAGCATGTTGCTGCTGAAAGAAAATAATTTGGTCATTTTGATGTTATGATATGATGTGAAACATAAAACTATGTTCTTGTCTTTAAATGAAAAATCAGTGTGGTCAGTAGATCAAACCTTAATGACGTTGTTCTCTGTCCTTGATTGAGACAAAGTGAAGTCCTACAATAAAACACCTTGATGACACTGTGATCACATTCACCCTAAACCAGACAAGACTCCATTTATTTTGCCTACTTTATTCTCCCTGTTTGTTTAAACATACATGAACTTTTTTCTGGATGGAGCAAGAACACATGGCGTGACTACAGGTTGATGGGCAACATGGTGGTGTAGGGGTTAGTGCTGTAGCCTCCACAGCAAGAAAGTTGCTGGTTTGAGCCCAGGCTTGGGGGGTTTAGGGACATTGGGATGTCATTTGGACTGGAGAAATGTGGGCAAATGATAACAAAAAGAGGAAAGGTTATCTTTTCCAGAGGGCAGAATAACAGATGTGAAGGAGAACTACAAGTCTTGTGCATACCACACCACAGGCGAATGGCAACCATGAAGAGGTTACAGGGAAAGCTACCACAGCTAAATACCTGCAATGAGGGATGCATTCGCTGACTTCTCAGTACTTGCATGCAGAAGTCAGCTCAATGGCAAAAACAAGATCCGAGCAATTAACAGCTACGCCCTGCCAGTGATCAGATACCCAGCTGGGATAATAAGCTGGCCAAAATGGGAAACTCAGACCATGCATGGAGGGTTACACCTCAAGTCCAGTGTCCAGTGACTATACACTAAACGCTAGGAGGCAGAGGACTAGTGAGCATCAAGGCCACTATCCATGATGAAACATCCAAGCTCCACAAATACACCAGGAGGAGGGCACCAAGGGATGAAGCACTTAGGGAATGTTTCAGATAATGGAGTCAGGAGGTCCCATATGAGGCGGGACCCCAAGTGCAAACTATACAAAGGAGCTCCTGAAACAATCCAGCACCTCACAGCAGGGTGCAACATACTGGCAGGTAAAGAATAAATGGAGCACAGCTCTCTTAGTGTAATTGATCCTTTCTGTCAGTTTAAAGTCTGCAGTTGGACTGGATAATTGCAATGTATGCATGTATGTATATATATTTTCTAGTCTGGGTAATAACTGTCCTGTGTTTTTGATTCACTTTCATGGTATATTTTCCATTTCTATGAACAGACACTTAAGATCAGATCTATAGAGAGATTTTCTCCAGGTAACGCCTTTAAAAACAGGCTGTTCTTGTTCCCCTTCTACATTTAGACATTTAACCCTAACTGAACCTAAAGAGGTATATGTAGCACTCAGGGTTTCTCCAGTTTTATTACATATTACAACCTAACCTCGGGGCAAACTTGCAGGGGGTAATCACTGCTGATAAGATCAGATAACTTCCTAAATTTTGTTTTACTCGTGACAGTTTTTCTCGCTGCTGACTGATTGACTCCTTAATGTTCAGGACAGATGACCCTTCACTGATTGACAGGCTTCTCTAAACTATTATCCAATGTCTTTCCTCCCTAGCATTGTGTAAACACAGACTGCCACAACTTCTACTTTTATAAAGGTTCTCATACCTGAAAATTATCATTTACCTAATTTCTCTGACTAAGAAGCACCTGCCTTCTTAATCCTGTGATAACAGTATGAAGTATTTAAACAACACTTGGTTTTGGCTGTTTTGACATATGAGCTCTAAAATAATTTTCTGTTTTGTAAAATGTTTAAATTAAAAAAGAATTTTGTTTTTACAGCTTTCACTGAAATATTTAGGTAATCCAACACTAGCAGTAATCTGTTACAATTTTACTAAGATTATTTTAAAATTATCTAAATGATAAATGTATATTATACATTCTTTGATTGTGATTTGATTAAAACTCAGGCCCGGCTGCCTCATCTGTCATGACTAATCCAAGAGACAAGCCGTTGCACATAATAAAAGCAGTAAAAACTTTATGGGAAGCTTCAATGTGCTGATTTGTAAGGTTACATTCCTGTTGAGTGATTAACCCAAAACCTCACACAGAGCTGTGATATTAAGCAAACTAACCTTTACAAATACCTAAAAGTGCTCTTTGAGTTAGATTTTTTTCACATCTACCGTTACATAAATAAACGCTTTCAGCTTGTATGTGTTGATTTTCCCAAATCCTAATACACAATAATACAAACAATACCAGTAAATAATAAGTCATAATGTAAAATATGCATGTTTTCAAAGATTTAATTGGTTTGTATCTTATAATTTGATTATTTTGAAGTACTTTTTAAATGAAAATGCCTGTTATTTAACATGCTTTGTATCTTTGCTGCAGCTATAATCTACAAGGAACTAAAATAGAAGTGAATGTTTTTGTATTTTGCTTTTTTTAAAATATTTAAACCTTCACATCATGCAAGTTTTGAAACTTTATTGTTTTTAGAAGCATTGTGGCTTTGAAGACATGATTGTTGTTTGGAGCACCTAATAAAGGTTGCCTACAGCATGAAAGTGTGTGTTCACACATGTTCATAAGTGTTCATATAAATCACCTATTCATCACCTTCACTCACGGTAAGGACTGCATCTTCATGTCTGATCACACCAAAAGAAAAGTTAACTGAACTTGTTTCAGAAGCTCTAAAAGACATTCCCTAACATTTCCCGTGAACACTGATCATCATATACACATTTGTTATGTGTAATATAGAGTATTAGAGTTTTTGTGTTTTAACATTTTGTCATTATTTACAGCTGCCATGCCCAAATGCTGCATCAGGACAAAGAAGGTTCCCAAACAGATTTTTCATAAAGAAATAAGATGTGAAATGTAATACGGGAACAGTGCCTGTGACATAGATGCACTGAAGATATAAAAGCTGAACAAAAAACTTCCAGTAATTTAGTTTAGTTTATAATTTTAAGTATATTTTTAGAACATAAAGTACTGCTAAACTCAGTGCATGCATTAGATATGTGCTTTGTTTTTATGTTAACGTGGCAATATTGTACTGGTCTTTCTGCCACTCCATGTGTGTCCAGTTGAAAGAGCATCTCTTGTGCTTCTTTAAATGACCTTATAGATACTGTACTAGATTTAGGTGCAGGCCATGAATGGCTGACTCTGGTCCTTAATGGCCACAGCAGCTTCCCTGCTGCAGCACACCTAACTCAAATCATTTGGCAGATCTCTGCAGAGTTTAATGCCAAGCTCTGCACATGTACAGTATGCAAATTAGGTCTGATGATGTGTGTCAGGTGTTTTGCTGCAGGAAAGCAAACACCAGAGATGTCCACCTCAACCCTGGGCTGTTCCATTCCCAACCTTTCATTTTCTTCTGCCTTAGCCATATTTCTTACAGTGGTAAATATGCTTCAAGTTGTTGCCATGTTAAAAGGTAACATAATTTCTCGAGGTTTCTTGCTAATTATTTCAGAATGATTCATTGTGGTTTAATTTTCTAACCTCTCATACAAAATAAAAAAAAACCTGAGTACATGTACGTAATTTATCCAGTGCAACTGTTTAGGAGAAAACTTCACAAAACAGCAAAAAGCTTTTAATGAAACGACCAATATACAAGTCAGAACTGTACCCTTTTAAAAATCCTTCACAACTTAATCCATAGTCATTCTTCACCTGCTCATCCAGCTGCACTCTGGCTTGTTTCAAACACTTACCTCATCGTGCTCAACGAGACATGCAATGTGTGGAAAGGTTAATCCATAAGGAATTGCTTCAGTTGAATGAAAAATGAAAACATAACTCTAAATGTGTCTAAAGAGTGAGCAGTTGCTACAGTAACGCCCTCCTGATTAAAACAAAAAGGTGTGTTTGCCTATCAGCTAAAGACATCTTTAAAGGGAAGACCTGCTCTGATGCAATGACTCCATCTTGTGGAAAAATTTGTAGCTACCAAATATATAAAACTAACTGTTATTTCAATATTACCCCCTACCCTTGCAGATTCTTCATGATTGCAATCTTCAGACACCATACTAAAAACCAGCAATCATCATATATTAGTAAAGTAGCAGCTATGTCACGTGTTGCTTCAACGCTGCTTGAAAATGTAGAAAACACTTTATCTGTGTACAGTCACAGAATTTTGACCTCTTGCACAACATGTGTGCCAATCATGCACACCCTCACAATCTTGCATCACTAAAAGCAACAGTGTAAAAAAAACTATCTTTGATTTTTCTGGGAATGGTGCTTTGAACTACGGCGTATGCTTGTCAGCATGACAAATTCAGGGAAAAACCAATTCCAACCAATCGTAAGATAAACACTGAAATTAAGGACAAAAGTCTTTGTAACCAGTGCAAAATGTTGGAGACACTTTTGGCTTACTTACTCAGATCAATTCTGTCCCTTTTCACATTGAATCTTTGATATGAGCATGTGTTTTTCTTTGCATACTAAGGTTTAACCTGTTCATGTGTGATGGACTTTTATGGGCTTGATTAATCCAGGTGTGTCTGGCCATTGCCTGTGGTTTCTGACTTCAGGCCTCTTTTGTTATACAGTACAGTCTGTGGTTCAGACACAGCTGGAATAATCAGTCTAACAAGGGATGAAAGACAGGAAATAAAGGAGCTGTCCTAAATTCAGGAAGTAGTGGAGTTGTCTATAAAGCCCATTCACTGACAATGTTTTCCTGAAGCACTTAGTCCACACCATTCCAGATGTGGAACCATATGCTTTTATTTATTATGCCTCTGCTGCTGAACTCTTTGCAGTTTTACACACAATAGAAATCTACAATATGATCCTCTGCATAGTCAATAACCTCTGGAAAATTCGGCCCATTATTGTTGCTCTTGTTCATGCTTAGAATAAAAACTTTGTAAGCACTTTCTCAGATTTAAACTTTTTTTTTTACACTTTGACAGAAATTTGGTTGCAATATATCTTTCAGCAGAGTTGCACAGTTGTGTGGTGGTTAGTACCATAGCCCTATAGTCCCATAGCAAAGAGGTTTCTCACTCAAATCTCACAATCGCACATTAATCCTAGGTTGACCATTGTGTGTGAGCAAGCAGAGCTTCTAATGTCTGGACTGGTTTTGGACTGGTTTTTTCTTCTGTTCAGGTCTAAGAGCATTAATTCCAGTCACTAGAGTAAGACTAAATAAGAGCCAGCAATAACAATAAACTGTCTTTGGGTTTCACCCACTGCACTTGGCCCATATAACACCATATAAACAAGGTTCAGGTTTGTTCTAAAGCGAGTAGGTTAGGAGAGTTTTCATGTCAATGATGGTGATACTCATTAGTTTATTATCACATGTAGTGGAATAGCTGTGGTTGTTATTATCCATACCAAATAAATGACACATGACCTAAATGAACTGCACCCATTGCGCCTCATGACATAACTTACAAACTATAAATGCACAGACTTACCCTTCGTATTAATTCTTTTTATTGTTTTTTATTGCTTGTTCCCATGTCCCATGGGATCGAGTTCTTTCAAGATTGAGCTTTTTAATAAACTTGTATGGATCATTATTTTAAATGTCTCTTTAAGTTACTGGGTTTAAGCTGCAGCCTACTCATCAGGATAATTCATAAGCTTTGCAGATGATGTGATAATATTCCTATAAATGTTTTTCCTAAAGAAAAAGTTTCATACAACTTGTTAATCTATGATTGTTTCTTCCATAGATACCAATGTGACTTCCTTTTTTGTAAAATAAAAGTTATAATCCATAAATAAGTTTATATTAGATTTTCCTCATAACCTAGTGGTTGTATGGTTGGTTTATAACTTGACTCCCCCTCTGAATTATGTAACAGCACGAGGACCGCCCAACTGTCACTTCCTTTTCCTATGTGGCCAATTCTTCCAAGAAATACAACTAGAATCCGGACTTAGAGCACCAATCGCGCCACTTTAAAACAACAAGAAAAAACGCGATCAATACGTTTTCAAAGCGGTTTTAGGTGTGTTTGCGCCATCACACGATGCCTGTCGACGCATTTGGAGAAACTGCGGAACACTCCGGGTTGCTGAAGTTTTTCTCAGCTCTGTTTTACGCCGGCAGCTCGTTTCTTATCACCGTGGTGAACAAAACCGTGTTGACGAGCTTCAGGTGGGTGATGTAGCCTACACTCGTGTCTCATCGTAGCACTCTCGCAGTGGAGGAAGCTCGCGCAGCCATGGGGGAAAACGAAAGTAGCCAACACCCTTTCCCCCCCGTGTCAGGACGTTGTAAAAAAAAAAAAAAAAAAACCTCACAAAGGGCTTTAAATGAGCTCAAATGAACCGTACTTGACACGTTGCATCTCTTTGTCGTATGAGAAAAGTGCGGTAAAATGAGGAAACAGTTTGTGATAACATTAACTTGCTGCTTCTGTGAGAGTTAGTAGCCGCGAGGTGCTGCTAATTAACATCAACAGGTGTGAGCACATCTGTAGAAGCAAGAAAAGTGCAAATCTGCTGGTTTGGATGTTGCAGTGCCATCACAGTCACTATAAAAACAGGACAAATCTGGAGTTCCTGGAAAGACAAAGAATGCTGCACAATTTTCTTAACATTGTTGGTCATTTTTCACACAACACAGTGAAGAAAGTACAAATTGTATTCTGTGAGAGGTTTTTGGGGGTCTTCTGTGAAACAAAAATGTGCACGAGATCTTTTCTACCAGCGGCCATCGCCCTCTGGAACTTTAAATTGGGTGAACAAACCCGATACAGTATGTTACTGTGAAGCACGGTGGTGGAAGGCTCATGATTTGGGCTTATTTTGTAGCCAAACAAAGCTTTTTTTGTTAACTGGTTCGGCCAGACGTTGCCACTTTAGCTAAGTATTCCTGAGTTAAACTGGACTGACTGGAAAGGAATCAATGTGTTGCAATGACCCAGTCAAAGTCCACACCTCAACCTGAATGGAAAGAGTTATTTCTGCTCTAAAGAGAGCTGTGAATGAATGAATGTCTGAAAACACTGGAGGAAACTGAAACAACATTATAATGAACTATTAAAATAGAATCAAATTAAGCATTAACAGGCTGATAATATTAAAACAACACTTGAGTTTCACTGTTTTATAAGCGTCTGTAAAATGTTATACCATAGTGTGACCTTATTTTTAAGCACTTCCTACATTTGAGCTATTTTCTATTAATAATGACATTGTGTAAAATGTGTTTCTAAATAATAAATAAACATAAAAACATTTAGATGTCATGGAGTTATTTTACCTTGTGTCTGTTGTTTATGCCTTGCAGATTTCCCTCCTACTTGTGTTTGGGAATTGGACAGGTAGGATAATCCCAATTTTTCTTTTTTTTCACTCTGTCATTAAACTAAGACACACTCACAATGTCTTCCTTTCAGATGATCACGACGGTTGTTGTACTTTACGTGGCCAAAATGAACAAAACGGTGCAGTTTCAAGATCTGGACAGGAGCATTTTCATTAAAGTAAGTAGGTTTTATTGAACAAAAATGATTTATTCATGATTTAATGTAAAAATGTTCTCCCTTGTGTTTATTGACAGATATTCCCACTACCTTTGCTTTATGTTGGGAACCATGTAACAGGACTGGCAAGCACCAAAAAACTCAGGTTTTACGCCGTTTGGATGTTGCATCATTGGCTAAATGTAAGATCTTGTGTCTCATTGATCACATGAGGTATCCCCTAAAATCATGCTGTCATCGACAGTTTACCCATGTTTACAGTCCTACGGAAATTTACCATACTGATGACAATGATCTTGGAAGTCTTTATACTAAGGTAAGACATCAGTTTTTGCTCAGGTTTGGCTAAAGGAGCTTGTCAGAGTTGCTTTGGCGTGTTGGAAGTGTTTTTAATCATAACTATTAGACACCACGGTGAAAGGCTGATACAGTTTCGTTTTAGTTTTTTTTTTTTTTACCTTTTCCATCATCAGGAAAACATTTCCAAGAAGTATCGTCTACAGTGTTGTGGCCATTGTTTTTGGCGCCATTGTTGCTGCAAGGTACAGCTTGTTTGTGTGTGAATGTTGTTTTTTAAAACTGTATTTTAGAAACTGCTTTAATAACAGCTAAACGCTCCTGTTTTCCCTCCGTATCCATCTTTTCTGCCAGTTCTGACTTGGCCTTCAGTGTGGAGGGTTATACTTTCATTCTGCTCAATGATGCCTTCACTGCAGCCAGTGGGGTGTACACCAAAAAGAAACTTGACGATCAGGTAGCACAACTTGTCATGCATATTTAGCATGTCTTGTTTTTCCAATATCATATGACTAATAGTTCATCTGACAAAGTTTTTGATACTTTTTTATTCTGTTTTTGATTACATAATCTTAAAATGCACAGAGTATTTTGTATTTTATTGTTTGTTTCCTGTTTAGGGCCTTGGGAAATATGGCGTCCTCTTTTACAATGCACTCTTCATCGTCATCCCCACTATCTTGGCAAGTGCTTTCACTGGTGATTTAAACAAGGTATAACCTCTTACTGTGCCTGTCTGTTGTGCTGCAAAGCCAGACTTTTTCCTGCCTGACCACTTTGTGTATTTTATCTACAGGCAGTTGCATTTGAGGACTGGCTCAATGTCACATTTGTTTGTTGTTTTCTTATCTCCTGTTTCATGGGGTATGTGACCATAAAATGCAACAAACGACCATTATTTTCATATAGCTCTGCTAAACATACTTCAATAAATGTCTAACCTCTGCTTCCCCAGGTTTGTACTGATGTACTCCATAGTCCTGTGCAGCTATTATAACTCAGCACTTACTACCTCCGTGGTTGGGGCAATAAAGGTAAGAACACCATGATAAGGATGGTAGTTTTACACCATGTTACACAAACAGCAGATATCTGCAAGCATTAAACTCACTAGGATGAACTAATGCTGATATTCCCCTTCGCACACAGAATGTTGCTGTAGCATATATTGGCATTTTTGTAGGAGGAGATTACCTGTTCTCTTGGAAAAACTTCATTGGCCTTAGCATTTGGTAAGAATTTTTGTTCACACCTCTAGTTTATTTATGTTTTTCCTGTCCACTGATTACTGATTTATAAAAATGTTTCTTTGCTTTGGGGGTTTTTACTAGCAACCTGGCAAATTTGAATAATCTGTTATGATGAGTCAGCCAATAAGAGCATTTAATGAACCTGTTTGAGCTTTACAAACACAACTATTATTGTCTGGAATAATATCCTAAATCTAGCACTGAAGGGGGAAAGAAGGTCAGGGGCCAAAATGAAGAGAGAAGGAAGGTGATTATAAGCAAGTATTTAATTGGATTAAGGGATACTATGTTAGGTATTTTGCTGAGATCAGAAGGAGACTGGTGATATGGATGTTCAGGAAACAGAACGGTTCTGAATAAGCTGCCCATCTACCTACTAGCCACCGTGACATTAACCACAGAAAAAAAAGGGAATGCTAATTTGGTTTTAT
>JBAMIG010000012.1:8008838-8018974 GCA_037177335.1 Kiunga ballochi
GAATAAGCTGCCCATCTACCTACTAGCCACCGTGACATTAACCACAGAAAAAAAAGGGAATGCTAATTTGGTTTTATGAAAAGAAATGAGGCAGTCAGTCAGGTCTTGTGATGGACTGGTGACCTGTACAGGCTGTACCCCGCTAATGTCAGGGGAGATTGGCTCCAGCGCCCCGTAATCCCATTCAGGGAACAAGCGGTAGAAGATGGGTGGATGGATGGAAAGGAGTCAGTCAGAACTCATCATTAAGAGTTGTAATTCATTGTAATTGCTAATGGAAATGTCTGCAGCCTTGCGTTTGTGGGCTAGTTGTTTTTTTTAGTCCAAATCTTTAACTGAAACCTGGATGCAAAAACCTTTCAGTCATCACTTTTCTGTAGTTTTCAGGCGATGTGGGCAGCGACTACAGAGACATGGGAATGATGCAGGAGTGGTAACAGATGTGTAATTGTGGCGGTACATCTTTTGTAAACTGAACTCTTACTTTTCTCATGCATACTGCTACTAAGAGGTTATGTGCACATAGTGACGTGCAGCTCAGCTGTTACCAGGTTGCAAACAGAAACCGTTGTCGGTGATCTCTGCCGATTTTAGCCACTCTTCCCAGCTCTTATTCATCTATCCTTTTGAACCAGTGTGCTAATTGTCAGTATTTAATGCATCCAGATGTTTTCCTTTGGTGATTGACTAGTTAGTTTAGTTCCATTTTTTATGGTTGTTTCACAAACTGAGCATGACAAGAAGAGGAATCTGCAAAGCAGGCTTCAAATAAAAACTGTCGTTTCACAGATGAATCATAGAAATACATAATCTGACAAATGTCTTTTTTTTTTTTTGCAGCATGTCAGGCGGGCTTGTGTATTCATATTTTACTTTTAGCAATAGCCAGGGAGCCAGAACCAGAGAAGAGCTGAAGATTCACATCACCTCAGATTCACCAGGGAAGAACTGAGCCACATATTTAGCATCCACTACTTAGTGGTATGATTCTGCTCCACATTGGAGCATTATATCTGGAATCTGACTTTTTTTTCTTTGTGTATTTATACAAACGTAACACTGACCTTAATTCCACTGATAAAAAATGAATAAAGTGTTACACACTGATTCTGTGAATGTTTATTAATAATCAATGATGATATAAGAGTGGACAGCCTGTCAGAGAAATCTCAACCTGGAAAAAAAAAAAAGAAAAACTACCAAGTGTGAAAACTACAATGAAAACTGCTGGAAGATGTTAGCAGATGCAAAACTCTAAAAAGCTCTTTGTAAATACTGTGCACACTCCATATTCTAACAAACACTACATTAATATATTAAATGCCATAATTTTCTCAAACCAAACCAAAACCAAAGGGATTGGAATTGCTTCTGAATAGATGCACAACGAATCATTTGGCTTTATTTCGATTCCATATTATTTTTGCCCTCCAGTTTATTTGTAACTCAAGGATCATTTTTAAGTCAGTTTCAAACATCACAGTTAGAGTGCAGATTATTCCCCATAAACAGGACAACTCCAAGTGTTTAAAGATGTGGTAGTGTTGTTTTTTTTTTGTTCTAAAAAAAGGAAGGAGTTCAAAAAAGCAACCATCCAGCTTTACACAACCCAAGAAAACAGACTCCATTTTCGTCACACATACAATTAATCTAATTTTTACTGCATTGCAAGCTTAATCCAAGACTTTTAGAGTGGGATGTAAGTGCTTTATTATAATCAAAATCTTTATCAAAGGTGTTGTGACAAGTTGTAATTGGATAACATTGGACTTTTTATAGAATGATTTAAGAGCTCGCACATGTTTGCCAGGAAAAAAATAATATTCTGAAATAAATACTGAACTGAGATGACAGACTTGTCACACTAAGACTATGCCAAAATTTGGCCTGCCACCTTTTAATATAAAAGGTGACGGACATCCCTTGTAAATAACGATTGGGTTGGAGAACAACTTTTTGTCTGCGTGTTTTGCACGTAACAAGGAAAAACAGCCTATCAACATTTGTAGAAAATGAATTATTTGATCCAGAACGCAGGATAAAGACGGCTACTTGTCCTGTACGTTTGGCACAAGTACAGATTGAGACGAGTAGCAAAATTCAGGTTTTAAAGAATAATTTGCATGATCAGACCTCTGGATTAGGCTTGCAATAATAACCTTTCATTTGTGTACAAAATGAACCATGTCACAAGACTTACATCCCCCCCTTGTCGCCCGTTCAACCATTATTACTGACTTTAAACTGCTAGAGATGAAAGTCTAGAACATGGTGAAAGGCTATCTGATGGATACATTTCCTATGTTGGACCACACCCTGTATCATTCTGTCCATCTGAGCTTAATCAATATATACATCAGTCACTCTTACCCAAAATATACTTAAAAAACTCGTTACCAAAGTGCAAACAAAACAAATTAAAACATAATAGGTTTTCTTTCTTTGCCTTTAGAAGACAGGGGAAAGAAACACATTCTTCATATTGTCAAATCTACAAGTATAGCAGCCTAAAGGGATAACAATAGAAGCTGAATAAGGTGCTTTAGCTTGTGTCTTCCTGGTGCTGTGAAGGGAGGATGAATGATTCTGCTCATAAAACACTGATCTCAGACCAACTCAGCTCCTTCTCCAAGTCTGGTTACAGAACTTTGGATAGTTGACTAGTCTTTGATCTGTGTTTATGAATAACTTTTTAACAGCTACAGGAAAGACTGGTTGGCTGGAGATACAAGGGGAGGGGAATGGGGAGGGGGTGTTCAGGCGGACAGGTTGTTGGCCAACTCAATGAGAGCCAGAGCACCGTGGAGACGCTCTCGCTGCTCCTGCAGACGCCGCTTGGCTGCTCCTCCCTGGTTGCCCTTTTCCTCTTCTGCAGCCTCCTCTTCCTCTCCATTCTCTTCATCGGACTGGAGGAACTCCATGGGATCCTGCTGCTCTTGGTCCTGTGTTCTTGCCTTCCCCTGTGGCTTCATCTTGGTGGTTGTTGGTGCACGCTGCTCGCGCGTTCGCCAGTACCTGCAGAGCCAAACAGTGCGTTAACACACACTGTCCAAACGACACATTTTAAATGTGGAGTCATGTGTTAACTTACTTAGCTAGCCACTCTGCCACAGCTTTATTATCCACAGACTGAGCCTTTCCCAGGCCCGCCTTTGGTTCCTCCCGGTTCAGACGAGAGTATGGATGCTTGGGGCAGTGACGGTTGGCGTGTGTAAACCGATTGCCACAACCTGTACATCAAACAGAAGAAATGAAGGAATTTAACTAGTCGTAAAAAAATTGAGGAATTCAGATCAAAATGCCCTTGAGCTTGTGATTATTGTTGCTGTAGAAAAAAATGAATGCACCGATTGTTGTTATGAATCAGAAACAATCTATTTCAAAGTATTTAATTTAAATGACAACAAACACTCAATATTGTTTTTATCAGGTACTTTCCAACCTATAACTGAACTAGTTTAAAGCTTGAGTCGATCCCACTAACAGTTTCTTACAGTTGGAAAGCACCTAAAGTTACCAAAAGTGAAAATGTAACTAACTGTTCATACTAAAAAGAAAGAAAACAAACCTTTCTCTGAGCAGACAAATGGCTTTTCCCCAGTGTGCAGTCGCTGGTGGGTCTTCAGCTGGCCGCTTTGGACAAATGCCTTCCCACAGTTTGGGTAGTCACACAAATAGGGTCTTTCTCCTGGAGTAAAATAAGGACTGTATTAGGACAGACCCTTTACATTGATAGATAATAAATCATTTCTTAAGATTTAGATTTGTTCAGGTTTATGTTTTTTTGGCTAAAATATTTCAAAATAAAGAGTAATTCTGAAAGTGGGGTATTTTGTTGTGTGCAGACATGGCAAGGCCACATATGCAGAAACATATCCTCTTAGTTGTGTTTCAGTGTCTGGACTGTGCATTAACTGTGGTAGTCCTGGTCAGGTTTACAACATAAGGGTCTTCTGGACCAAATACTTATTATTTCAGTGTCAGTCATTGTCAGTCTGGTTTTTGTTCTGTATGCAGAAAGCCAGACAGATCTACTGATTGAGTTCTAACAGTTCTGGTGTGAGTAGGTCATTTTGTATCCAAAATCATACAACTAATGTAGCTAATTATGAGTCACTGGTGTAATTATACTGAATATTCTTGCTCCCAACACATAAATGACACAGTTAGTAATAAGTGATGCCATTTCAAACCTACTTTAACAGTTCTGTAAAACTGAATCTGTTGCACAACGCACCTTTCCTTCTGTCTCGCTCACCTGTGTGTGTCCTCTTATGAGCCTGCAGAGATTTCTCTCTGGGGAAGACTCTATTACAGATGTTGCAGCGAATGCGGCTGGATGAAGTTTCCCCCTCACTTATCAGCTCCCGAACTGTATCCGCTCTAGGACGGCCTCTACGTATACCATCCTGAAAACAAAAACATTGAACATGTCTTTAGCACTGACCAAAGTGACCCACGAGGGATTCACTCATTAAAATCAGAAGTATGTGTGCATGTGCAACACGTGATTTATTTAACAACGCACGTAATAATGACTGAAGAGGAATAAAAACTGCTTCACCAAACTTTTAAACGAAAGAAACATATTTATCAATTCACGCTCTGTGAGCTCACGTGTCGAATTGCCGTTTGTTCTTTGTAATTCATTCACATCCGGTTACATTTTTGGCGCGCGGCTACACGTCACATCTGAGCAGCTGCTTAAGAACCAGGAAGTCACTGGGGTTTAAAATCCACAATGTCACTCCGTAATGCGCGCGCGTTTTATTTAAATGACTCGCTACCTAAGACATATTGACGTTAAGCTACAACACATTTATGGTTCCAATTACTTTATTGAAATTAATATATAACTATTTCTTTAATTTGTGGATGTCAAGTTATGTTTGTCTGTAAAATGTGGTTTGTCAGCATGCAAGTTATGAATATTTAGTTACACTTGCGTTCAATGTAACTACATTTTTTAAGTGCTGTCAACAATCTTCGTGCTTTATGTAGACTAACCATCTCCAATAAATATTACTGTTTGTACCATATTCCAGCTGTACTAGATAAAAAGATAGATAAACAAACAAAACATAGAGTTTCTTACCTTGATCTGATCAGGCGATGGAGCGGTATCCGCTTCACTGGCAGTCTGTGTTCCAGTAGGGGACGCGGCCCCGCTCAGTGAGCCCGGGCTCAGGGTTACATTGTGGGCGTTCTCCCCCCATTTCCACGGGTACACCATGAAGTCACTAAAACCGGGACTTGTCGGTGTTAAGGCTTCTGGTTTCCTGGGTTTGATCGGGGTCGTCTTGATGACAGACACCAACACTCTTTTGGGTGAGTCGTCGCAGAAAATAACATGCGGGTGCTTGTTGTCGGCCATCGTATGGTTGTAGAAAGAATGCAGATTCTCGCAAAAGCAAAAACCAAAAATGTTACAAGGGGGACAAGTAAGCAGTGATGGTAATAAAAGGCGCAAGTTTTTAATCCGGGGTAAATACGTCCTTCATTTCCAAAGCGGAGGAGGGGGAAATATGTTCTTCGTAACAAAGTATCCTCAGAAGTCACCGAGCAAAGAAGACCGCCGTAGAAGACCACCTGAACTGCATTGAATGCGCCTGCAACAGTAATGTCCCGCGTTGCAAAATCGCGCTCGAGACTCTCAGGGACCAATTGAGTCCAGAGATACAACACACTTTTCAGCACCGACCAATGGCGGGCGGTGTAGTTGTCATACGCGTCAGCGCTGTAAACCGGTAGCGTAACCGAGAGCACGCTCCACGCACTGATTGGCTGAGAGGATTTCATCCAATGAAATTTAAACATTTAATGCGCGCACTAGTTGGTGTATGTACATTGGCCAATAAGAAGCAGCGTTGTCTATCCCAAGCCAATAAGAATGAAGGGCGGTTAATCCTACACCGGAGACGGGCAGATGGTTCTTTCCCGCGCTGAGGTTTTTGTTTATGTTATTACATGTTTTGTCATTTTAAAGGTAAAGCCAATGCTCAGAGGCGCCAAAATTACGTAATCGTTTTAGAACGGAAATAGTTGGACAAAGCGTGTACTGTGTGGGACAAACAGAAACCACTGACTGTAACTTATGACTCAAATAGTTTTTTATGTTGAACAGACAGACTTAACGGTAAAACCTAAACCCAATATTAGTAGGACATTTACTTTATATATAAAACAGTTCAATTCAAGCAGTTTTTTTTCCCCAAATGATTTCATTTCAAGTATTAAGTCTGAGATCTTTTTCAATTCTGTCAAATAACTGGACCAGTCATCAAACTGCTTAAGATAAGCAAAGACTTCACCCCTTAATTCCCACAAAGCAGCAACACATTTAGCTGTATTTCCTTACATGTTCATGGTTTACATTGAAACCAATATGGCTGTTTTAAAAGTGTCTCAAAACCTCTAGACAACAGATTGGCACCCAAAACTTCTATATAACCAATATCGAGATAGGTTTAATTTTAAACATGCACTCCCCCCTCTCCCTGATGAAGTTTACCCAACTTAAACAGGTTGTAGGGAATCATTTTGATGCTAGAATACATGATATTGCTTTGTGCATTCTTCCATTGTGTCAAAGACGCACCAGCTGTGTGGTTATTTTTCTAATGATTCAAGAAAGGATATTGGGTTGTGTCAGAATTTTGTCATAAATGTTATTTATGTGTCAATAGCTCAACTGCTAACTTATTTTTCAAGCACTTTAACACACACTATGAATTATTAACATGAAATTAACAATTTATATATCTAAATTAACTGTACTTTAGAAGTGATGCAAAAATTATAGATATACAAACTGTCTACAGCTGTTGGAAAGCAATGAAAATACAAGCATGAAGACAACTAGAAAACCACATGAAATGTAATAATAATAATAACTATAATAATACATTTTATTTACAGGTGCCTTTCTCACACTCAAGGTCACCTTACAAGTAAACAATGGAAACGGTCAATAAAACACATAAAACACATAAAATACAATCAAGTGTGCATGCAATCAGCAGTGACAGGCCCCAGGAATGGATTGTACTTTGTTAGATTATAAATGTACAGCTCAATGAATGCCATTTCTAAAGATTGTGTAAATTAAAGGACTTTGGGAATATAAATTAGACTATTTTCAATGTGGAAAAAATGTTTTTCTACTACAATTGTGTTCCCAAACCCAACTGAACCCCTTTGGATAAATACATTTACAAAGTCGGTGCCTCTTGATGAACAACTGGCTGCTTGTATACACTAATTGTTTAAAGTCCCATATGCAAAACATCTTTTCAGCTGTTCAAAACATTGTTTCAGAGTTTAACTTATAAATTGGCACCTAAGATACTGAACACATGTTATGAAAACCACGGCTTGTAATACTTTATGTGTGTAGTTCTTTAGTTTGTTTTAGGGACTTACCACTCCTATGAAAAAAGTATCTTATTCTGTGAGGTCCTTTTATCATGCATTGTGTCTTTAGTGTTGCGAGGAAGTCCTCAACACAGACTCTTTATGAAATGGCTGTTGCAGTTTTCACTGTCCAACTCAACCCCTCCTCCTGAACTGGAGCAAGTTATTCAGCCTTGGGTGCGTTTGACTTATAATTTTATTTCTTTATGTCCCGTTTCATCAAAGAGAAAGGACGGTTTAAGCATTAGTGCTGGTCTGACTAAAAATGAAAATCCTCCTGGAGTTCCTGGTTTTAGACGGGGTTTGCAAATGCGACAGCTTCCTGCTGCAGTTTAAACACAGTTTATTAAATCCTTTGCAGTGTGACAGAGGTAGTAGTAGGAATCCCAGTCACAGGAACAGTTACTCTCTTCATTTTGACAATTATTGGGGTTCCTCACATTTCCATTTGGTGGGCATAGAATGGCTGATGTGATGTGATCTGACACATTTGACAATACATAGCACAATGTGACAAAGGAGCTTTTTTTTAACAGGCAAAGTCACCCAAAAATGTTACTGATGAGTTTGTTCTTTCAGTGATCAATTTCATCCTTTAACTGATTACATTTCACTTAAAAAAATTAAAGGCAACAGTTTGGCTAAGCATAGAAGTACATTAGTAACATGCAGTACTGCAAACAAATACTTGGCATATAACTGTTGAATGGCAATAATATCTCATGTGGATATGATGTGGCTTTCAGTTGAATTGATCAAATTATTTGCAAGCCATTATTTTGCACAAAAGTGGATATTCTTTTAATATCATCTAAACAAACTGAAATATAATAGATCTCTCGTTTCTGACTTATCTCGGATGTTGAAAGAACAACAGCACTACCTGGCGGAAATAAACGTAATTTCTAAATATTTTTAACCAGTCAGATTTCTTAGCTGTTTCTCTTATAAGTAATAATAAAGTATTATTAACTCTTTTTTTTTTAAATTTGCATAAAAAGCAAAGTAAATTGCAAGAACTTTAACATCAGGCCATAAGAAAAATGTCCCTTTTTGCTATTATTTTATTTTAGGCTTGACTACATTTGCTTAAGGTTCAGCCTTATCATAACTTCGTCATTTCGCTACGCTGATTTTCAGATTACAGTACACTTCACTCAATGAACCTTTTCAAACGTGTAAGACCTGCCAACAAGTTTAACGTTTTTGGCTTTGGTTAAAGTTCACTGCATGATAATATATAGGTACAACATAATTTTTTTTATACGAAATGATTTCCAGTAGTGTTAGTGGGCATATGATTGAAACACAGCCATAGCGCCTGCGCACTGGATATTAATCAGTAAATAGCATATTAATGAGTAGAGGGGCGTGGCCTCGCTACGTCCGCACGTGCAAACAGTTAAAAGTGTGACCCAAATGCAGATTGGCTTTGCTGAATGTCAACTGTCGTAGTTTCACTCGTTGCTCTATTTTCCCTCGTAGCTGAGGCTGGATAAAGGTGTTTACTCGTGTTTTAACCTTGCCGTTTGGTATTCGAAAGGTGTTTACGCTGAAAAAAGAAACGTTTAACTGTTTATTTCTGTTTTTGTATCCATCACACACACAGGCCAAAATGTTACCGGACGCCTTCGGGTGTGCTGTGGCTAACAGGTTCGGGAATCTTCTCGATGATGATGCTGACCCTTTCGACTTAATCAGCGAAGTGGAAACGGAGAAGGACAAAAAGAAGAAGAAGAAAGAGGAGGAGGCGAAACTCAAGCAGAAAAAAACTGGCCAGAAGGAGTCCCAGAAGGACAGACGTGTTCCAAAGACTTTGGATGGTCAAGACTTGGTTTCAGGTAAGCTTGCGAGAAAACATCCCTCATTTGAGCCGTTCTGGGATGAGAGTTGTTGGTATTTCTAGACTGGTTGGTCCAGCAAAAAAGTGGCCGGTTGGCTGCTGCTGATGCTAGGTCAGCAAGCTGCACATGTGCTTACTATCGAACTGATTTTCCAGGTACGTTTTCTACAGTTTTCTGTTGCACCCAGAAGATGCTACCAAAGCTCATTTCAATACAAACCAATGTCGCATATGACATACAGTTGATACAGTAAAAAGCATAAAATAAAAGACTTAATTGTTCTTTTTTTACTTTTTTTTTTTGCCAACCCCTTCTGAAGTTTTATTTAAAATGAATTGGGACTCGAAAAGTCCAAACTCAACTCTGCATCTCACCAGCTTCCTGTCTGTTCTCAGTAAATAAGCAGCAGGCAGGTCCTGCAGGAGTGACTGAGAGCAGGGATGGCAGACAGGAGGCCCCTAGGGGCATGAAGAGAGGTGCTACTGGGCAACGTGGAGTCAACAAAGAGGAACAACCACTGGAGTTCTCCATCTCAAAGTATGTAGGCGTGAAGTAAATGTGGCGCCATAGGTTGACACGTTTCTTGTTAGTTTAATCTCTTATGCCAAACTAGATTGTTTCCTGAGATTTTATTGAAGAGATTACTTCTTCACCGTAATATCATTTAGTTCTTTAAGTGGTGGCTTATGTAGCATTAGACATTTTATTTTTTTTAACAATACTCCTGTACAGCATCTCACCTGAGGCTGTTTATTAATTCCACATGAGTTTGTCACTGTTGGTGCTGTACAAAGGAATAAACAATCTTTTTTTGTTGTTTGTGAGGCCCTTCTACAACGAGACTGACTCCTGTGACAGAGGGGGAATGAGAGGAGGAGG
>JBAMIG010000012.1:8022870-8037342 GCA_037177335.1 Kiunga ballochi
TCTCTGCCCAGTTACACTCAATTCAGGCATTAAGGGGTTAATCAATTAATGGTTATGGTTTGCTGCTTGATGCTCAATGTATCAAAATACACCTTTTTTTTTTTTCTCTCAAATGCTGGGCATTTTATTCCCTTTTTAGTGCCAATGTAATAAAATGCACTATATGCCTGGCTGTGTTTCTGATCCAAGGCAAACTGCTTGAAAATTTAATCCACCAGACATTTTAGTTTCTCCCGCAGAACCTGAAGGAGACGATGGAGGATGAGGGAAACTTCTTGCGCAGATCTGTAAATGACATCACGTCCCTTTTGGACATCAATTTTGGGAGTGCTGGACGCCCCAGTCGTGGGGGCCGAGGAAGAGGACGGGGAGCTCAAAGTACTTGCTTGGAGAGAGCTGAACCTGTCATGGAGAGGGTATGTCACAGGCATCCAGCAGATAACATGCATTTCTGTTTTCCCCAAAGAGTGGAGAACACACAGCTTCTACAAACCTTTTTTTATAAAATGCACACATTACTAACTTTGTCTTGAGGGAAATGCCACACACACTTGACATTCGTAAAGTTTAGTCAACCAACAATTTCACAAGAAGTTTAAAGAAAAGTATCGTAATCATGATTTTTTTTTTCCAATAGGATGATCTGGCACCCAATCCCGATGACCCAGAAGATTTCCCAGCACTGTCGGCAGGAAGATGACTTAATTCACTTCTTGATCACCTTGATTCATAACTGTTCACATTTTTGTTCCTGAAGCTCTGTTGCACTGAATACTGATCAATAAATACTGCTGCAAAATCTATTTTTATATGTAGTTGGTCCTAAATTCAGGCTTTTTATGTGGTTCCTGCAAAATGAGGACACTGATTTATTTCTTGTATCATGATCTCCCACGGGGGAATTTAAAAGGAATGCTGATGTGACAGAAATATTGTAATATGTGAATCAAAAACGAGACCAGAGAAATCTGGGAGTAAATTTATTTCAAAAGTAATTGTGTGCTTTAAGCCTGTTATTAGTGGATAATTAGTAAAAGTTAGACCAGGCCCTACTAGGACTTTTTCATAGCATGCTTCTAACAGTACAAAATATTTACAAAATACAAATTGAGCATAATAAATGTTGATGTATTAATACTCTTGAAATACAAGAGCGTAAAAGCTTGACAAGTACATGACGGGAACTTGACGAGCCACTAGTTGATTGGCAGAACAAATATGCATTGTACTGTGTACCAGGAAAACTATCTAGATTTCAGATGAGCTTAAACAAAAACCCAACCATTTTTCTCTCCACGTGGGTCCAGTTTATACCTCAAATGGCTCATTTCTTCCACAGGTAAGCCAAAAATTATGTAAAGTACTTGTGTTGGAAGGAATCTCACTGATCTCCACGTTCATGTCAGTCTGTTAAATCTGATTTGCCACTGCATGCTTCAGTACATAGAAAGGAAACTGGCAATAACTCACTGCCTGAAAAAAAAACTGCCTTTTCAGTAAAATGTTGCCTCTTGATTATGATTGGCTTCAACCTTTACAAAAAGAAAGCTGGACCTCTTCACAATTCCCAGCTCCACAGGTTCACCGAAGCAGCGGGGCTCTAGCTTTGGGTGTGGAGTGACTACAAAGAAAAACAAAGATCCAAGTTTAGAGACTTTGCAGCACATTCAACAATCGCTATGCTAGCACCTCCTACCCTCATGTTTAAAGAAATTTTACCAGTGAATTTAGGAGTGAAATTAAAAATAAAATGCCAATTTGAATAAAATTGATGCAAGAAAAAGAGGATAGATACCATAATCTGGAAAATCTAATGGTTTGCAAAGCGCTGCGAACTTTACGTCGTCGGGAGGCGGTGTGTCTGTAGCATGTGAGAAGGATGGAAAGGTGTGAGGATTACAGAGAAGCCGTAAGGATGCAAAAGAGTAGCGAGGAAGGCAGATCACACAGTGAGCAGCAGAATCAAGAAAAGCTATAGCCAATCATTCTCCAAAAGACTGTTAAAAAAGGGGCTCAAAAAGAGCAGAACGGAGACCCAAGCTGGTTGGAAATAAATTTGTGTCCACATGTTAGTTTGTACATTTAGGGTCTTATACAGCAGGTTAGTAACAGCATCTAAGTACTCTGGTTGGGCTGCACCATGTTTAACATGAAATTTGCTCAAGGATAAAACGAGGTGTGGGTAAAATGACCGAGTACTGAGCAGGACCAGTTTTTCTGGTGTATTTAATAAATTTAATTGACATAATAATGTGATGCTTTAAGAGTTAAAATGTTTTTTTTATTAAAATGATGTAACCTCTAGAAGGAGGATTTTTATTCTCTGAAAACAGAATAGCAGCTATGTAAATAACTCTGACATGTCTGGAAAAAGATCTTTCACTGAGGATGAAGCCCAGCCTAAAGAGTGCACTGAGCACTTCTGACTGGATCTGAAGTGGTCATACCACAGTTGCCAGTAATTAAAGAAATACGTTTGGCTTAATTGTGATTAAATGAGAAATATTTTGATTAAAATGTACTATGACGTGATTAAAAGCAATGTTTGAACCTCCTGAATAGGTCCAATTCTGTCTGCTGAGTCCTGCTGAACAACTTCTGATAAAACCTTTTCTAGAAACCCTGCAGATAACTAAAGTGTTCAGGTTTAAATATATAAAAAAAAAAAAAAAAACAGGTAGTGGTCTCAGTGTTTTATCTTCTAATTGGATACGTTATGAGCATCAATCAGAAATGGAACAATTTAATATTCTATAGACTGTGCTTAACCATAATCTCTGAGCGGTGAGCTGAGAAAATAGTTTGCAGGGAGCCACACACAGTGGGACTGTGAACGTGTTGTTCAATGCACACTGGTGGATCTGTTTTCGTCCTCATGTCAGTTTCAGACGACTTTGAGCAGAAGATGCATAATCTCCAATCATTCATGAGGCCTGAAATTTTGAGGAGAGCCAAAACATTTTTACTTTTCATCAATGAAACAAAACGCCTTTAAAGTTATTTTTCTTTGTGATGTAAAATGCAGCCCGTGTCTCCATAATGCTCAGAGTGTGTCTGAGGGAGCTTGCCTGCCAGTGGCCTTGTGCTGTGTTTAAGTTGATGAAGGTGTTGGAAGTGACACTGGCTGTGCCTCTATGGCTGCTGCGTGGCTCACAACACATTGGGTCTCTGTTGTCAGCCGCAACATGCAAGTTGCCAAGCGACCTGACCAGTCTGGTGTGGCGCAGAGAACTGGCAGAGAGAGGGCACACTGTAAATTCAGTTCACAGGATCCATGAGTGGCTATAGCGTCTTGACTGTTTTCAACTGTGTTGATGCTGCATAAAAATAGCAAACACGGCTAATGATTTGCCTTAAAAAAATGAGAGAATTTTCACTTTAATTTGCAATTTTTCAACAACAAAAAGTATTTGATGACAACACTTGTATCCGCTCTTCCTGACTTGTTTTTTACTGACCTTCCTCCTACTCCATTAGCCGGCAGTGAAGTTCTGGTCCTCTTCCTGCTGTCTGAGTGGTCAGAAAGAGCCACTGGGCCCACACTGGTCCTGCAACCCTGAACACCAGCCTGCATGATGATCCTGCAGCACAGGAGATCAACATAATCTTTTAATCTAAAAAGAGTTTTATGTCCATGAGAACACAATTCTAATGAGTCATATATTTTACCTAAGGGACTGTGATGATGACCTGGTGTTTATTTTATTCTCTTCTTGTCTGTGAAGATAAAATAATGTAATTTAAGCATATAAAAGTTCATGTTTACAAAGACACACTAAAGTGGAAGAAAAAACTGCATGGGGATGGAACAGAAGTTTTTTAAAAAAAGGAAATATCAATAAAGCCTTTAGCAGCCAGTTCAGATTAACACAGCCAAGTTAAGCATCAGAAAAGCCAGGGAGTGGCACTGAGCGACCTACAGAGACTTTTTATAATCATGTTCACAGCTTAATGTTTAGAACTGATACTTTGCTTATAACATTAACCAGCAAAGCATGAGTGCAAGCATGACTGGGAGATGGGACGCTGCACAAAAATCACTGGGTACATAAAATAATGATGAAGAGGCAGCAGCCTCACACGTTTACAAACGGACTCATTTCCTCAACTTTGCTGTGGCTACAGGAGGAATAAATGAACAGATTCCTGATTCGGGTTGGGAATTAAAAAGAGCAGGGGCTCACCTACAGCTTTCTCAGTTAGAGCTCCAGAAGGAGGGTTTTTTGGGGGGAAGGGGGGCTGATGGGCAGCAGAACTCATTGAAATCCTAACCCGTCTATACAGAAATGCAGCATGGAAGAAGGGAAGCCATACACAATCCACCACAGGGCAAGGCTACACAGGGAGGAGAGCAGCATGGCTACCAGCCATCTGAAAGGAGGACAAATCCAACAACAAGAGCAAACGGAAAAAAGGGGGGTGGGGGAGGAGAGACAGAAGACCTCTGGGCAGGACACAAAGCCTTCGATGCAGTGCTTTTCCACTGGGACTGGATTAGATGCAACACCTGTCATAAGACCCATCACCAGACTATGACAGAGCAGATTTCTGCAGGTCTTTATACTATATTTCATATGAGCAGCTCATATGATGTGTAGACTGATAAATAACCTTTGAGCCATGGTAAAAACTATGGAATCACCACAATTAGATAATTCTAATTGTTAAAAAAAAGTTGAATGTAGAGAAAGCATAAATGATAATATGGGGTAGATGTCAGATAAAGGAGATGGCAGTCTGCACCTCTTATTACATATAGAAGGAAAAGGCGTTTGGTGATGCTGGGGCCATTCGATCACAGATCAAACACCAATAATACTTTATAAAGGAAAAATATGACATCTCAGCCTGGATCTCACCCGGATGTACAGAAACAGAAGGAAGTGAATAAATAACTCAAATGATTAACACTGTCCTCACAACCAGATTCAGTGTGACAGCACAATTCATCTCCCAGTAATTAATATGTGCTTTTTTTTTATTATTCAATAATGTTTTTAGGACTGGTTGTTCAGCTATTAAATGAAATACTTTAATAGAATATCTGTGTTTTGAGTGAATATACTCAAAACACAAATATAAGAGTAATGATTCCATAATTATTGCCAAGGATTGGATAGCTGTTTTTTACATTTCTATTCTAATAAAGTAACAAATAGAAAAAAAGAATGACCCTTTTTATGCTAATCCAGTAATTTAATTAAAAAATGAGTCATTGTAACATCTAAAAATAGTGAAATCCTACAAAAATGTCAGTATCCATCGCTTACTTTTGTTCCATAAAAACAAAAAGCTTGACAGAAACTTGACAGAGTAGAAAAGCTCAGGTGGTCTGAATACACTGATCCAGTCATAAAAGCAATGGAAAAACAGCAGGCAACTGACAATGATGCCCGCCCGACATTAACAACATGTTAGACACAAACACAGGTCAAAAAGAGGCAGGTGCATGCTTGCATGTCCAAGGGTTTTGTGCCCGTTGCCATGCACGAAGAGGCAGAAATGATGGAGAAACGCTTGGGTTGTTTTAATCATTCCTGGTACTCATCATGCACTTCAGTGTCCCGTAAGAAAAACAGTGGAGTCACATGGTGAAGTTGAGCTGGAAATGAGATGTTTGCAAGGCAATGCACACCTAAAAGGCACATGTGCATGATGCACATGTGCATAATGTGCAAGCAAACCTCTTCTCTAAATAAATACCAGTTTTCCTCTGAGGATCAGGAGGAAAAAAAAACAATGTCCTGTACAGCCACAAATTATTCCTATAATAAAACTCCCTCACTGCTTGTTTGAACATGAATAATTATTTTTAAACAATGAGGGAAAAACTAAACTACTTGAAGAATAAATAAATATTTACAACCTACATGGCGAAACTGGTGATTTGAATACTTTGATAAACAAAGCAGTGCCTACTGCAGATGAGTCTCTTAACATTTTTCCTATAGCAGCATCAAGTCAATAATGCAAGCAGAAAGACAAAACATTTATTTCAACTTTTCCAGTTTAAACCAGTGATTAGTTGAATAATTGTTGCCGCTCCTGAGCTGCACACTGGGCTCAACTTGAGACTTATTGTATTGGTAAAGATATCTCAGCTTAGTTTTAAAACAGAACAGCTCAGTGAGTCCATGAGGCAGACAATGAAAGGCGTGTAGATGTAATGCATCCACTAAGTGCATATCCACTTCACTCCAAAGTCAAACAGAGAAAGAAAAGAGAGAAAAAAAACAGGACAACTTCAAAATCAGCCATTCCACTAGCCATACCTTTTGCTGGCATAGCAACCATTTCTACAGGAAGAGGATGTCAGCTTAAAAGGATGTGATGTGCACTTACCTCCATCATACCCTCACTTCATCTCTCTTTTTCCTCTCCCCCACTCTCTCTCTCTGCATCTTTCTGCTATCTTTTGAACGGCAGGCAACACATCGGCCACGCCGTGCCCATGAGGCTGCAGCAGAACACTACCACCTGCCTGATATGGGACAACAAAAGCCAAAGCCATATGGGTACATGGACAGAGGCCAGTCAACCATCTTCAGCCAAGTCGACACTCAGACTTCCACAGCTCGATTTATGTGGGCACAAAAGATGTGGACGCTTGGTAAAAGAAAAGAAAAGAAAATACGGCTGGAAGGCACACTGACTGTCAGTAACTTCTATTTGTTTCTATCCAGACATGTTCCTTTTTTACTTTGGTATTCCCAAGATTATTTGTTCTTTAGTTTAAAAACTTGCAAGCTGTTGGTACAAATTCCTACATCACTGAAAAGCAGATATTACCCATTTAATGTTTAATTATATGCTCCAGTGATAGGTGAAGAGCATCATTAAAGAATCAGTACCAAGCTTTTCTTGGATTGCGAGTCCATTAGTTTATTGTCACGAGCTGACACAATTTCATAATTGACTGGTTTGTTTTTAAACATCCTCCTGACTCTGCTAACAACTCTGTTAAATGGATGGAGGGAGGATGTGAGTGAGTACTGTCGATTTGACAAATGGCTACAGGGCAGCGATCACAATTAGATCCATGTAAAAGTAAAGGCTTTTACATTTTAAAGGCAACATGCTATTTTTAAAAAATCTATACCCAACCATAGATGTTACATCTTCCTAGCCGATGTTACTGGTTTTAACTCTAAGTTGTGCTAAATCCAGGTGGGATTTATTAAATATGTTCCCATATTGAGTTAAATCATCAGGACCAGGCTGGTACATGTTTACAGTGTTATAAAAACAAGTTAAGTGTGAAAAATATTTTCAAAATGCACTCTCATTTGCAGCTGACAAAGAGCCCAAACAAGTCAAACAAGTTCAAGTATTTGTGATCAATATGTGTTTGACTGCAAAGGTTTCCAGAATTATTGTTGAATGTTGCTTATACTTGTGTTTCTTTTAGTTCTTCAGTCCCGATATGCAAATCTATTTGATCCCACCTAGACGATTGATTGACTCCTGCCCCAACCCATCTGTGATTGGATGGATCTGTGATGCCTCTCCTGTGATTGGCCCAATCATCTGCTGTCCAGCTGGACATCTTCTTTATAAGCAAGCTGGCAAACATTTAGGACAGCTGGGTGTCAATTGTGCAGTCTGCCTCATTTGGTTTGCGTTTGTTGCAATGTAGTGTTAGTTGTAAACCAAATAGGGGTATTTTGGTAGTTTGTGTGTTTTTTAAACACATATTTCTCTCGTTTTTTCCTATGGTGGCATTTGTGCTCGCAAACAGGTGAAACCTGTTATGCTAACGATCATTCTGCTTGTTTTGTAGCAATTTTGTTAAACTAAGACACTTGATTGTTGGATTATTCTCTATTTCTATTCCTCAATTTAAATGTTATTTAAAAGTTTTCTTTTAAATGTATAGGTTATATGTTGTAAAGTGTACTGACAAAGTGAGTGGCCCAGTTACACACTGTGGCCTAAAAACTGTGCCGAGCAACATTTACTTGATTTGACCTACTTATCTTTCCCCTCCTTAACTTTGAAAAGGTTCACCCTCAAAATGTAATTGAAAAAGAAAACATATAGATCGACGTTTTTTTACAGTAAAATAATATCAAAGAACCTTTAACGTCCAAATCGTTTGCGTCTTTCTAAATCCAGCTCTTAACAAAATGATTATTGGAAGAATGTGTGTCAAACAACTATCACTTACTCTGTGTCATAATATCTGAGCTATTTCTTCCTTAATTTAATGTTTATCTTCATCACTTTGATTAAATATGAAAGTGGGTTAACTTTATTACTCTTGGCCTGCATGTGACTGTGAAGAGAGATCCAGAAGAGGGAAAAAATATTATTACACTTAATTATGAAGAAATGTCCACAATTACTAAAGGACTGTAGTCATAATAGTTCAGTCATTCCTAAAAGCTGATTATCCCGAGAAACAAATGAAGTGATAAATGTAACAAAAAAGTCTATTAATGGTCTTCAAACATAGGTTACTTATGGTTTGAAAAACACTGTATGAATGTATGTGTAATGATCTGAGGGACTGACGAAGAGCGGAACTGTTCATTCGGCAGTACAACAACACACACTGGCGATGCATGGTAGGGCTTGCAGGTGGCCTGGATACTTACGACAGTGAACCTGAAGATGATCTGGCCTGTCTCTTGCTCTTAAGGGCCCGTAGTTTATCACCTTGTGTGAGGCCGTTTCGCTCCTCTTCATCATTGTACTGTAAAAGAGAGAAAGCTGGTGTGAATAGATATAATCTAGCAGCCGTAGTAGTAATTTATCTCTGTCTGGGGAGAAACTGTTCAAATAAAAAGGAGCAACTGAATGTTTATTTATGCTCATTTACGTGATAAATGAGCTTCATACTTCCATGCATCTTTTACGTTGGCATGGTTGTGAATTCAGTTTATCCACTAGTGGGCAGTGCAGAGTTCACTTTTTTACATTGTGACGTGGTGGCTGCAAATACTCTGGTTTGTTCCTTTCACTGGTTGTGTTTAAGCTACACAACTCAATACTGCCCTAATGAGTTTCAGCAATAGTGCTCCCTTTTCTGCATTACCTAATGGAGAGTTAAGACCTTTGAAAAAAGGACCAAATTGTGCAAGTAGGAGAGACTAAACTGTCCATCTGTCTGAATATCAGTCTCAGAAATCAGTCAGAAATGGGCCTTTAGTATTGAAAACAATATTTTGTACATTTATGTTATCATTACTAGTTTATATTTAATCACTTTTCTCTAGTTTAATAAGTCATTCATTTATTATCATTTACATTATCACTTACTTAAGGAATAAATCCCCAGAATTGGTGTAGTTTGATGTTGGATTTTACTTAAGTTAAGGCAGCCTGCCTGCACAGAACAACCCTCACTCTGAGATAACTATCCTGCCTGCTGATGTCTTGCATCAGAAGGCCACAACGCAGAATAAAGGAAGGAAGTGTGTGAAATGGAATCACACGGATGTAACCAGGCAGGGAGGGATTGTTTTGCATCCAGACTGGCTGACACATGAAGAAGAAAGGCTGAGCCTGAGAGGAACTACGCCCACTATTAAAATACACACCTAGGTGAGTTTTGCACAACATGTACGCACACAATCACAGGAAATGTTGCAGTATAAAAAAGGAGGTCTTTGTAGGACAGGCGAGTCTTCTTGGCTGAACCTTGAAGCACAACACGATGTATTAGAAGCTAGCAGCTAAAGCTAAGATGGCTAAGATGTCTCTGGAGAGACATGAATCATTTGCTTTAACAAAGGATCATTAATTGAAATAATCTAAATCTCTAGTCTTTGTCTCTTTCCCATATTGGATTCAGTAACATTCAACCTTCTGATTTCAGATGGTAACATTTTATGATTATTTTTTATCTTCCTAAAGATCAACTCAAACTCACCAGTTCTATGTCCTCCTTCCTTGAGGCTCTGTTTTTGTTGTTCCCATTAATGGTAATATCATCCACCCCAGACAGGATCCTGGTGACAACCCTCTTGCCATTCTCTTGTTCATTCTGCATCTTCTCCTGGAAAATATCTCCCTCCACCCACAGACTGTTCTGCTTCCTGATCAAAACAATTCAAACCACAGAATAAACACCTTTCATTATGACACATCAAAGCATTAATAATATAATTTCTTCCAGCTCTCCTTTTGTTGAGACACTTTCATAAAATCTTTTTTTAATTGACTAAAAAAAATATTCATACCTGAAATGTTTTTCTTCCAGACATAAGATATGAAATCATTAAATAAAACTGCCTCTTCAGCAAAAACCTACTCTTCAACAAAGTTCTGCTGAGGCCCAATGATGGACCCGGGTCGGCAGATCCGTATCCAAGCAATGGCTTCTGCAGCAGTCAGGCCGTAATGTTTCATCATATAGCAAGCGATCAGGGTGCCAGTTCTCCCCAGGCCCGCTAAAAGAAGAAAAATCCAAAGTAGCTTTTGGTTTGTAGCTGCAATGAACAGAAACCTGAGCACAGTCTATAAAACTAAAAGAGACCCGTACCCTTGCAGTGGACAGCAATGGCTCCCTCTGAATTCTCACAGATGTTTAGAAACTTCCTAACAATCGAGTCATTGGGTGTGCTCCCATCCACAAAGAACAGGTCGTGATGTTCAAAGCCAGAGTCTGTAAAACGTTTGGCATCGTACATCTTTTTGTTGAGTCTGATGATGGTGGTGACGTTATGTTTCCTGAAGTATGGGATGTAGGCCTCAGGAGCATGTAGAGGATACCCTTCAGCAGGAGAAAAGCATTTATGTGAGTTCAGGAGTCAAATGAGATCAGATGGTATTTGTACTGCACTTAAATTACCATTCTCTATTTTGCTTTTTGGATGAGGCCCGCTGAATGCAAGGAACTTTCCTGGAATGATCCAGTTAAAGTCCCCGTTCTCTGCTCTCTCATAGTGCTCATACTCTTCAACATCAAAGTTTGAGAAGTCGAGCCAGCCGTACTGCAGAGCCTAGAGGTCGGCCGAGAGGAACAATATTTTATTAGAACTCTGATAAGAGAAAACAGAAAGAAATGAGTCTGTTCTCCAGCTACATACTTTGTGAACACCACGGAGGCAATCTAAGATGTTCAGATTGTACATGCAGGTTCCAAACGAAGCATCTCTGAAAACACAGACAAACACAGTGATGGAGCTGGTCAGCACAGCGTTATTGAGATTTTTTTTTATATCATTAATGCATTCTTTAGCTGGCATGTCAGCTTTGATTTTAAATCTCCCACATCATTAACATTGCATTTTGTCCTCTACTTTCTCACTACACCCTTTCTTATAAAGTTGAAGTCATTTAAAAAGGTAGGACAAGGATCTTTTCCCCCATTTTTATGCTCTATTGGAATCACATTACTTAAAATGTTGAGCAATTTCTCCAAAACAAGCCCAGAAACAATTTTACAGCCTTACATGGGAAAAAAAAAGACGTGCATTTATTCAAACGCTCATAGAAAAAAGAGGTGAATCCATTTATGAATAAAATATTTGCACTATTTATCCTTCTGCAGTAAACAGAATTCAGGAGGAATTTTAATTGACATCAGGGAAAAGGTACCGGTCTGAACTGTACGTGTGTTCCCCTAAAACAGGAATCCTCCATCACTGATAGCTGATACAACATGAGGAGAAACCTGCTTAAAAATGTTATACAATGCAAAAAGAAAGCCTTGCATTAACGTGTTCAGAGGTAGTGTAGAGGTAGACAATAGCTTGATCGTATATCAAATGCTGGAAAACTTGTAAATATGAGTGTGTGAATAAAGAATAAAGAAAGAAGTGTCACATTCTCTGTTCTCCAAGTCAGCATGGACACTCCATCACATAGTAAAAACAGGCACTGTGGTAAGATGAACCCAAGCTTAACATTTTTTGTGGGGAAAAAGAGGGATAAAAAGTCCATCTAAGCTGTTAGAATCAAGCCCAAATGTAATGCTCTGTGATTGTATAAGGTTGCATGTGAACTACTTCACACTTCTTCTGGTATGGCAGCATAAATACAGAACACTGAGATTTTACAGCAGCCTATACTGGCTTCAGGAATAGTTTATTCAGGGATAATCATGTATTTTTCAATAAGACAAGGCAAACCATATTCAGCCCACATTACAAAGGAGTATCTGCAGAAAAGGTGCTTGCACCAGACTGATGTGCCTGCAGTCTTAACCAGAGAAGATATTAAATTATCAGCTTATTTGCAATCCTTCCATTCATTTACTAATTTTATAGTGTCCAAACTTTTCTAGTTTGGCCTGCAATAAACTGAGTTTATGTGAGAAGTGCTATTATTTAGATTAACTAAACTGTTTTCAGCAATATGCCATCCAAAGCCTTCATTATGCATTTTCACAGATCAAACTGCTATTTAAAGCTGTCCAAAAAAACAGATCACAAACTCTGCAGGTGGATTGTTACCTGAAAGGAATATATGTTGAATTTCTTGACACCAGCAGACTGTAGGCCTCCTCAGGCATCATATCAAGATGCATAACCTACAAAGACAAGTCTTATAAATACTTGCTTGCATTGAATATTAATGCAGTTTAGTATTTTGTAACTACCATAATGTTAGAAACAACACAATCCAAAAAGAAATATGTATGTGATAAAAACATTTCATTAATACTTACTGCATATGAGCCTATCAGGTAGGCAGCATTGGCTTGTTTCTTCTGATCTCCACAGGTATAAAAAATAATCCTCTTTCTTGACAGTGTAATGGACTGCACAGAAACAATAATGACAGCAGGAGATGCCTTGTTTATTTCCCATAGATATATAAAGGATAAGTGATAAGTACAGTTAATCAGTTATTTATCCACCCCTGTCACAAGACACAAAAGGTTATCTGTACTTGTAGTGGTTTGATATCAACCAGTCATAAAAAAGACATGCAACTGTGGTTATATCTGTTGAGTTATAGCACAGGGTAAGGGTTGCCTTATGTGTGAGGTGTGCTACATGCATAGATTTATTATAAGAGCTAAGAATAAGACTGAACGATCACCATTTAAAACGGTAATATACACAATTAGAGCTTAGAGAAGATGAATCATCAGTCTACTGATGCCCACATCTGTATGTCTTCAAGATCAAAATCATGTTATAAATAAAAAAAAACTGTGCAAATAGAAACAAGTTTAAAAGCAGAAAATATTAGAAACTTAAACTTAGCAGTGAAACAACTACCTGCAAAATACCATAGAACCTATTTCATTTGCTCTACCTAAGGCGAGTATAAATAAATATTGACTGATCTGTGTTTGTCTTCTGATTCTTCTTGCAGATATTGCAATTAATAGTAGCCGACTTTTACCTTGAGTTTCTTTGTTAACTTGCAACAGAAGCGATAAAACATGGCCAGGTTAAGGGGACCAAAGTCTGCATAAAAACTGGGAGAGGGAGAAACAAAGGGAAAGAGAAAGAGCTTGTCAGAATTGCTATTTATGCAGCCAGCTTTCATCTCTGGGGAAGTTTCACTAGATATAATCAGCTACCTCAGGCTGACACACCAAAAACACCGACTGGAGTAAAGACTATATATGGAAATGTTTGAAGCTTGAGTTGGTCGATCAGAATCAGAACAGCAGAAAAAGCTGCAAGAATGTTTGTCTTTTTAAAGCCAGGAGGGCACAACTCTGGAAAGAAAACTTGTACTGTCCTCTTTGATGGTAAATTGAGCTGCAGCCTGAATTTGTGGTCTCCTAACAGGCTCTGAAAGTCTTGAAAAGCTGCAGGGACATGGTTTTGTAGATATTTGGAGTTCTTTTCACACGGTTTCACACTTGTGGCGATGAGTTGAGCATTAAAATAAACTGAAATATATGGAAACCCATCACAAAAGCACCAAAGCGTATAATGTGCATCTTTTATGGGGCATTTACACAGGATACTCCAGGTTACTGTCTGAGTAGGCAGAAATTTCTGCAATATTTATGTCAGATTGGGCTCAAACTAGATATGTCAAATATTATTGTAATACTGATATTATCTGATGATATCGCCATCAGGATGTTATACTGGAAAATCAAGTATTGGTTTTTCATTTATGTATAAATGTACATATTGTATATCAAACTCTTTTCCAGTTTTCCAGATGCATAAGTTTGTTTGGCACAACTTGCAACATATTCTGTATGCAGTATGAATTGAGGAGGCTGAGGCTGGGATAAAACCACTGTAAACCCATTTCAAAGGACTTTTAATGTATTTGAACAAATAAAATATAAGGGAGAAGGAATAGAAATCATAAATTAGTTCCACTCCATTTTCCAAATGATTCAAAAAGTGTTATTGATTTGGATTTGTTCCCACGCTTGTGCCGTTTTAGCATTTTCTTGGTCTCAGCTTTGGATTGAACGTCTAAATACAGTTAAATAAGTTGTGCTGAGAGCACAAGTCCTCACAAGCAAGAGTATATTTACAGCAACTTTGATATTAAATAAACACAAAAAAAGGATATTTAACCATAATCAAATAAATTATT
>JBAMIG010000012.1:8041129-8078890 GCA_037177335.1 Kiunga ballochi
ACACACACACACACACACACACAAACAAATTTAGAAAAACTATTTTATTTGACCTCACTGAAAACTCAATGGATGCACATAAATGACTTTGCTATACATTTATGATCTTTTGTTTATCACTGAAGTCCAGCGTTTGCTGAACTCCTGCGAGCTGAAGGAGCCAACTGATGGGCATGTGATCCAGTCGGTTCATGTCGAAATGCCAAAAATGAACTTTAGAGCCTGCGTAGAGGAGAGAATGTGTGAAAAAAATATGTATAATGCAACTAGGAAGATTGAGAGAATCATATACCCAAAGGAGAATTTACCAGGTCCTGCAATGATGGCTCCACCTTGCTGATGCAAGTCACCCTGGAAGTCAAACAGAGGACTTGTCATAGCCCTCCATATGCTCTTCAATTGGCCCATAAATAAACCAGATTTCACATGGGGACTGGGGGTTGCTGAATACACAAGTAAACACACAGATGAAAAATCTGATTAATTACTGTGTACCTAAGAAAAGGTTGTTTTTACTGCAACAGTTTTTTGTCTCATAGTAAAATATTACCACTATCTGTGAATATCTCTTCTCGTTTCATCCCAAGCTTTTGGTAAATGCACCTTTCTGGGTCCACATACATTTCATAGGGATACCCTGTCAGCAAGCAGAAGGGCTGGAGAGGTAAAGAAATAGAGGCATATTATATGTTTCTGTATATTTGAAATAAATAAAAAAAAACATCAGTTCAAGTTTATATAAGTGATATAGTCTCTTGACTTGCTGTAAACACTGTTAAACTCACAAAAAGCATCAAAATCTCTATACAACTGTATAAAAAAGTATAAGAAACAATCAGATTTTGAATAAAAATGTGTAGTTATATATTATTTTGACACAGATGATTTGGATTTTACATCAGAAGGAGCACATATTTCAGAAACGTAATTACCTCTATATGGTGATGAGCAGACTGACCAATCACAACCAGTCTAATTCCAGCACCCTAAAAAAATCAGATATCTAGTTTGAATTTTTTTTATTAATCACAAACTATTCTAACCTACTAACATAAACAGAATCAAAAATCTGATTTTCAGGTATGAACCTGTGACTGCCCCTGAGGGCATTCATGATGAGCTGTTCCTGCCAGGACTTACCTCCAATGCGTCTCTGGGTACTTTGCTCAAATCATCAACATACTCTTTGCAGCTGTAGCACAAGAAATTCTGCAGCATGAAAGATCACGCGATGTATTGGTTAGAACTCACATTTATACCTGCATATTTATATCTTTGTGTTTAAATATGTGTTCCTCCATTTTCACTATAATTCTGTGGACATTCAGTCAGCTTGGCTTATTGGCTCACCTGATGCCTCACTTCAATCTACCAAACTATGCTTTTTATAAATACCAAATGCATTTTTCAGCAAAATAGCTTTACAATAATCAGAAAGGAGGGGGAAAGAAAGCGAATAGTGATTTTCCCTACCCGCACGAATATTATAACCGACTTCCTGTCTTGATACAAGCTCTTGAATGGGATGGAAACTCCATGCCGGTCATAAATTAAGCAGTTTTCGGTTTCTTTGAGATCATTAATGACAGATAGGGCTTCTGTTTCCGAACCCTGTTGAGTTACTTGTCGAGTTATTGGTGAAACTACTTCAGCCATTTTTCCTCTGAGCCTTCCCATTGAGCAGCGCTATTTTGGGAGTAGCCCGTTCAAGCTGGAGGAGTTGCTTTGCTGGATATTCACGCCCATCGGCTCCACGCGACTCTTTTCGCTTGTGTGAAAGAGAAAGAAAACAATGACAAAGTGTGAAGAGAAAGAAAGCAAAGTAAATCAGTATATGGTTGTTAATTGTCCTAGCAAATAGAAATATTAACATTTGACCTTTAATTATTTTTTGTTGCAGGAATTGCGCATGCGCAGCATCGCCAAACGTTTTATTCACTGGGAACTATTGTAAAACTATTCTAATTGTATTTAGTTCAATTTTGCCTAAACCATCTACTAAATTATGTTTTCTTTTGAGAAAATAATTTGAAAAAGTTTTAGCTTGTTCCAAAATCTTCCCATACAATTATATTTTTACAGAATTAATGTTTCACAAAAATCACTCATATCATCATCTTTATTTTTTAGACTTAACAAAGCATACAAAGAGAGGATGATCATTTTGGACTTTTGTCATAATATTTATTTATGAAACAAACATAGACCTAAAAAAAATATTATTATAATTATCTGATAGAAAAATACAGCAGTTTCTTTTCTGCCGGATATTTTATTTCATCATGTTCTTTGTAAGCTATTTGCTAAGAGGTCTGAGCAGCAAGTGTAACACCTGGACTAGAATACATGCACTTTGTAAGTTTTTTAGTTGTGCTGAAATATGTAAGGCTGTGACAGAAATGTTTTCTGGATGGGAGTAAATGTTGCTCTAAAATGTGCTTTTTTGCATTGAGGAAGCCTGCACAGATCAGAAGGCTGCCAATAGGATTTATTGCACCCCCCACCCCCCTTCTTATTTCACTTGTATTGCACCATTTAGCTAAGTAAGAAAAGGGCCACTGCAATGATTTCCAGTAGAGAATCAATGTCAATTTAGGACCTGAAAATCACAAGCACCCAGTTTCAACCTTTAGTTGTCTCTTTAGCTCACAGAGAAACCTCCTGATTCTCTGTAACTTCTGGTGGTGTCTTTTCAGTGTCTTTTAAATGCAATATTAAGTAACATTCTTCCAAAATTGTTCCATAATTTAAACACCAATGTTGCATGAATCGTTGACTTGTAATATATCTCAGAGACTGCCTTTCCTAAAGGCTAATTTTTTTAAATAAAATCCAGTCATGTTTTGATCTGTTGCCAGTCAGCACAGTGGATTGCCAAATGCTCTCCCAGTTTTTTTTACATTATGTGTAAATGACTTTTTATTATCAGCCCTTCCTTTTCAGTTTCAGCTTTTGTTATGCGATTTACGTTCCATTACGTTCCACATTCTGTTTTTATCTACATTTTATAATGTATCTAAACCTGTGGAATACTTATTGAGCAAGAAGGCATAGTTTAATTAGAGTACATTTATGTCAATGTACGCACCGAGCCTATGGTTGGAGCAAGAAGTTATAATAGGCCTTCTTTAATTTTTTTCTTTACTTGACATGTTTAAATTGCCTTCAAGAATTACGAATCGCCCTCGTCGGCTTCCTTACCGCTACCCTCTCGGAGCGGAAGTGTTGTCCTCCAGAGCACCAGCAGAGACTGAGCTAGAGCTGCCAGTATTTGGATAAACACCACGGCAGTTCCCTTACAGTGTTTTTTCCGTCTGTGTGTCTACTGCTGTGACTCTTCTGCTCCCGTCTTGGCCGTGTTACATTGCATTATTATGCGAGCACCGTCCGGAGTGAGGGAGCACCGTGTGAAGTGGTGAGAGCTGGTTCTTGTTGGGAGCTATGTTAGCTAACTTAGCATTTGATGATGGAGCTGACTGGCCTGTCAGAATCCTGCTAGCTTGTGTCCTTTTCTTTAAATAAGAAGGAAACTTAGAGTAAATCCCATTCATAAATCAACAAAAGGTTTAAGGGAAAACACGCGACACATTTAAACTGCTTTTTGTGTCTGTGTGCTGGACAAATGACCACCTGTTCACTGTTTACATCTTTGTGTTTTCATTCGGCAGCCACCAGACTAAGCATCGTTGCTGAAAGAAGCTACATTAAATTACACAACACACATGTGCTAATTGGAATTTTATAATAGAGATAGATAACCGTTTACAACAATTGACAAGTATTATATTGATTTAGTTTTCATAAAACAAATGGTCAGTCCAGTGCTTTTCACAGTGGATGAGCTGATGATGATGTTACCACTTATGATGGAGTTGATGAAGACTTATGCTGTGAACCTAAGTAACTTTAATAACAGATGAAAGTGAGGAAATTAAGAAAGCAGTGTTTTACTCTAGATATATTTTGATTTTTATCTGACACACAATAGGCTTAATTTATTAACCTGACCTTTGGGCATTTCCTCCCTGTCCGTAGATTGTTTATAATATGATGGTTGCAGTGATTTTGGTTCGCCTTATACTGTGTAATTAAACTGGACCAATGTATCTACATCTATGCTGACTTATTAAGAATATTTGTTTTTTTAAAAAAAAAAAACTAAAAAGGATGGAGAATTTGTATGTGCATTTATTTTATTTATTTATTTTTTTACTCCTCGCTGCATTTAACATTTTTCACTTTGGTCACTTGAATAAAGCTAAATTTTGAGTCTCAGAGTATTAGTGTTGTAAAGGCTCAAAACTTATTAAAGTGAATGTCTTTAAGTTCGCTGCTATTCATGGAAAATGCCATATTTTGTTACCCAGATGCTGGGGTCTCCAACTCGGGACCATCCTGCAGGTTTTAGTGATTTCCCGCTGCAACACACCTGACCAAAATCTGATTAAAAAGCAGGTACAGAAGATGACAAAAAGTTGCTGTAGAACTTTTTCTATTTTAATCAGGTGGGTTGCACCAGGGAAATGCTAAAACCTACAGGATGGTAGCACTCACGAAGGAGAAAAGACTCATTATGTTGCCCTTCCCATAATAATGCACAGAATCACCCTAAAGTTGAGATGTTATCAGTGGTCTGCGTCACTCCCTATCACTCTGAAGTAGGGCAAGCCCAAATTTTTATATGAAGCCATTAAATGTTTCTACTGCTATTAAAATGGTAAAAAAAAAGAAACATTTTCACTTAAGCAACATGGTGAAAGAGGAATATTTAAATAAAACTACAATCCTACAGAGCTGGAAAAGTTTAGTTATTATGAAATCTTGTTAAATGTTGTTGAAAGTAAGAGAGGAAAAATAAGTTAAAAACCAATTTATTTATTTTTTTACACATAAAAATTCAATAGAAAAAAAAAATTAGCTCCAAAATGATTTTTCTTTAGATTAAGTTTGTTCTCTTTTGTGTACATTGTGTGCAGTATCAGTTATTATTGTATAACTTTTTGTGTAAAAGTGATATTATATAGTCCAAATAAAATTTAATTTATGCCTTTTCTTCTAGAGTTTCCTTGAATCATCTATATGGGCCATCTTCTCTCGAAAAATGGTTTACGCCTGAAGAAGAAGACACGCAAGTTGCATCACAGGAAGAAGAAGAAGAGGAACTGTTTTTTGCAGGGGCCTTGCATGCTCTGCTTCATTGTCCACAGCAACAGCAGTGGTTTCGACGACGACAGTGACCACCTGGAGGCCGGTGTCAACGGCTACCGTCACAACAGCATCACTGGAATCAGTGTCCCGGGCGTAGGTGAAGTTGGGATCGGAGCGGCAGCTGCCTCAAAGCTTGCAGAGCGCTACGCATCACTAGCGTCTCCTGAAGACGGCTCCAGGTTTCTGCTGTCACAGAGGGAGCTAGCTATCTGGGAGGGTCAGGGTAGGAGCATTTTGTCTGCTGTATCTGCAAAACTGATCCCACCACCGGTGCTCTTCAGAACATCTGGTGTGTCTGTGACCGTGCCCATACCTGTGCCTGTGCCCGGCTGCACCAGCGACTACCCTGAGATGGTAGGCACCAACACTGCTAAACACTGTAACTGGTACTGATGCAACATGAGTATTTCTAGACCTAAACTGTTGTGGTTGTAAATGAACATAAATATTTTGAGTGAGGATTCAGCTTTTTAAGTAATACTTGATTTCCAAATTTAGATTAAGTGCAATTTCAGTATTATCTTGATGCAAAAGAGGCACTGAGATGGTAAAATAGCACAAAATAAAAAGGAAAAGCAGTAGTGTATATCAGCTCAGTAAGATTAAGAAGTCCCAAACATTTTAAAGCTTAAAAATACACATGGTGTGCTTTTGTGATCTCAAGATGCAACAACACAATAGCAGCTATTATATATATTATATATTATATATAACTTGTTTGTAACACTAAGCACCCAGCCAGTCTCATGTCCCCCACTTTGACTGCGACCCAACTCCAATATATGTTGATTCAATAAGGGTGAGGGACATTCATTACCAGCTAAAGACTTGGTTTTGTGTTGGGAGTTTGGGATCTTTCCATACTGTAATTGCATCTGACATCTTAAACGTTAAAACCGCTGTGACATGTCTGGGAAAAAAAAAAGACTGGTTTTGCTTGGCTGATCTGGGTTTGTGTCTGACTGCAGGTGTGTAAGAGGAAGTGCTCAGAGGTGCAGAGGTGCACCCCTTGCAAGCAGCCACGCTGTGCCTTTGCTGCTCCTGACGGAGGGCTGGAGCATGCAGGAGAGGGAGGAGGAGGAGGAGAGTCGGCCTCAAACTCTGAAACTGATCGCTGCCACCTTGCTCTCTGCCCAGTCCCCTCCTCTTCCTCTTCTGCTTCCCCTTCATCATCACCTGCTGATGGCTGCTGTGGGTTGGGTGTCCATGGTGATTCACCCCACAGTTCAGGCTCCTCCCCCTGCTGCCTGCATCATTATGATGATTGCCAGACAAGAAGTTCTGATGCTGCTGATCACTTAAGTATTAACCACCTGCCTTCCTCCATCCTTCTTAAGGTAAGAAGAGCTTTTGTACGTCATTCATGCTAAAATATTAAGACAGACACTGATAGGAAACTTAGCTGTATGTTTTAGTTTGAATTTCAAATGAGAATAAATAGTTGATGAATTTCTAAAGATGTTGATTGCTTGTCTTGCCGTTCTTCATAGGTGCTGTCCCACTTGACGGTGAAGGAGCGCTGTCTTTGTGCCTCTCTGGTTTGTAAGTACTGGAGGGACCTCTGCTTGGATTTCCAATTCTGGAAGCAAATCGACCTCAGTGGCCTACAACAAGTAAGAGACTCAGTGTCTCAAGACGTTAATCTTTCTTTTTCTCTTTCTATTTTCTTTTAAATAATCTTTAACATTTCCCATTATGATGTTTTAAAGCTGTAATAAAACATTTGCATGTAACTTTTTCTCTATTTGTGTTATTTGTTGCTCAGGTCAACGATGATCTCCTCATGAAAATAGCTTCCCGGAGACAGAATGTGACAGAAATTAACATCTCGGATTGCAGAGGGGTTCATGATTATGGCGTGTCCTCTCTGGCCTCTCACTGTCCCGGCCTGCAGAAGTACACAGCCTACCGGTGCAAGCAGCTGTGTGACATCTCGCTGTCTGCTTTGGCGACACACTGCCCTCTCCTGGTCAAAGTGCATGTGGGCAATCAAGACAAACTCACAGACATGCCATTAAAAAAGGTAGGCTTTTAAACGGGAGTGCAGATACAGGAAATCTTTCGACTTTAAGAGCAAGATCATAAAAGTGAAGGCATACTTTAGTGAAATAAAAACGATGTAACATTTGAATAATTTCAACATTTATTTCCTCAGCTGGGAGAAAACTGCAGTGAGCTGAGGGACGTCCATTTAGGTCAGTGCTACGGTATCACAGATGAAGGCATGATCGCCTTGGCGAGAGGATGTCCGAAGCTACAGAGACTCTACTTGCAAGAGAATAAAATGGTCAGTTCTACAGTTGTTTTCTCTTTTTCTCACATTTACTTCTCTTTTACAGCTTTTCCCAGTGTCTGCTCTTTGCTTTCTCTTTTCCCACATGCTCCCTATAAGTACATGGGTGTTTATAAGTCATTTATCAGCTTAAAAGTAAATGAAATGAACAGTTAGCTTTAGGTGGGAGATTAATATTGCTGCTGATAACATTCCAGTAGAACCACACTGAGTTTAGTTATGAGAGGGTGTTTTCATTTTGGTTTTCTTACTATTGGACAGAGAAAAATAAGCATAGTTTATATGAGAATGATTATGTTGGCACTTTGGTGGACTCACGTGTTGTTATAAAGCTCCAGCTGCTGAGGTAAAAAGAAAACAGATTGTGTGAAATTGGTTGTAATAGCAATCTCTTTGAGTGTGGTGCTTTTAGATTCATAATGCATCAGCATGGAAGAGTTAATTTTGCTTTTGTGTTCGTTTACACTTGGTTATGAAATGGTACTGCTGACCTTAATCATACACAAAGGGGTTAAACATCTTATAATCCGAGGATCTGTTTCTCAGGAGATCCGCTGCTGTTTAACTGTCTAAAAGGACTGAAGCCAGATGTGAAAATGAAGCAAAAAGAAAAAGGTTGAACTCCAGCAGAATGATTGTGCAGGCTGAGCTCTTGTTCGATACATGAACTGATCCAGTAAACCACACTGAAATGGGCCTTTTTGGTTTTTAGTGTACTATAAATTGCCGTGTCATGGGACGGCAATGAAAGGCTCTTAAAGCTACATTGTTAAGTCTCCTCTTCTCTCCTGGCTTTTGTGGAATATTCCTGTGTTTATCTGTCCTAATCAATGGCAGATGAGGATGAGTCTTTTAACCACTTTGATCTTCTTTTCTCTGAAATGGAATAAATACATCATTTTAGGATGTTTCCGGGTGGTCTTCACCCCCCTCGCTTTTTGTGCACACCCACATACATTTTTCTTTCTCTCTCCTCTTTCATGCTGTGGTTTTGGGTTATTTCCATGCTGAAGGGTTTGTTCTTACTCTTATCAAACACTGCAGAAGTTTAGATGGATTTTAAAGGAATAAACTTGTGTAATTGTAAAGAATATGTGTGAACTTTATCTGCATTAACAGCTTTAGTCGTTTTGTTTTGGGTAATTGATCAAACATAAAGCAGCGCTTTCCTCAGGAATGAATGTGGATGTCTTTTTTGTTTTTAATCAGGTGATATTTCTTAAAAGATTTGGTAAAAATAATTGTAAAAAAGACCGTGTAAATGGGGACATTAGTCTCTCTGCAAAAGGGATAAACAAAGATTGCGATCTGGTAAAGTGAAAATGAGCATACCTCCATACTAACCAGAAGGTTTGGTTGCAGCTGACGCACCGATGTGTGCTCCTCCACTGCTTGTTAGCCCGGGGCCAAATCAGCCTAGGGCTGTGGATAACCCTCGGCTAAGAGCGTTGTGTGAAAAGTAGGTGACTGGTGTTTCTGCCCATATTTTTTGACATCCACCCTGCTTTCTTTACTGGGATTCATCCACTATTTATACCAGAGTTGGCTTTATTGCACCAGTTGCCTTTTAAAGCTGATCGTCATCTTATGAAGTTTTTATTTATTTATATTCTCTTGTTGCTCAACACCTTGGAAGGGCAGATACTCTGAGAATAGCAAATCCCCCTTTTCCTCATCTCACTTTAACGCACCATTGGGGGTAGAGGCAACCTTGAAAGTTCAGATGCAAGTTCTATCCGTTCCCTAAAGACCATCTTTTGCATGAGCGGGGGAGAAGTTGGACAAACCTCTTGTCACCCATCTCCATTTTACAAACTTTGCTGCAGTGCTTGTCTGAATCAAACATGTTACCATTTTGGAAACATTTCTGCTGTGGAAGCATTTTTTTTCTTCTCTCTTCTGGTCTTTTCAAGATGTTATCTGCCGTCCTGTCTTGTTAAAATCAAAGAGTGTGAGCTTAATTTTCCTGCAGTCTGATAGGAACATTTCTACAGGCTCATCTCAAAGACGCTGTCTCGGTCTCTGTCTCAAGCTTCTGCCTGTGATTATTTACAGTTTTAATTAGTCTAAAACGCGGAAATGTAAGTGGAATTAGAGATGACCTAACATTGATTACCATGTGCCCCCAATTTCGGTGTAATTACCACTCTGTGGTGCAGTCGGGGGTTTTCTCTAGTGCTTTTTGCTAGCTTTCTTTTTCTGGGCATATGAAATGTAAAGGAATGCTTTTGAATGGTGAATAATATGAAGGATGAACTGTCATATGAAGTATGTTTCTTGGCTACAGGTTGATGAGTGAGGCCTCGTTTTCTGCTCTTAACTGTCTGTCTAATGTGTCAGTAATGTGGTTTTTCCTGGCGGTGGGAATGATAGCAATGTTCCACGCTTTCCATCAGATGTGATCACAGATTACATTTTATTTTGGCATTAGCTGATGTAATTAGTTAAGTTAAAGGGAGAGCAAAGACAAAGTAAGAGATAATGATAGCTGTCGGGTATTATGGGATCAACCCTTTGACATGAAGCAACACACACATACCAATAAATCTAATTAAAATACGGGAAGTGACTCGGCACGGGAGCAAGGGGATTGAAAAACTGCCTCACTGTAATCTTTTATGGACGTTTTGTTTATGTAATTAGTAATAATAGTGATAATTAGAAACACACACAGACATATGCACACACACACACCCCTATATGTATACACATATATATATATATATATATATATATATATATATATATATTTTTTTTTTTTTTTCTTGCTCCTCAGTCTCACTGCCTCAGTTTCAAAATAAAGCGGCTGCAACTGCTTGTCCACTTGGTTCATTTTTGCCATTTTCCCTTTAAATTACGTTCTCTTTTTTTGTTGGTATTGCACCGACGTCTTTAACGTAATGAAGTACGCTCCTGTTCCAAATGCATAAAGTGTGTATTTGGGTCCTTCCATACGTTGAAGTTTTTGCATGGTACACACACACAATGCATTGTCAATCTCCCCGATCCCGTCTGTCTCCTCTAACAGCCTTTTAGACCTTTTCCAGGATGTTGAATGTCAGATTTTGCATGATGTATTTAGTCAGTTTAACTGCTAATGGCACTGGATTATGTCTGCCCAAGTGAGCAAAAGCTCCCGAGTTTCCATTCCTTCATGTTGTCAAGAAGTCTCTTTTCATTTTTCCTTTTTTTCCTTTCACTCCCTTGGTCTGTCTTTGTCTTTGTTGATTTTGGAAGTAGCTATGTCTTTAAGGTGAAGCTGAAATTTATGGTACTGAACTCTGGAGAGTTGTGGGTATTTATTTTTTTTTTTGCTATAAGGGGTGCTTTTAAAAAAAGTTTTCTCTTTACCTTTATTCTCTTAAAAAAAAAAGCAAGGTTTTAGCCCTATGTCTTATGTCTTTTTAGCCCTATGTCTGCCTAAAAAACTAATTCTGAATATATGAAATATTTAAACATGGTTAAGAAACTAAAGTTAGGAGATTTGATTTGTTAATTGTAAGCTTAACATTATTATGACATCAATAAGATGTTACATTACACTGTAGATCAAAATAAAGTTTTGCAAAAAAAAACTAACACTTTTTAACTTAATGAGCATAATGGGAATAAAAAACACCTTTTTGTGAAGTTTTTTTTCTTGTGAATATTTTTGCATCAGATTCCTTTTCCTGCTTTACTGTAGAAACTAAGCTTGCGGTCATAAACCTGCCAATCATTATCTACCCAGTTCATTTTTCTCTTTAATTGCAAAATTTTCTGGCGTTTATTTGTGCGAACCATTTCCAAGTTTCTGAATCTGGTTAGCAGCCATTTAACTTCTTACAGCCAACTGTAGCTAAGCCTGTACCACAAACTTCTGACAACACTCTGCAGTCAAGTTTTCTTGCTTCAAATGGGCGAATGGAAATTTGTCTAATTTGCAGTTTTATTTGCAACTTTTCACAAGTCATGTCAAATCCATCCCTTCCTTCAGGAAGGATCAGAAACTCCACAGGGAGGTCTTCAAGCATCCGTCTGATATTTAAGCATTTCTTTTTTTTTTTAGCAACGTTTGCTCTGGTCAATTAAAACAATTCATTTGAGTTTTTTAAATGATTTCTTTAGTTAATAGAAACGATTCCTAACCTATCAATCTTAAAAGTAGCCTAAAGAATGATTAAATAAATACATTCCCAGGATGTTACTGAATGAAAGAGTTTTGTTGCTGCTTACATTGTCAGTAGGTTGTCTATGTTAACACCACATTCCTGTCTTCATCACCCTCCTCTTCATTTCTATTGAAGTGCCTCTGCATTGATCTATGGCCCCAAAAAGCTTCTGTCTGCATGTTTGTGTGGTTGAACTGCTTGCTGTTCAGCCTTTTCCTGAACAGTAATCAGATGCATTAATGAGCACTGACTTCAACCAGGACTGCTGGCTGCGCTCAGGCACAGTTTTTGTCAATATGTTCTCTGTGCCGTCTGCCCAAGAACAAAAGATGTTTTTAAAAGGAGAGGAAGAAAAGAAAGAAAGCGAAAACACTTTGGGAAATGTGCGTCTGGAAAGTGTATGTACCTCCAAAGAGAGATCTCACCTTGCTACAGTGTTTTTCTTTTCAGTGTTACTCACCCTGTGAAAAAAATCAGCATCAGCGCTTTTTTTTTTCTTTCTTCACAGAGTCTATCAATACCACAGCTTAAATTACTTTTAAAAAGAAAAAAAGAAGGGGAAAAATATTGAGGCGCTGCAGAATGCTTTTAGAGTTCCTGACTAGCTCTGTTAAAATTATTAACCTTGTGGAAGAAAAACAAAGTCAGTTCAATAGCAGACGTAAAAACGTAGAGGTGGAGCGGCCGCCGACACATCTGACTTTAAATGGCTGGATATTAAAAATGCCAACAGTTATGGCGAGGTGAAAGGGAGTGCTGCTCAAGTATTCAGGAAGGCTGCTGGTAATATTTTTAAAAAATCTCCAAGGAAATTATTTAAGCTTCATTTTATCTCTTTGTGTACTTTTTCAACATTCATTAATTTTTCCAAAGAACTAAATTCATGCTGGATCTGACCGGTCTCAGTTGGCATGTTTCACCTCCACCAGCAGAGGGCGCAGTAGGACTGCAGAAAGGCAGGAATAACAGGCCAGAATGAGAGAAACAACCAGGCAGATTAGAGTTCCTCTCATACAGTGACTACTCACCAAAGCTCTCAAATAGTTCATAAAGACTTCAGTAAATGAATGAATACATGAGTGACCCTCTCTCGCTCTACTTTAACAGTTTTTTTTCCCTCTCTGGTTTATATGTATCAGCTTTTAGACAGGAAACTTCATGTAAATTTAAACGAGCCGTGCTTTAAAAACCTGCTGACATAAAGATACATTCCTGCACAAATATCAACAAGTTCTTCCTGTTTGCACTTTTCATGTCCCATCTAAGAACTTAAATCCTATTAAAATGAAAATGTGCGTTGTCTCACCTGTAAATCGAAACTCTGAATAGCCTTTGCAACGGTAATGCATAATCTCTTAGTGCTGGAGATATTGTAGCGGCACTCATCTCCATTACATTATCAAGCATTTGCCTGCAGCGATGAGAGTGCAAGAAAAGCTCTGAGGAATGTTAATGTGAGCATTACTTCCATATCTATGCTTTCTCACACGCTTGGCCTGGCTGACTGCAGGAAGACACAGAAGCCAGAGATGATGGGTGACGCTGACATTAAACCTGGATTTCAGGTTTTGCTAATCATACACTGCCTGTAAGAGAGCATTTCAATGTAGTTGATTCTTAATAGCTGACGCTGTTAGAAATCTGGAGGAATAATGATGTCAAGTTTAAAATGCTAAAATACAGGGATCTACTGGTTTGTCGTTGTCCCTGTGCCGGGTTCGGTCTGAGTTTTTCTTATTTCACTGCCGCCTGCAGCCCTGCATGCTCAAGATGAGAGAACTGATTCAAAGATAAAGTTCAATATGACGGTGTGCTTAGCTAAGCAACTGATTGTTTTTCTGAAATGTTGTATCTAAGTAGTTATTTGGGCTAATGTGGATTAGTTTTCTCTGGGGTCCCTAAAAACGAGCTGAAATTTTTCTCATTTTAATTCCTGTATTATGTCATCAGATGTTACAAAGAGCTTTGGAAGGGGGAAAAAAAGAAAACAAATTAATTCTAAAACAAAATGACACTAAAAAAAACCCCTCAAATTAATTACAAGGCATCATCAGACGACGAAGATCCACCAAGTTCATTCATTCGTTTCTGTACTACTTTGTCCAGTTTGGGGGTCGCGGTGGAAGCTGGAGCGTATCCCAGCAGGCAAGAGGTCCTGAATAGATCATCCAGGCCAACACAGAGAGACAAAGAAGACTAAGTTAAAAGGCTGAAAATATTTGAGTTGTTTTTGTTCTTGTGCACAAAACTAACTGTGGAAATAACTTTATTAGCTCAACTACATGTGGACAGAAACCCTGTCTGTGAACACAAGTCTGAGCTGCTTCAGGAAATCCACATTAGGACTGAACTAACTGTTCTCTGGATCTAATGATAAGGAATGTTAGATTCTCTGATGAGAAATCAATAACTCTGAAAGGAAAGGGTTATTGTATTTACTTGTTATCAAAGCATAGCTCAAAAGTCAATGTGTGTGATGGTGATGATGGTGTGGGTGTGTATTTATGCATATGGCGCGGTGCTGCCAGCTTATTTGTATCAGTTACAGAGAAAACCTGTCAAGCCACATCAGCCTGGCTCTGCAGGAACATTTACATGACTCAGCTTGCTTTTATTCCAAAACTGCCACTGTGAGCCTTTTGGGAGGATTGTGAAGCGCAAAACTAAAATCCTATATTACTTAGAAACACTAAAGCAAAGTTTTTATTAAACTTATTGAGTATCTTTTTTCAGAGAAATAGTATATTTTATTCATTCCAGGGGGAAATTGCTGAGGTGATGCGACAGAGTGATAAACATCCTGCTTATTGATTTATTTTGGTCAATTATCATATACAAGAGAAGAATATGTTTATGCACAAATGAATGATAAAGCATTTTTACATTTCATTAACTGTTTTTCTAAAAATGATGGATTTCCAGTTAAACACAATGTGACGGCTTCATGTAAGTAACTGCAAATTGTTCCCAAAATATAATGCAAATAAGCTGCAGACCAGACAGAAATGAATCATAATCAGTGGATAAAATCATGTTTTGTTGCAGTTTGATTGTTAAAATAGTGTAATAGGGCCTAAGGTTTTACCACATGTGAGTTTTTAAAGCAGCAATTGTGATGACTGTAATTTGCATTGTGGTGATTCACTTTTCGCCTGCAACAATTTGTGCATAATTTTTCTCACATAAAAAGAACAATTAAGACTTTTTGAATATCAGGCAAACTAAAAAAGTTGTTTTAGAGGGTTAGCATGAGGCTGTAACGTGGCCAAAGTTTAAATAGCTTTGGTTTAGGGGCCTTGTGTTCATCCAGCTCCAGACAGCAGCAGCCTCTGACACCCAGCCAGAGATGTCACTGTGATTCATGGCCCTATACGACACCTTGCTCATGCCTCTGCTCTTCTTAATCTCTTTGCACTCTCTCTTCTCCCCTATTTTCTTTCTCACTGGTGATGAGTTTTCCTTTTGTTTGAGAAGGGCAGAAATGATGTCATCATTTAAAGCGTGAGCCTGAAGTCAGCACAGAGGCCTTGCCTTTTGCGCAGCATATCAGTTTGTATGCAACATGATGAATGGCGCTCCTTCCAGATTTGCTTCTGTCCTGTTTTATGCTGAAAAAACATTGTGTGGAGAAGAAAAGACTGTGAGAAATCATTGCCTGCCTTTGTCAGCTTTTTTTCTTCCTCTGCTCTCTCCTCATGACACCGCTGCTTACCACATCCCTCTTAAATAAGCCATATTCTCCCTGTTGATCCTCCCCGCTGTTGGCCTCTCTTCATGCTGGCTTGTAATTGAGAGACCAACCCTGATTTACTCAATTCATTAGTAATGATTGATAAGAGGCAGAAAGGTTCATAACAGTAAGTTTGTCTATAGATACACATACCCTTCCACCAAACATCCCGCTCTGTCACCCTTTCCCATGATGAATTTGGGGTTAGTGATAGCAGCAGCAGTTCAATACTTGGGGTAATGAATGTGTTTAATAAGCTACGTGGGTCGATGGGCTTAATGAAGGTGTGACAGAGGATGGACCAGGAGAATGCAGCTTTAACAAGACTCCAACCAGCATCTGGGGTTAACAAGGTCATGCTATAATACGGGTTCTCTTACCTTTTATAGTTTCTGTTTGCTTCTCTGTGTCGCCCCCTCAGTTCAGTACATTTGTTTTTCTCTTTTTTTCCCCACTACTTTCCATCAAAGATCAGTTTTTCGTATATATATTATTACGTATAAGTGCTTTCTTTGAGTGATGAGGCAGTTTGACTCATAAACCTTTTTAAAACAGGGTTTCATTCATGTCATTGTGTTTGCTGTATAGGACTTCATACTGTGTCTATTTAGAGTGCTTTTGTTCCTGAAATCTCTATCGAGTTTATTCTGAGCAGTTCTGCAACGTAAGGAGACTGTTGGTGTCTTTCACGGACCGTGGCTGCTTTAATTTTGCATATGGTATTGAAGCTGTTACTTGTCATTGTCTGCCTTGAATTTAGGCAATAAAGTCATTTTCCTGGCGTCTGACTGAGGCAGTTGTTGTTTCTAGAGGCAGAGTTTTTTTTCTGTCTGAAGTTGGTTTTTCTGTTGTTGAGGAAAGTACATCGGCCACTGCTTCCACCGTAGAACCACTTCAGTGTAAAAGATGTCACATAAAGCCTCTTGTCAGCTTCAGTTTTTTGATATTTGTCACCTTTTCAAGGGCAACCAGGCTTAGTAATGCTGGCTAAAATGCTCTCGAGTAGTATTTTCTATCCTCTCTGGGAGGCTTGCTCTTGAGAGGCATCTTTAAACGGTTGTACAGCAGGTCCCGTTGTCAGAAAGAACTTCTCCAGTGACTAAGAGCCAACCAAATACTTTCCTCCATGTTTTCTTCTGTTTAAAATGTAAATGATCTCTTTTAGAGTTGACAGCGTGATACAGAATTTAAGCCTGTAACTAATTCTTCCACTTGTCCAGAGTGTTTATATGGTTGGTCACAACAATGTTAAACTACGCAGCAAGTTTCCTTCTCTCTGTCCCGCTCTGTACATCACTTCACTTGGTGAAGCTTACTCTCTGCCTCCTCCTTTCAACACTGCTATTTCAGCAGGGAAAAAGTGCAACTTCCTGAACCTCACATTTCTTGGCTTAGCATAGCCAGGGAGCAGCACCGTTATGAGATATAGCATAGAGACGTGCAGATCGATTAATGGTGCACTTAGCTGAACTAATTAACAGCTATGTAGAAGCAGTTGAAAGCTTCAGGCAGCGTCAAGGAGGTCGTTTCCACATCGCAGAGACCCGAGATAACCTGTTTGAAGTATAGATCACTTTACAGTACACTTCAAAGGTCGCGGGGTCCCGCTGCGATGTCGACGTCTTGCATACTGCTTTATGTAGGATTTTAGCACAGGTCACTGCTTTAAAGCAGATTTTACATCAACCTTAGCTTTAAACTTAATAGTCTAAGTATGAAATGATATTTTAGTTTTTATCTTTTTAGTAAATTAAATAACAGCTTTTGAACTTTTCTCACCCACTTCTTTTTTTACATTTTACCCTTGTCATTTAAACAGCATGTCTCCTGTGAGTGAGAGTGACACAAACAGCAGATTTTGCTGTCACCTGCCACTCCAAATCCTGCTCTGCCGCTTACTGCTTTGAATCCTCCTCCCTCTATATTTCTCTCACTTTGTCACACTCCTCAGCTCCTGCCTGCTCTACCTCCAGCGCGAGTATGTCTCAGTTAAATTAGCTCTCAATTAAAAGTGAATTTTATGAAAATGAGCGTACTCCAGAGAGCAAAGATAAAAAGGGAGGCAGAGCCGATGGACCGCCCGGCTTCCTCACTCTGACTGGCTTTACACGGCTGCTTCGTGTATTTTTGGGGGCATGCAGAGCAAATTATGTGTGTGTTTTTGAGCGAAGGCAGTCGATTTGCATTTAGATAAATCCCTGCGGATGTGAGTTTGTCATTGAGATGCACGGGGTTGAATTCAGCGGCCCCCCTACCTGGACACCACCACCTGCTGGAGATGATGTTTTCCGTGTGACTTGTAAAGCGGTTCCCTGCTTTTTATGAGACGGCAATGAAGGACTGGAAATACAAGCAGTTACTGGAAATTTAGGCGTGTTTGCATGTGTGTGTCTGCACAAAATACATTTTACATGTGACCTTTTCACAGACGGACATGACGAACAAAATGACTGATTAGAACTGACCTTCCATCACACGCCATGCAGTCAGACAAACATAGGAAAGCAGAGCAGCTGAAGGTGTGGTTGCTTAGTTTTCACATATGTACTTCATCACTTTCAATGAAGGAAAAAACACTTTTCACATTTAATGAGGGCAGGTGGTTTGTAGGGATCAGAAGCTGATTGTTTACACTGGTTCTGTTATAAAGCGACTGCTTTTCTGCTTCTTGACTATTTATATTTGACAGATAATCATGTTAAATAGATTTTTTTGTTAGTTTTGCTTAATAATACAGACAACTGCAGATATTCAACTTATTAATACATATAGGAGCTATGTAAAGGCGAGGGAATGTTGCCTTTACAGTATTTGTAGAAAAAGCCCTGTTATTTAATATAATGGTGGATTGCTTATTAATATTATTATTATTATTATTATTATTAATTATTATTTATTATTATTATTAAGGGTTGTTGCTTTGGTCTTTTAGTCTGGGCCTGTTGTTATATTGGCAGAAGGCAGATTATTAGTTGGGGCTGAATGTGGGCAGATGGGCCATAGAGGCTGTAAATATGAAGCTATGACAGTTGAAGGTCAGTAAATGAGGAGTAGTGAATGAGTCTGGAGGGAGAGGGATGCTCGCTGAACACCTGTTCAGGACTTGTTAGCAAGAGAACTAATACATGATTGTGGAAGTCTATTCATTTGTGTGCAAGGCGTCATCTCGGATCATTAAAGTTGTAACAAAAATCCAAAATGTGAGTTTTTCTGACTGAGCTCTTTATATTTTATTTCCTTGTTTTTGATGAACAGCCTCAATTGAACTTCTTCTGAGCGTTCAGTGATTTCATGTGTTATGCCTTTAGACATATTTTCTGAGACACAATTTAAAGTTTATACATATCTTGAATTCCAAACATAGATGTAATTATTACCCAAGTATGCCAAACATAATACTAATGCTATAGTGTGGTTAAACCAGTGTTTACTGCTATACTGTTTGTAAATGTGTGCAATTGTTTTGGGGCAATTGTGTTGTTTTTAAAAGGGCTATATGCTGCAAAAAAGTGGAGTTTTTTTCAATTTTATGTGGATTTTAGACCCAATAGTTTGCTTTTGGGTTGTTCTAGTATGATTTGTAACAATTGGCTGCAGGTTTCTGATGGTAAATGTGATTAGTCAGTCTGCGAAACTTAAGTTTTAAACTTATTTGCATGATAACTTTTAACTTTTATTTTTATCCTAAACAAACAACTCTTTAAATTCTATAGTCAGTAAATGGTAGAAAATTGCATAAAAATTCAGGAAAAATTATGATCATTGATTTGAACTATAGCATCTGTTTTTAGGACTGATTCTACCTATTAGGTCCCAAATTTACTGCATACTGAGTTTGTTAAAATAAACTCTGCTCGGTGGTAAAAAATGGATGAAAGCAGAATTTTTTTGTGCATTTAATTATTTTCTTTTTGCACTTTTTAGCTGTCTCATCACTGTGCTCTGGGTTTTTTTTTTTAACACAAAGACTTGTTATTTTGCACGCTGGTCATCAAAATGGCTCATTGGGACCCTTAATGGACCTGAGCCATCACTGCTACCAGTAACATTTGTGTATTTTTCATCTGAGATGAGTCAAAATGTCTGCTGTGAAAAATGGCAGCGTAATGGCTGTGCTGCTTCAAGCTGCTTTAATTGGATCAGGTGTTCAGAAAAAGACCTGGAACAAAAATGTAGAAAGGAGTGAGTTCCTCAGAGCCGTGTCACTTTTGTTGTTTTCATATAAAATTGAGGCTATATTGATTAAAAACGGTAATGTTAAACTGTTCCCACCTCTTTGTGCAGAAGCAAGCTGATGATATGCAGAAAAGCCTTCGCTTTACCTTCTTTTGTACTGTACCGTCCTCCACTGATCTTTTTCTCCTCCTCAGTAAATCCCCCTCTTCCATGAGTAATCCATTGTGGCATTCCCATGTCTGCTGGAGCTGTGCCAGAAGAGCGTGGGATTACTGCGACTACTAGACACCACACACATGCTCACAGAAACAGGCAGCTAATATATTTATACACTCTTTCACATTTCTCACTCGCTATGTGCAACGAAAGAGGAATGTGCTGGGGGACATCCATGTTGACTGCAAAGGGCCTATCTGGGCTCAAAGGAAATGTTTTAGATGGCAGCAGGTCAGGAGGAACCTTCCTTCCTCCCTCTGAAGGGCTGTAAAAGGAAGATGATTTAGTGAGAATCTTGGCTTTAATTGTTTTCATGCCAGCTTGTTTGAAAGTCTGGCAGCATGTGAAGAGGAAATGAATGGATTGGAGTGAAAGGAATCACTTTGGTTTGAACAGAGAGTAGGGAAAATGAGTGAACACCTGAAAGAAAAGAAAGGAAAAGCTAGAGTAATAATTAGTTTGTCTTTTTAGAAATGTAAGATTTCAGTAATGCAACAAGGCTTTCGCTTCAGCGCACCATCTAATCAATCACAAAGCTGAAAGATTTTAAGCATAATCACTTCCCATTTTTTTTACGTTTGCATAACTTATTTTTTTAGACTTGTGATGTACTTTTTGTTACAGTTTTTTGGTGATTTTTATGATGATTCCTGTAGATTTATGTAACTTGAAGATGTTCTAATGCGCAGAAGAGCAAGCCGTCATCTTCTCATCCACAGAATGCATCTAGATCCCTGCCCTCATTTGCCAAGTCTTCAGTAGTGTGTTTATGTCTTATGGGATAGACGGCAGCACTCGGAAAGATTCCTATGTCAACTTGTCATGTATTTGCAGAGTTGGTTTTGTTTGAGTTAAGGAAGCTGACAGCATAGTTTATATTTGCTTTTCTGAGGCGTTTGCTGTGTTGCATTTTTGTACTGTTGATTTCCAAGTTGTAAGATCATAAGATCTTTCCTTATGTCTTGAATGTTCAATATAAATGCTATTTACAAGCCAGATGAGGTTAGTCACAGTAAGTCTAACCCTCTCTTTATAATGGTATGAAAAAGAACACCTGCAATCTCTGCCTGAATCTATTTACACAACGATTCTCTGCAAAGTTTCTATGAAAATATTCAAAAGCCAAAAAAAGTTGGTTTCACTTCAGAGTTTCCATTCCTTCATAAATGATGCATCATTTATGAAGGAATGGAAACTCTGATGATGATGCTCAGACCAAAAGCAAGCAAGCGTGTTTTATGTCACAGTGGCAAAAAGACATTAAAGCATTGAAACACACTTCTTTTGCCATCATTAATAAACTCTAGTTAAAGTAAGGATTTCTAACTTTGGTCAACAAAGACTGCTCACCTGCAAAGGGTCAATGTGTAGAACTTGACAACGAGCCGGTGAATCAATTTAATTTAAAACAAATGTGTGGGAGCAGAGAAACGTGCAGACTCAGGTCTACAGGTAAAAGCTCGTACTTTACTTTGTTTTGGTGCCAATTTGCTTTGTACGTCTTGTGTTTAAACAACAAAATGAGGCAATTTTTGCCCCTGAATCTCAGCGGTAGTATCATGATATCATATTTTGTATGTTATAGTAGCACGGCTGTTTTTGCGTTCGCAGAGACTCTTGTTTTACTTTGTCAGCTGACAATATGTGAGATGACAGAGCTGAGGGAGGTTTGCTGACTCTGGGAAATTAAGAGTTCTCTACTACTATATGGGATTCAGCAAGATTAGGTAGAGCCAGTTGTGGCTCTGTGTATGCATGTGTGTGTTAAAGAGTATACAGCCTGTTCCTGCCTCTCCTTTTTCCTTTCCCCTTCTCCTCCCTTCTCTCTGCCTATCTCCATATAATAAAGCAGAGTATTTATTTCTCCCCTTTCAGCTCTCGGGTCTCTTAAAGGGAGTTGGGGACAGAGCGGATATTAGACCTTATGTGTGTGTGACAATAACTGTGTGTGGATGTGTGGGCGCTGTCGTTCTCTCACGCTGCACTGTCTGCTTGTCTCATCACCCATCCCAAGCGTACAGTTGCGTCTTCTTACGTGCTAACACACCAAGATTGAAAGTTGCTGATTCTGAGCCGTGGGGACTCGTAGAGGAGAGGCCTCTGGCGGGGCCTGATTGAGCTGTGCTTAGATGAGGTAGAAAAGTTACAGTAGCATGCCATTACCTGCCAGAGCCCGTGGAGTTTATTAGCATTGCAGATATATTCTGGCAGAAATCGGTGCAGCCAAGCAAATAATTTTATGACTCTGGTCCAAGAGGGAGTTAAAGGCTAAAAAGGTTTGTGTCATTCATGTCAAAACGCCTTCCAGTAGGGTTCGTCTATGGCTGTTTAGAAAAAGATGGAAATATCCTCTGATGCTTCATAGTATGAGTAAGATCCCTTTAGTTGAAAATGGTGTGAAATCAATCATTCCGACATGCGGTCGCCACATAGCTTTACTTCCCAAATATAACCTGTTTGACAGATATTTCCTCTGAAGTTTTTCTGTAAATAATTAGGATAAAAATCAGAGTCATGCTGGATTATTTACAAAAGCGTGAGCACTAATATAAGTCCGACAAGAACAATATTTAGTAGTTTTTTTTGTTTGCTGCTCAGAGAGCAGTGCAGAGATGGGCTCGTAGCATTGTGCGGCTGAATTCGCTCTCCGCAGCTTTGGGACTGATCCTGACAGTTATCACCATGAAGATGATTTATGACTGGCCACGAGAGTCATAGATGGATGAGGAGAAATAACTTTGATCAAAGTTTTTCTCTAACAACAGCAGAAAAGCTTCTCCTTGTTGATATCTGGAAGAGGCCTGACTTTATTTCCCTGAAGGAAGGAGCAGTCTGCCTGCTTGTTTTAGGATTAGACCGTTAATCATCAGCCTGCAAATTGTTTACATACAGATACAGGAACACATATTTGTTTGATAACTGTGATTAAAAGACAGTTCAGGTTATTGTCAGAGGTCAGCAGAGACCGTCACTGTGTTTAATATGTTGCCAGCACCTTCAAAAGTCCTTCTCAGGCTGGAGATAGTTTGTCTGTTTTCACCAGACATTATATGCAAAATGTAAAATGAGATTAAGCTGCTTAACAGCAGGGTTTGCTCAGGGTCAAGGATCTTCTGGAGGGTCTTTGTCCTTGACCTCCTGTTTCAGATGATGGGTAAAAAGTACAGCAGATATACTTTATCGTCCAAAATGTTGCAGTTCAGGAAATAATTTTTTATGACCAGTTGGTTTTTCCATCAAAATGTACAGCAGGAATTGTAATTATAGGTTGTAAATGCTATAGCCACTCAAGCTTCTTTCTGTGAGGGAGTTCAACATGATGATGATGATGATGATGGTACATTAGGGGGAGAAAATGTGGTCAAAAGTAGTCAAACAAGGAAAAATATTTTCTGATTTGTTTTACAGCAGTTATGTTTCTAAACACGAATAAAAGTAATACAACTCCATCAGCATGACGTTGCTGGAAGGTGCCGTATTGATTTATTTTGTGTCGATTTAGACTCGAAAGCTCTGAGAAGGAAAAGTAAGAGAAGATATTATGTTTTGTACAAGATAATGAGCTAATATGCCCGACATTCCCAGAGTTTTAGACTGCAGACAGCCTTAGTCTGTCTGTATTCTCTAGGAGTATTTGCATACTCCTGGAGAATACACATTGAGGGCACATCAGGAAATTTGCTTTTAACAGCAAAATATTTAGAGATATTAGGATTTCAATTGATTTGATTGATGACTAGAGGAGTTTTTCCCCTATATGCTGCCGAACCAGTCACCATTTTGCATATTGTGCAAACATAGTGTTAATATTTTAAGGAAGTCAGAATATGTGATGTAGCTATCTTAATCATGCAAATGTATTTGTATTGTGAGATTTGTGTGTATTAACCAATCAGACAAACAGGGTTAATTTTTGTCTTTAGCTAATTACTGTATGATGCAGTGTCATTAGCTGTCCTTTGCTTTTTACTCACATTTGGATAATTCTTTGGAAATATTTTATTTAAATCTCCATAAAACCAAATACTGATACCATGATCCAACTAATGTTTAATCAGTATCGCTTAAATAACTCCAATTAATTTAATTGATTTCTAAACGCCCACAGTTCATTGAAGAAGAACGGAGCTTTCCGATGCCAAACATAAGTTTGTATTTATTCCTGAGTTGCATTTTAGGTTTTTTTATTGTGATTCATGTAGTTCTTTGAATCCTGCCATTTCAAACCTCCTGTTGGCTGGCATCTCAACACTGGAATAAAACACAAGACACACAAGGATACAAACAGGAGAAAACCACAGCTTAGCAATTGGAGACATGCACAGACACACAGATATGTTACCTCGTGCTGTAGTCTGTTTCAAGGCTTAAATGTTCTGCAGCCAAGACTCCTGTGGCTTTTCTGCTCAGTGTGTGTCCATCCCTGCTCATCTGCTGCTTTTCTACAGGTCACACCCTAATCCTGTGAAAGGGTTTTGGGCCAGTAGTCCCAAGGTAAGGGTTGGACTTGAGTTTGTCTCGTAGGGACCAATCAGGACTAACTATCTGCTGCAGGATTCCCGTGCTGGGATTGTTCAGAAACCAGCAAGAAGCCGTTTTGATGTAGAGAAGCTCCAGCAAGCCTGTTAAAAATAGAATTAGCAAGAAGATACAAAGGTGCATTAAACTAAATTTACACACACACACACACACCTTATGCAGTCTGAGTGGAATGCGGTTTAAATATGTCATGGTTTCCCACCTTGATTTCCTGTTCACCGTTTGATGTCTGGTATCAAAGACGTTTGTTTGATGAGCAGTTTCCCAGCTTCTCAGTCATTGTTTTCCACCTTTGTTGTTTTCCAGTGTCAGTGTGTTATCACTCAAATTTGTCTTTTTTATCTGTATCATCTGCGTTGTACATGATGATTCCTAAATTTCAGTGGGATTCGTCTGTGCCAGAAAATATATGAAGCAAGACATTGTATGAAACCTCAATACCCTTTAATGGCGACCTGTTTGTGTATAACATAAGGATATCAAAAGCTGGCAAACTCTGCAAAGAGAAGCATTTGACTTTTTTTTCTGTCTTTGATCAAATTTTTAAATCAGAGCTTTGCCAGAGAGAAAAAAACACAAAGGGGGAATTCAAGCACACACAAAGGTTGGCTTGATTACCATCTAAAATGAATGATATTGTATGAGGCTGAATCTGTGTGAACAGCATGTACATAGCAATTTCCTCCGATTGATTAACTGTATTTAATTTCATGCTCTTTTACATTGCCTGCTTGTGTACAGACAACAACAAATCTGTGTGAAATGAACCATAAAAAAAGACATTCCTATTCATCAAGGCACGCAGGCGAAACGTGTTTGGTACCAACAAAAAGTGCCAAGATAAAAAAAAATTCATGCTGCCAATCCCACCAAGCACCTGTGATTTAATTTCATGGAGACGTTGGCTCTCTTAGCTGTTGTTTTTCTTTCAATTGGACACATATAAGCTGGAGACAACCTGAGCCAAAAAACTACGAACTCCTTCAACCACTTTTCCTTTTGATATTATTTTTTAAAGGTTCTCTTTTTATCTCTTCCTCTCTTTGCCTGCTTTTGTCTTTCTTTTTTCCCAGCTCAGGCACACTCATGAGCTTACCAGAGTGCCTGAACTCAGCGAGAGACCATCTTTGATTGTCTTCTTCCTGTTCTCCCTGTGTAGCCGGCCTCCCATAACCCCCACCCTTCAGTGTTTCTCTGTCATCTCCCATCTTCCCATTGCTGTTAGACCCAAACTGACCGGGCACGTAGGCACGGGCTCACCCACATCTCCCACCCTTTTCCTCAAATCCCCTCATCCCCCTCAACCCCCCCACCCCCCCACCCCCCACCCCTTGTAGTTTTATCTCTCAGCAAGGAGTGGAATTCGCCATCCAACCACCTCTGTTGTCTAGACCTGAAGCACAAGCAGGTCCCTTTTGTGCTGACTGATAAAAGGAAGAAAGCAGGGTGAGAGAGGAGGATTAATTCAAGCGCAGGCGAGACGACACATCTGCTTGTTGTGTCCGTGTCTTTCCCGGCCCTCCCGTGGTTTCCCTTGCTTTACTTCCATTATGTTTGGGGAGAGGAGAGGATATTGGGTCGAGATGCATGGTGAACTCTCGGGGCCATGACACCTCTCTAATCCGCTCTCTGTTCTGTCTTTTGCCCTTTCTGTCCTCCTGCTGTCTACATCCGACATTACCTTCCTTCCTTACTGTTCTCACCTACTTTCTTTTGTATGTATACAGCCCAACTTTGCCATATTCACTGTTTTTGTTTACTCATCAAAGAGAAGTTTTTTTTTTTTTTAGGTGAAAAAGTTGTAATTCAGTGAGGGATGTTACCTTATGTTGCAATTATGTGTTTAATAATATACCATTTTTATTCTTACTTTTCTTTATTTACTTTAGGAGTAAATACATCCTGATGCAGCCAATTTATTCTAGTTGAAGTATTGCCTAACACTTTATAATTTTATTTCCTGTTTCCCTTTCTCCACACCCCCTCCCTCTTCTGACTGCCTTTACATTAAAACTGGGTCATGTTTCTTTTTCTTTTTGTGTGGAATTCACCTTGACTTACACACCATCTCTAACCGGTTCATTGTTCTCAGTCCCGGGTCATGGTCATTGGTCCATGTCAGCTTTCTCTGTGGGCATGTTTGATGGCCTTTCTCCTCTTCTGACAGCTCTCTGGGTCAGCAGAGACAAAGATGAGGGGTGGAACGGGATTAACCCTTCATCTAAAGTCTGGCTTTTATTTGCTATGCTTGCAAAAGGAATTTGTAAATATACCATTATGTTTTTAATATGCACAAAAGTATTTTTTTTGTTATGTTCTCCTACTGCATTGTGAACCCCTGTATGCTATTGTTATATTCATGTACATGTTGGAGAATAAAGAGGGAGGGACCTTTAACCCCTACAGTGATCTTTGGCACCTTAGGTCAATGACGGGCAGCAAGAACAGATCTAAAATTCCTCTGATCCCACAGGACAGGAACTCAGGCGAGTGGGTGCGGCTCCCCGTTTCCCTGGCCTTCTGCCCCATCCATTGTCATCCGGCAGACCCCTGCTCCCCTTTTCATCCCCGCTCATACTCTGGAACCCATGTTCAATGGACCAGTAGGGATTTAATGTAGGAACCAGAGCAAGCACCAGTCTGAGGTTTAGGCTGTCTTGTCGGCTCTGTCACGGTATGAAATGGAGTGACACTGAGCTCAACTACCCTGTCTGGGAGTAAGCTGGTCCAGGCTGTCTGACCTCTATGACTTTTTCACATACCAGTGGGGTTGGATGGGAACTCCCTTTGCTTGAACTGTGTAAAAGTGCATATGAGGAAAAAACAGTTGGAGAGGGCAAAAGAATAACAAAGAATAAACAAAATGCACACCAAAAGAATCTGGGGGTGGAGAGGTAACTCCATCTCCTGAAGGTGCAGATCAGCAGAACCTTGCTGTTTGTACAATAAAAAAAAGTTTCCAATAAAAGTGTGTAAAATATGCTGACTTAGGAAATGTGGAAAACGCTTCATAGCACTGTCTAACGTTCATGTCAAGGTCTACAATCAAGCTGTAGTCCTTGCTGTTTGTATAAATGTTGTTAAGCTTTCTTCTTCATGCCCATGACAAAAACAAGTGTGTGGTTTAGGAAAGTTTCTACCACTATTTGAGTTAATATTAGATTTTTTTTAAATAAATGAATAGAAAATCCAAGAATCACAGTAAGTAAATCATAAAGATGCACTAAATGCTCTATGTAGTGGTCACGCTATTTTGTAGGGGTGTTTGAATGTACAGAAAAAACAAAGTGGTGCACTCAAAATGACCCATAATGCATTTTGAAGAGTAATGAGCATCGATAGTCACTAGATGGGTCATTATAGACCACAATGCATTGCAGGCCGGTGCTTACGATGGCGACTTTAACACAAGCATTAAAGATGGCAAACAAAAACTTTAGACCATTATTTTTATTGTTCTGTTTTGTCATTGAGTAGATATATTTAAAGAGAGAATAAAATATGAGGAAATAAGATATTCATTCAACTTTAGATTAGATTTAGAACAACATCTACAAGTGCATTGTGGTTGCCATAGTTACAGCTGGTAGTCACATGATGTGTGTCAGCGAGAAGTAGTGAGCATTGGGTCTGGATTGCTAGCAGAATGAGGGCATCATCCATCCATCCATTATCTACCGCTTTGTCCCTAACGGGGTCGCGGGGGGGCCGGTGCCTATCCCAGGAGTCAACGGGCGAGAGGCGGGGTACACCCTGGACGGGACGCCAGTCCGTCGCTGTGAGGGCATCATATAGTGTGTTAAATAGTGACCGAGGGGTTAGGGCATAGGGTACATTTGAACACAGTCTTTACCTCTAGAGGTTAAAAAACACACCAGTTTATATAGTTTCTGATTTCTGGACTCTATGAATCAACCTCAGGACACAGGTACTGGTGTTGCAGATAGACCTGGACTCATTAAAAAATAATATTGACTATTTTTAAACATGGTTTTTATGTCTGTAGCTGTTAGTATTGCAGATTAATAGTGTTTTGTTTGACAAAAACGGGACAGCAGCCTGATTACACCCATTAGGGCATGACTAACTCAAGTCAGATTATGAAAATATACTTTGAAAACATGCAGAAGGGTGAGGTTTTAGAGTGCATTGCGTAATACAGACAAAAATGAATCTTTTACACATGTTTTTTTGTGCTTCAGTAAAGCTGAAGTCAGGAGTGTTTGCCTGTTATTTGCTGACAAATAAAAATGCATGATTTTACAGTTTGGTATGGATCAAATCACTCGCCCTGAGACTGAACTGGGAAGATTAGCACAGGCACATTTCTTTTGGACAGTCTGAGATAAAAAAGAGGATTATTCAGCATTAAAAACAAACAAAAACCCCTACTACAATTCAAATTTCCCTCTGGGATCAATAAAGTATTTTTCATTTTATTTAATTTCCTAAAAGGTTTACTGAGGTGATCAAAACAAGCTGTATTCAAAATAAATATGTAAAATAATGAAGCTTTAACCTAAATGTGATTAGACTCTTATCTGGTTTTACAGCACTGATTAATATTTGAGAATTAAAATGATTTTGGTCAACCTAGATATGTTTATGCAAGACCTTTCTATATTTAAATAAATGAATCGTATGTAAAACTATAGTAGAGGTAATTGTGTCAAGTTTACCATAGTTTATCTATCAATCTGTAACATTTTCCTTCTGTGAAATATTGGAAGATATATTTAGAAATATACTCCTTTCATGACACATTTATGAATGGAATCACCTCTAGTCCTCCTCCGGCTGCTTAGATTGTATTTTCTGCACCGTCATAAAACAGGCTGCAGCTGGACATTTCCAAAAACCCCCTGCTGTGACTCTTCAGGGGATATTTACTGAACTGTGACAACCAGAGAAAACTCCTCGTCCACTGTGTAGACTAACCATATCAATGCAATTATTTTGCAGCACATGCGTTCCTGTTGGCACCATTGTTGCATTCTAACCTAACTCGGACGCTTTTGTTGCCATCTTACCTTTTGTTGCAGTGTGAATTTTTCCTGTCAGACAGCGCTTTCTGTGGAAGCTGGGCTCTCCTGAAAGCTTGAAATTCAAGGACACAATAACGCTGACATTCAACAGGGCTTTTCCAAACTGAAGCCACTTTGCTCCAATGAATTAGGAGTTAGCTAAAAAAAACCGTTTGCGAGGGAAGGCTGCTAAGAAATGTGAGAAAATGTAAACGGTTTGCAGGAAGAATTAGAAAACTCTTAAGTCCTCCACGAATCATCCAAACCTTCTCATTCAGCATTGGCACATTTTCAAAGTTAAGTAAAGTCCATCTTCCTACTTGTTCTCATTTCCCTGCCTCTAAACTCACACAAGAGCTGTGATTCTTTCTGGGTAAAGAAGGGACGTGCTTTAGCTCCATCCATTTTACAAATACAAGCCCAGTTAGACCACTATACTTACTGTTTTGTGTGTAATGATGTGTCCTGCTTCGGCACAAGGTAAGATAAATGGAATATTTCCTTTTGTATGTGTTTTATGTAACTCCCTCAAACAAAGTGGTGACATTGGAGTTCCAATTATCTGTGCAATATCAATGTGTTGCTCAGAATAGAGACTTAACTCTACTTGGAGCTGATGGCTGTGTCTCTGTGGGTCTTTATACCAGCTCCTAATATGAACCACCATGTAATAAATGAGTTGGTGTTCTTGGGGACTTGTGGACAACAATACAGTGTGATGTTTCAAAGATGAAAGCTGCTGCTGTGTTTGTGCTATCTATCCATAAAAGCAAAAGGATAAAAATGGGCTAAATTACAGATTTTGATACTAATGTTTTACGTGAATTCCTGTAAAATTTGGGAAGTTTTTCTTTACTTAATGCTTCTCTGAATTTCCCTAGTTTTGAATTGAATTGATGTACTTTGCAATGTTAGCAGGAATAATGCAATACTGGATTTTATTTGTGTTGCTTAATTAAAATAAGCTGCGTTAAGAAAACAAAAGGGAAAAAAAGTGCAAAAATATTTTTTTAATCTTTGCCTTTTCCTGGAATAGGAAACTATTGTGCTCCACAACTGTAGCTTCCTCCTGAGGGTGTTGCCTCCTGCACTTTCTGCACTCATCATCAACAACTCAGACCATGCTCCGGTTTGCTCTCATCTAGCCTTAAGACCACCGGTTTGTTCACCTACCACTTATTTCATGCCACCAGAGGAACTCATTTACTGCCATTCAGTCTTGTTCAGCATGAAAACGATTTACACAGACTTGAAAATTGCTTTAGCCAGGTAATCCATCACAGTGAACGCCAAGCCGTAATTTGTTTTGGTTTCCCAAATTGTCGCCAAAGATGTGTGGATGTGTGTGTGCATTTTTCCCCCCCTGTCAGGGTGGGCCTTAAGTAATGACATTCTTATTGTCAATCACTTGAACCCACACTTAATTAATTTTAGCTAAATGTTTGGACAGAAGTTCACTTTTTCTTTTGAAAACACACGTTTCCCCAGTATTCTGGTAATGATAATCCAATGTAAATGTGAAAAAAAAAACAAAGAAACATTGCTTTTTTGGTCTTAATTCAAATCAGACTCTGTCTCAGGCCTGTTTTTCTGCTGTGCAGTAAAATCTAATTGTATTTTTGTAACTATTAATATTTTTTGGCTCATCTTACAGCTGTTTTAACTAGACTTTTAAAAACAGGATGGGTGTATTGAATCTATTTGGGACTCGTTGCTCTTGTTTGAAAGTTTCAAACCCTGTGTCATGTGAAATCACTTCAGTATATTAAAATCATATCTGCATGTTTGGAGGTGGCTCGTGATATGCCGTTCAGACTATAAGCCCACCATTTTGTGACTGCCTGCCGTGCTCAGGAGCTGAGGTCCTCTGTCAGGCTGAACAACACTGTGTGTGCCTCTGCTAGACCAATTAAGCAGCAAAGCAAGACTAATGACAGTGGTTAACTGGACCTCTAAAGAATGAAGCTGTCCCTATTGGACTGGCTTGTTAGGTGATTGAGCAGGGAGTGTATGTGTATTTTTGTGTGGGCCTGCCTGTGTTTGTTAAATCAAACCAGGTTCTAAATCAGGGGTAGGGAACCTTGGCCCTTGTTCTGCAATGTTTTCGATGTCTACCTGTTCCAACACAATGGATTCAAATGAATGAATCACTTTGCAAATTATAATAAGCTGGTTTGATTTGAATCATATGTGCTGCAACAGAGATGCATGGAAAACCTGCAGGGTCCCCCACCCCTGGTCCAAATGATATGTATTTTTTTGGATTAAAACTCAACACCTTTGTGCAATCCTGCAGTCGCCCACACGGTTACACTGTAATGACATTGGATGGAGGTTATAGAAATTTCTGTAATTCCCCACATTTTTTAGCAAGCTTATTAAGGGTATTTTTTGCAGCATTGAGGCAGCTTTGAAATAACTCGGTCACAGTTCAACAATGCTTCAAGTAAGAGAAGGGCGAGAGGAAATTCGGGAGTTTAGGACGATGGATGGGGGAAGCTGGAACGAGTTTACTTGGACTAGCTACACAACAGAAGCACTTAAACTAATATACCTACTTACAGCAGTTACCCTCGAGTCAACATTGTGCCAAGCACCATCAGGCAACGCTGCATCTATGAAGTGAGATAGAAAATCTGCTGTATGCACATTTCTGAATGTGTCAAATCTTTTGTGCAATTTGTCACAGGACGTGAACATATGCTAATGTTTCCTCCTTTTCTTGTAAACACCTTCAATATGTTCCAGCTGTGTTGGTGTTGGTCAAAACTTTCTAAATTTCAGCAAAACCAGACTCTTCTGTAAAGCTTACCACAGAGTGAAACATGCCTGATGTTGCACACTGAGACAGAACATTGTCATGCTGTTTTATTTCCCTCAGACCTCAAGGCACACTATCTGTGTTGAGTTGCAGTCCAGACCACAAGTTTGAAGGACTTAAATTTGCTTCGGCATTATATGTTTGAGTGTGTATCTTTGTGTGGAGTAAATGGAGGTGTCTAGCCAGTCAATGTGAAGCAAATGTTTTTGAATTTATATGAATACAGTATTGTTTCACCTTTATAAACCTAAGAAAAAGTCTGTTTCCCTTTTTGTATTGTCACACAACTGGGTCATATCCTCAAATGCTAATGTTGTTGCATTATTATTTTTTGCATGACACTGTCCTCCGAGCCTTGATGTTAAGTTTGCCAGAAGGTGCTGGAAGTACAAGTACAAAAGCTGTACAGGTGATGTTGTTTTATTTGTCTCTGGTGGGAATTTAAAGAACATTCTGTTTCCCAGCAGCTCAAATGCTCCTAATAACCTCATACTGTAAAGTTAAACATGTCTTTACAGAAAGAAACGGATTAATTGTTACTACATTAATAAATGTGTTATATCTGAGTAAAATGCTTTAATATCAGCTGTGTGTTTAGCATATTTCTGTTGTCACTCATCTCAGTCATAGATTTTTCTGGATACATTGCTCAGTTTTCGTTGTCGGGAGACTTTAGAGTGACATCTGATCCCCTGCAGACTTCTGTGAATTGGTGAAACGTTTCTGGTGTATGGCATCTCATTAGCATGCAGCTCTCACCAACACAAGGAGAAGAATATGTTGCTGAACGTAGCTGAAAATTCACTGGATTATTATGCAAAGATTGTATGTGATACTTATAGATATAACTTTAACAATAATAATAATGAAAAAACAGAACAAGAAGTCAAAAGGCATTAATTTATCAGTGTAACCTTTATTAGCTTCAGTTTCTTATGGTGTCTTGTAGTGTTTGCAAGGATAAATTACTGGTATAACTAAGTAACTTAGTTAAAATGAAATTATGTCTAAAGTTGCTTTTTTATTTTTTTGTAATTTAAAAAAAAGTTATTTTTATCTTAAGACCAAATAAATTATTATTAGTTATTTGTTATAGTTGTTATACAAGCCAGAGCTGACAACAAAAGAAACAAACAAAAAAAATGGCTATTGTTTGTGGTTTTTTTTTATTGGTTTTGTTTTTTCTAATTGGAAATGAGACAAATTTTTATTTTTTAAACAATTTATTTATGGCTTATTTTATGTTTAATTTTTGTTTTCTGATTAATGTTTTTTCTCAAAAAAATTACTTCATTATAATATTACTTTTATTATTAATATTTGTCAGATAAAAAAAAAAGACATTTTCTTATTATTTGTTTAAATTTTGTATTTGTTTTTTTTTAAGTTGGAGGCATGCTTTAATTTATTTATGTTGTATGAGCGCCATGCCCTTGCTAAGACATCTGAGGAAGCAGAGCGTTTTTGGAGCAGAGATACTCCGGTTTGTTGCTGTTGGAATCATAAAAGGACATATTGTGTTGTGAAAAAGCAAAAATGTAGATATTACAGTGTACATGAAGAGTGATTTGAGTTTTCTTAGAAAAAATACTCTTTAAGTGAATTGTCTTTTTAAAAAAGATAAAACCCACAATACTAGTGCTTTATTTAGTTTAGTTTGAATGTTTTCCATTTTGTCCTGTTCAGTTTTGCAAAGCTGAAGCTGTGTTTTGTGGTGCTGACCTCAAAATGCCAGACCCCTTTTCTTTTCTCTGGAGAAATACAGAACACTATGGTGTTGGTAACGAGACACCTACATGTTCAAATCCAAATTTGGGATCTGGGCCATCACTATTCCTCGTTGAATGATTTTTCTATGTGGGGATTCAGTTTATCTAAGGCTATTTAAAGTCCTACAGTGAGCGTATTGAAGGAGGAGGCCATTGTGAATGGTGACCTTTTTTTCCTTTTTCTTTCTGTTTTCGGGCTTAGACCCTGAGAAGTGCTGGTGGATCTTGCTGCTTTCTGCTTCTTGAATGAATGGGACGTGTCTCCGTTGTGTGAGTGTGAGGTAGCACAGAAGCACAATGAGCTGTCAGCTACCTGCTGTTTACATTTAGTCAAAATAGGCGGAGACCGACTTTCTCCCTGGAGTCACAAATTAGACTGTCTACCCTGTTGCTCTGACCCCTTCCTGATATTTCTACTGACTTTTAATGGAAAAGATAGAAAATACTCAGAAAAAAGGGACTCCTCATAAAAAATAGGAATTTTAATGTGCTTTATTAATTTATGTAAATGGTACGAAGCAGCTGTTTTGAAAGTGTTAAATTGCTTAGCCAAGCATCACCATGTAGGTTGTATGTAAATCCAGGTGTGTGCTAATTGAAATTCAATATCCTTCTCATCAGCACAGGTTGTTGGCCTTCTCAACCAGGCCGCCCCGTTCCTCCCCCTCCCCATCTTCTTCCTCTTCTCTTCCTTCCTTGCCACACTGGTTTGCCCTCCAACCTTACCTAAGTGGGTCTTTAATTTAAAAGTAAGCACATTAACTTTTTCAAACACAGGCACGATAAAGTACCTATTGCCAACAAATGAATAAATGGTGAAATAAATAATGCTTCCCTCCCCCCCCCCACTCTTTCTAACACACATATAGACGCATGCACGCACACAAAAAGCACAAGAGGAGATCGATAAACAGCGGTATTGAGGCATCTCTTGAGGTCTGTGTCTGGCTCAGTGTGATGGTTGATTTATTTGTTCTTTGCAAGGGGCGGTAAATCAGTGCTTACCCTCAGGCCAGCTTGGCTCCACACAGCAAGGCAACCTACTTAGTGTCACTCCTCCACCCTGCTGGTTCAGGCTTCTTCCCAGCCTCTTTCTGTTTGTTTGCTATAGAAATGATGTTTTCAAATTCACTTTTCCTCGCTTTGAAAAATGACTGCGCTTTAAAGGCCGTTGTAAGAGGGAGGCGTTTTATAAAGATGCCGGTGTGGGATGCAGAAAGAGAAACTTTCTCTTACTTTTCAGAGAAGGTGAAACACTTTGCTTTGGGTAATTGCCACTCAGTGATATAGGAAAAATAGAAGGGGGACAAAAGGAGAATGAGGATGGTTAACCTTCCCCCAGGGTCTCTCTTAGGGGTTGGTTGCTGTGTGTCACTTCCTTTTCTTGTCCGCTCTTTTTCTTTCGATGTTGCCGTAGGACAGGAAGCCCAGCTGTCCTCGCCCAAACCTCGGCCCAAACCGTTGAGACAGAAGCCACAGGAAGAAACATCTCTTTGAATTCTCCAAGCTTTCTTTCCCGCATGTCATTTGTTTACCCATAAGACAGATGGCTAAGGGGCACACATCAGATGACGTACTTTGTTGTTTGAGGTACTTTCAAAAGTACTGTATATCTCTTGCAACAAACTTTTAATAAAGACTTCCCTCATCTTTTCGTCTTCTGACATGTTTCAACAAAGGTGAGGACTGGAAGTTAGTTTGTATAACTTTGTGTCACTCTTGGTAGTGTTGGAGTGCCAAACTGCTAGCCAGGCAAGCTAATTATCTTTGGCTCAAGCGCATGGTTTGGCCTGAACTTCATGCCTACTGTGTATACACACAGTGGCAGCTGGTGCCCACATTGCTCATTGGAGAAGTGACATCGCTCAGAGGCATCAACAAATTTGGCTTGTTCTTGGCCGAATGCACTAATTCAAAACACATTATGTCTTTTTAACACAGTTTGTGTTGTCTCTGAGTACAACATTATTGTTATGACCGAGTCTTAAAACATTTTCAGCACTGCTCTCAGTGCCATATCCATAAATAAGCTGTTCCCCCAAAATGAACGACAGGATCCGTTGTAAACAAGTGTGTATATCCAATGTATTATTTATTTTAGTGCTAGGTTTCTCATAGTAGCTCAGTCAAAAACTCAATAAAAGCACTTAACACGAGCTAGGACTTCGAAAGTGTCAATAAAGAGGCTTTCAGAGTGTATATGATTTTATCCGGCACCTTAACATCAGTTTGCAGATCTGCTCTACAAACAGAGACTTTTCCACATCTCAGGTCGGGAAGTAAATGTGAGACCTGAACTCCGAGAAGAGCACAATGATCTGAATGTCACTAAAGAACGTTGAAGCATTTGCAATTTGAGTGAGGATAAAAGCAAGTAAAGTATTTGTTATTTTTGTAGATGCACCTTTTTGGAGATGCTTCCTATTTAAATGTTCTCTTCCCTTTGTTTTATTCAGGTTTTTGTTTTATTCATTTGCATAGTGACCAATCGTTGTTAAACATGACATTGAGCAGAACAGCATTGAATGATTTACAAATAGAGCTAAAAAATAGGTTGAATTCATTCAGCAACTAATAATTTTTTTTTTTATTTGGCAAAGACCTGAAGCATTTTAGGAAGATTGTTGGGATATTTTGAGCTCTGTGCCATGAGGCCTTTGCAATGACCAAAACTCATTTCACAAAGAGGCAGTTCTGATGTGAAGCTTAGTTATGATCAGTTATGCAAGTTATTTTAATACAGTCTTTTAATCTCTTTTATGCTCTTTGACCAAACTCAAGCTGTTTTTCATAGTTGGAAAAAGTCAATGTAAAATGTGAAATATTAAGTCTTTTCTCACAATATAAATTCTAATAAGTCTTAAATTCACACTTAGCTAAACTAATGACATTTCAAATTTAAGTCTTTGTGTTATTAATTACCTTTTTTCCTTTTTATTTTCTCTTTAATGTGAAGTTTTTTGATAGCCTGAAGCAATACTTCAAACCATTCTGACCTTTAAACTCTGCTTGTAACTCGTTTTGGCAACATGCTGACATTCATCATGCACTTTCCTTCAGCTGCCATTGCTCTGCATTATCCTGGGGCAGAAAAACCACACTTCACACCTTATTTTTTTCCCCCAAGTCTGGGGCATCATGTTACAGTTGTATTTTGTTTCCCAGCATCATGTCACACAGCAGCACCTATACATCATTACTGGTGACCATGCACCATGGCCAATTTGACAAAAAAAAAAAAAACACATCAGGACATTATTATAAGTGACAAAGCAAGAGTCAGCATTTGATGACTTTTACTGGCTGGAGAGAGTTCTGATAAGAGACAGGATGTAAGATGAATGCTGAATTAGCCTACACTGTCAGGAGATGTTCCTTAAAAATGAATAAGAGCAGCAAAATACATAGGTAGAGTGATAATTGTGTCATATTTTACTGACTGAAAAAGAAAGAATCATATAATCCACATCAGCCTAAATCTCCTAGCTATTCCAGTAATCACACATAAAACCACCGGGCTGTTTTCACTGAAACAGATAGTAGATGTGTTATTCATGAAAGAAACAACAAATGATGTGTCTTTTTCTTTAAGATAGAAATGTGTTGCAACATATGTTTGTGCTAAACATTAATACAAGCGATAAAGAACTCAGGAACTTCTCAGTGTGTCTTTATATTCAATTAGAGTTTATTTCTCGACCAGTTAACTTTTCATCTTGTTATGGTCATTTTTCTGTAGAGCTCCCTGGTTTTATATACTGTTTACTTCATTGACAAGTATCTTTCTTTTTAAGTGTCGTCTATATTAGGGGACTGGTTTAACCCAGATTTAAT